>CM076579.1:434305614-434758048 GCA_034641835.2 Pinus albicaulis
ATGTTTTTCTCAGTTTGTAATATAACGAAGAAATCATTTGTTTATCCTAGAAAGGAATCAAAATCATCCAATGTTTATTTTGAAGTGAAATTCAAGGCTTATTGAACTAAAAGTCTCTTAAGATTTGCAAATAAAAAATTAAATTTCATTTTCATAGAAGCAAGTTCTGCTAAAAAGTCAAAGGCTCAGCAAGAAATAAATGAAATACCAATGATATAAGGTATATAAAGGTTTCTCATCTTTGAGAAACACAAAGACAAAGCAAAAAATCACTTATAAAATGAAAATCTTTAGAAAATCACTCAAAACTTAGGAATGCTAGAAGAAACTTTTACAAGAGGCTTTTGACAATGAATACAAGTCTGGGTAATCATAGAGAATCTTGTAAGCTGGTACTAGAAAAGAGAATTTTGAGTTTTTCAAAAAATTTCTCAAGGTCCGTAGGTTGTAGGGTAGAAAGGTGTGGTACTGCACTGTTTATACCTAGAAATTCCGGAAATTACCGCACTATTTTTAAAGAAAAAGTGCGGAGACCATAAAACTTAAAGAAAAATAAAAAATTCTAAATCTACTTTTTAGGGACCCTAAGGCTAATTTACCCAAACCAGTAAAGACTAATCAAAAAAAAAAAAAAAGTTTCAAAAGTAAAACTCAAAGAAAACTAAGTTCAAAACAAATTATCCCTAGCGGAGTCACCATTTTGTTAGGAAAATAAATCGTACTTGTGGACAAGAATGATCTCCCTAGTATCACAAGGATAGCTAGAAACAAATAGGACAAATGTAAACTACTTTCTCTAGATTATATATGATTTATAATTTTCTATGATGAAGAAAGGACCTACCTGTGATCCAATGCTAGTTGAATTCTTCTTTCCCGTTGCTCCAAGAATTCACCTCTTAAGATCTGCACATAAATACATAGAAGAGAATAAAAAGCACTTGCAACATATACTAATTCAGAAATGACAAATCTATCTTAATGGTTAAGAAATTTAAGAAATAAGCCATTTAAGTAAATACATAAACAACTTATTGAGAAATAGGATCCAATTGTATTATCTTTAAATAAAAGAAGGAGTCTTACAACCGCATTTGCCTTGATGTTGTACAAGTCCTTCCGGGGGTTCGGAACAAGCATTTTCCTTTAGTCTGACAAGCCCACTCTTTAAACCAGCCTAACTATGAGTATGCAATCGTTCTCACAGTTGGCAAATAGAGTATGTTTCTTTAGCAATTCTATTCTCTATTGCAGCTACTAAGTACAAAGCAAGTACTAAGTGTATACAAAATGCATAGAGAAGTCTTACATATGTGAGCATGTGCCCTTGAGACTGAACCAAAGGTTCAATTCATAGGAGAAGGAAAGTGGTTGCAGTTCCAAAATGGAAGGGATAGAGTCCCCTTAGCAAGGGATTAAGTTCCAAATACCAAGGAATAGGCTCCTTTAATGAAGAAATGAATGTTCATGACAATGGAGGGAGTAAGGCTTCGATTGGATAACGCCTTCTAGAAGCTTCTAGCTGGGAGAATATTCGACCAGCTGGTGCTTCTAGAATTTAATTTCACCTTCAATTTACCTTTTACAGGGGTCCGCACTTTTAATGAAGAAAACGTGCGGTCGGCTTCACAGTTTTTGGAGCAAAAGGGTGCGGTGCCATAGGTAAGGCTAAGGAAAAGTGCGGTACAAGTGTCTTATGATTTTTACAAGCTTTTCTCCAAATTCAGGACTTGGTTTAGGAACTTTAGGGTTGTAGACTTCTAAAGGATCATTATATAGGTATTGATGAACCCATATAGATAGTAAAATGTCATGGTGACAAAATAATGTGTAACACACGCCACAGAAGGCTCAGGCACTCCTTGTCGTACCAACTGATGAATATCATGATCAGGCACATGCGGCCTTTGTTTTATTTTTTATTTCAATTTCTATGTAATGTAAAATCGGGTGAAATCTTGATTTCATGCCATGCACTCTCTTATTTCCATGTTTCTGTTATGTTCTTGCTACAATCTGTGTTGGTGTTACATATCATTTTTTCACTGTCCCTACAATCCCCATCGTGCACATTGGAGGACTATTTATGTGACTAATAAGTAGTTTCATGCTTTGCAAATACCATTATTGCATCCCTTTCCATCAGTACAACATTCCTTCTATTGACAATTCCCTGTGCAGATCATTAGAAACACATGTTTTTTCCTTGGCGCTAGTAGACCGTTATGCCCTCATGCCAATGAAGAATATTAACACTAGGCCCCATGCCCATTGGTGCTTTGTCCTAGTGAGATACCCATGCCAACCTATTTATGGAATGTTTTTTAAAAATAGAGGTGAAGTTTCCATCATAAAAAACTTCGTGGGCGAGTCACTGTGGAGTGGTTCGACTAAATAACCACGGACTCCCTCCTTTGGCCTCTTGTTTCCACCTTTTGGGGAAACCTTTCAAAGGATAAGACCTCCCTTCCACTATTGTAGGGATCCCAACCTCCACCTCTCCTCTATAAATAAAGCCATCTTCCATTGATGAACTAGTTGAACATAATATAGTTGAATAGATAGCTGAACATTTCGCTAGAGAGATAGAACAGAAAGAGACTTTTGTCGAGAGAGAGATTAGGCTTGTGTCCTCGCCTTGTCCTAATTCTCGACGATACTTCGAGACGTGATTCAAATGAATCCGTTGGAGGAGGCTGCAACGTCAAGGATCCAGTTGTGCCTCTTTCTTCTATTTATATATACATGACTATTGTCTAGTTCCCATCTTGCGTTAATATGTTTTATTTGATGAAATATGCTTATCCCTCCTTGACTGGTTAGTTGATTATGAATGAAATCATTATCTTGTATGCTGCTCTTGTTTTTTGATGTTTGTGAAGGTATCCGAGTACTTTTGCGGAAGGATTGTGACCCATCGAGATAGAGATCAAGTGGCCACCACCACTACAACGATGACAGTGTTGGACTCTAGGTAGGTCAATCTACCATGTCCTTTTCATTCATTAATTAGGAACCTACACCTTAGCTTGTCCCTTTGTTTCTAGACCCACTCTAGGGCTAGAGGGATCGTATCTGTATGCAGAGAGGATTTATGTTACCAACAAAATGGCGACTCCGTTGGGGATCAGTGTGAGTTTTTCGTTTTTTGGCATTTGGGAATTTTCCTTGTCGAGTCAAATTTGGTCATTAGACTACTTGTCTATATTTTCTGGCTTGTTTGGGTGTTTAGAATTCTCCTGTTCATCTCTAGATTGTCAATATTGACCTCTTCTCATTGGTTCTTTCCTCCTCCCATAGTTATTCGGCTTGGCACTTTTTTTGTTTGAACAGTTGTGCCAATTGGCACTAGTTGCTTTTGTTGCAGTAGTGCCAACCCATTTTTGGTGCAGATTAAAGCCTCACAGTCGTGCTGAATCTTGTAGGATTTGGTTCAACCCTCCTTTTGAGTTTTTGGTCAGTTGTGCTTGACCCCGAGTTTTTTCCCTGATTTGAACTTGGTTTTTGGGCTTGTTCTTCTTAGCTGTTTGTCTATTCTCTCATTGGTGCAGTTCATAGCACTAGGGTTTCTAGGTGTCTTTTGCTCACTGAGCCTTCTGATGGAAGTTTGAGTCTTTTAGATCTTTGTTAGTTCGATTCCTTGATCGATTGCTTTACTCTTTCTTGATCCTTTGAATTTTTTGGTTTGTTGAATTATCACTTAGGTTTTCATTTGATTCTCCATCTCTTCATCTCGAGCATAGATCACATTGCTCATTTGGGTTATTTTGAAAGCTTTCTGTTTGTTTGGAAGAGTGCATCATTGATTTGCATACATTTTTACGTCTGTATTGCTTTAAATTTTTTTTTTGAGATCTCTACATTCATAGTAGTGTTTGATTTTCTTTTGATGTAATTAGTGCATTTGTGTGCTTAATTCATTCAAAAAACAAAAAATTTGCATTCTTTTCTTTGCATTGAAACGAAAAGTTCTTTTGCACAACTAGCTCTCAGAACTAGGAAAGAGTTTTTTGTTTCTCAATTATATTGTATTAGATGCATTAGTGGATTTATTCTTATGATCTCATTGTTTGCTACTTTGTGAAATATCTCTATCCTTCTCTAGATTAGCATTCATTGAACGAAAAGTGATGTTATTTTGCATATAGCATGCATTTAGGAATTTGCAAACTCCATTCGATAGGGACTTGAAACTGAAACATTAATTCAAGATCAACTTTAAATTTTTTTCAATTAATCTAAGCAAGAATTGGAACTTAATGCAAACATTTTTAGAGGTCTAGGGTAGTGACGTATTCTGGCGTCGTTAAACCTAGTAGCTATCATTTTCCACTTGGCTTTAGATAGCACTAGTACAGACTTGCGCTCTTCATACTGTCGTGTATATAAGGGAGACCCTCATAGGTTCAAATCCTTTATCCATAGGAGGCCGAGTCTACAGCCTTGTAACCGTGATACAATGAACACAACATTCGAGGATACTACCTGCACGTACGTTAAGTCCTTGGTCATTTCTCTTTCATTTGATCACCAAGGTGTATATGGCAGTTCACGGAAACTTGGTACACCCTCTTGCTTAGATTACCTGAGTAGTCATTTCGATATTTTTGTGACTCCTTAAAAAGAGAAGAGATCATCGAGCACTTGTCCTTTCATGCTCGTTTAAAATTGAAATTGACTAGAGTCATCTTTTTTCTGTTTCTAGACTCTTAAAACATGGAACAAAAAAGTTTTGGCCATAAAATTAATTATCCACGATCACATGCCCGTTAAAAGTTTTCTACTTGGCTTGTTTGTGTACTTCCTTAGACATTTATCTTGGAGCCTTGAATTGGCTATCTCGTTTTCCTTCTTGTGTTGAAATATTGTCACAGTGGCGGAACCACCAGTTTCATCGTCTTCTTCACTGCCTCCTAGTGGTAGTCCTTTTCCTGAAGTGTCTTTCGAAACCCCTTAGTCCACTAGGTCTGCCGAGCACGCGCATCCTTTTCTCCCGAGTGTTCAACCTCTCACTACTCGGTCTCCTCCTGAAGAGGCAGTTGAGTTCAATTGGCCTCCTTAGGGTGCTTGGTCTGGTTTTGGGAGCGAGGAAGAATTCCCTCCTCTTACCTCGGGATCACCATTTATAGCTACTGCTATACCTCCTAGTCCTCGGCATCTTTTCGAAGATCTTACGTCTTCCTCAGACATGGATTCCTCAAGTCTTATTAGCAGTGAAGGGATGCTCGTTTTCACAGGGGAAGATCAACTATTCCTTGAAGATATTCCACATGTTTCTAATCAATCTTCTCCTCTATCGGTGTCACTTCCACGATTTATCAGACTTTGAGTTAGATTATTTCTGGTGTTGCGTCCATAGCACAATCCAGTACCTCAACTCCTCCAAGGAGTTCGGTCCTTCCTTCGTTAGGACTGTCGCCTTCAACACCGAGCTCGTTGATTACTATTACATCTATCCCAGTCCAACCTACTGTCTGTGTGGCTTCATCTACACCGGTTGTTACACATCAGTTGTCAGGATATTTTCACACTCGCAGGTCCATCTTTCTTAATCCCATATGGCTTGTCAATCCCGGCTCGGGTAAATTGCAACCTTGCGCTGTAGAGGCCACACCTGCTTCTATTATGGCTATGACTTCCTCTAATATTCCTATTGGCCTTAATTTTGAAGAGTATCTATTGGCTGTTCAACAAGGAAACTCTCAGGGTTCTCAGTAGCCCCAAGCTCCTGTCAATCCTATGCATCACTATGATTTCTATGGTAATCCCATATATATGCCTCCGATTAATCCTCATCAGGCTGTTTATCTACCTCCAGTTGATCCCTATAGGATTTTTTTTCATCAAGGACCATTGATATAGGCACAAATCATGGGCCCACAAGGACAAACCTTACAGGGACAACCTTTGGTCCAGCAGGGACAAACCTTGTGTCCTCAGAGACAACCTTTGGTCTAGCAGGGACAAAAATTTGGTCCTCAGGGACAACCTTACGGTTTGCAAGGACAAACATTACAGGGTCAACCTTCGGTCCAACAAGGACAACCCTACGGTCCTTCTGGTCAACCTTAGTTTCAACCAGGAGCATCTTATGTTCTTGGGGGGCAGATGTATCCACCACAGGGACAACCTTTTGCACAACAGCAACAACCTTACGTCCAGCGAGGCCAGAATTTTGTACAACAAGGACAACCCACTTCAGGTTCACCTAGTTATCAGGGAAAACTTGATCCATAACAACCATCGGGCCAACCTCTTCCACAATGGAAACCCGATGGCCTTTAGTATCTAGGCCAACCTACTCCGCAGGGACAGCTTGCCCAGCCTCAGCAGCCTGTTCAACCTGTTCAACCAGCCCAGCAGCCGGTTCAACCTATTCAACCTACTCAGCAGGGTCCACCTACTCAACCTCAAGGTGCTAATTACCCTCCTCAAGGTCAATATCAAGTGGTATATAGTGCGCCCCAAGGTTTCACTTATTACCCTCAATATCAATCCGATATGGTGTATAATCCACCTCAAGGCAATGCTTACATTCTACAATAGAATCTGTACGTTGCTCAGTAAGGAACTCAATGGTATGCTTAGAATTAATATCCCTCTCCTCAACCCTAGTATGGGAAGAACTATCCGGCTTATAACTCCTATGTTCAGAATCCTCCGGGACAAAACATATGGGGGAAAAATTTCTCCCAGACTGGGTGGAATGTTAACACAGGTCCTTATCAAAGACCTTTGATGCCTTTTAATCCTCAATTACCATTTCTCGCTACGTTGGAACTGCCATATGTGTCAAATTTAATGAACGATCCGATTCTTAATAACCCGTATTGGCCTCCAGTTCCAACCAAGATTCCTGGTGATTGTCCTAAGTTTGAAGGCAAGTCCGGAGAAGACCCCCAAGCACATGTTATGACTTACCACTTGTGGTGTTCCTCTAACTCTTGGGTTGATGATTCCATCCAACTCCATCTTTTCCAACGGAATCTTACTGGTATCGCTACAAAGTGGTACATTGAATTATCTCGTGACATATTTCAAGATTTCAACTCTTTGGCCATGGAATTTCTTACGCATTTTTAGTTTCCAGTTCGGTATGAAACCAGGAGGCACCCCATCACATCCTTGAAACAAGACTGAGCTACTCATATCTCAGATCATATTCATGAATGGAGGCACTGTCATTGCTTGATAAAGTTTGATATTCCTAATCAGCTTCTAAATAATTAGTTCACTACCTCGTTTGCCAATCAAATCGCTAAAGACATAGCTATGGGGGCATGTGTAACTGAAGAACAAGCCATTTCTCGTGCCTAGTACCTTAATCTTGTGTACTCTCAGTTTGGTACATTGTATGATATCTTACCTGATGCTCCTCGACCCGGAACTTCTAAAGCACCTGTTCGGGTTCCCATGTTTTGGCCAGATTGGCAAGACCAAAAGATGAGACAACATCAGAACCAATTTCAGACCTCAGGATCTAGCCCTCCTGGGTCCAGAGAGGGATCTCTCTATAAATACAAAGAATGATATATCTTTGAAAGCTCAAAATGAGATATTAGGCTAGGTATGAAGCACAAGGTTTGTTTTTTTGATTGTTTGTTTGGTTGTTGGTCATCAGGAAAGAATGGTTCAATATAAGACAAAGATGAGCAAAGAAGATTTAGGCAGAGGTGAGGTATTCCAGGGAGCATTCAAGACCATTGGGCAATGGAGTCGGGAAATGATTTGCTTACTAATCAATATGCAGGCTTTCAATTGGGCTATTCATCTTAAACATTGGATCTTAAAGATGATTGTGTAGCCTGGAGTGGAAAGAGAGGAGGAGACAACACAGATTTAGAGCACAAAGCTAAAGACCTGAGATCAGAGAGAGACTTTGAACTCTCAATGCTTCGGCCTCCCGCTTGAGGGATATTAGAAAGGCTAGCTAGTCGTACAAGGATCCTAGTGGACAGGGCTTGACTCTAACCTCCAGTGTTCCCAAATCTTCCAGCTAAATCCTAACAAGAACATCTAAGAACAGATTCATTTAATTCATACATCAGAGAGCAGGCAATAACATCCACTACACTGGTTAAATAAACTGAAATCAATTCTTAGATAACACATTTAGTAGAAAACATCAAATGCAAGGAGAGCAGAAACATAGGGTACCTAACAAGGGTAAATTCGATGCCATTTTTCTGTTGCAAGCCAGTAGAAACGAAATGAAATGAATTAAAACATAGAGATAGGAAAACATCACCACTACTTTAGATCAAGATCCAAAGAAATGTGCTTGTCATATTAAATAGCAATACCAGTCAAGTACAACATTGCCAATAGCTGAATACTCAGTCTGAAAACATCTTCCTCAGCTTATCTTACAACTTTACATAGAGACTATGTCTCAAAGAAACAGCTTGCAATTCTATGATAACTGATTAACAACCTTTACAATGAGTTTCTTCATGAATTTATAGCTCAGGTGGAGTAGAGAAAGTAGGTGAAAACTAAATGCAGCATTAAAACTAAGAAAAGGAAGAGGGCTGAGGCCCATTCTATTTAAATTCTGTGCAGTTATCCATGGCACTCTTTGGGTGAAAGAGTGGTCTTCTCCAGCCTTCCATTTACTCCAGTATGTCTCTGATGTAATTTGGCTGCAGTACTCTGTAGTACTTCTGGTGAATAAACAGAAAGGTAAATAAATGGTGCTAGGGTCTACCATACTGTGAATCAAATGCTCTGATAGTATTAGGACTGTTGTGAGGGTGGAAATATTCTCAGGAACACGGTGTAGAATAAAAGCAGTATGGATACTGTGTCCCTGCTCAGGAAGAAACATTCTGCTGATTTGAAAACCTGATAGCATTGTTTTCTGTGCATTGGACCTTCCATGCAATCCATGATGTCATTGAACTGGTACCTTTTCCCTTTAAACACTAGATTAAGGCTCAAAATCTTTTATTACATGCCTTGAACTCTCTGCTTCTCACGTACTATCTCTGTCGGTGAAATCGATGCTTTAATGGCTCTGGGGAAGATTTTCCAGAGTTCAAACCCTCCTTTTAATGCAAGTCCCTTCATGGCTCCTTCCCAATATTTCTTCGTGATCTCGTCCTCTGAAAAATGGTCCTTTCCACGTTTTTTGCCGCTGAAATAAGAACTATGTAATCATGGCGGCTTTCACCATCTGATAACCCTGCAAAACATGAAAACCTGTTAAGAAAAACCATGCATGGAGGTGGTGGATGCAATGGGGGTGGCGTGAATGGCTGTGCAGACTGGTGGGATGGCAGAAAAAGGCATATTCATGGCGGAAAATGCAGTGTAATAGTGGAAGAATGGCCATGGTGAAAACCGGTGGACTGCGGTGAAAAATTTAAATGTAAACCTTTGAAAAATGATTTCGGAATGAAATATGAAAGAAATATAAAGAGGGCGGGGGACAACGTAATAAAAACACGTGGAGAGGTGACGTGGTGGGAGTGGTCAACGGTGGGACGTGCAATCAGATCTGGACCGTCTGATCTCGAGAGGAGATCGACGTGAAAGGCTGCGGAGGGCGATTTAATCTGGACCGTCCGATCTCGAGAGGAGATTGACGGCTGAAAATGCATCGGAGGGCGACGGATGGTGGGTCGGGAGTACGGATGACCGGGTTAACTTCCATGCAACTTCATGGAGAGATCACTGTTGGATGGGTGATCGCAGATCAGATGGATGATATGCATATTGCTCCGTGTATTGTACCGAACGATAACGTGCGATGAGCGGGCAGTTTTCAAATAGTGTCGGAGCCACGTGTCGGGCGATGAGTGGAATCGCTCCGAAAATAGAAATACCACCCACCTTTGAAAGGTGGTGCGATAGAAACCGAACGGTTTTGAACAGTGTTGGCATGGTTGTGGGGACCACCAGGTGGGTGCACTGTGAGCCGTTGGATCAATGATTAAATAGACGGCGGATCTGTGATCGGGGCGGCGAACAGATAAGATGGTGGATGCTACGGGGATGCGATGACCGTCCGATCTATACAGATCGACGGTTTAAAACTGCTCCCTACAACCAAATGCGCTAAGTGCTTTATACTTTGGCACCTGGTCTTGGCACCGGGTCATGTGGAGGGAAAAAGGTGCAGGGGCTTGGCTGAAAGGGGCTAGGACCCAACTATGGAGAAAATGGTTTTTGGGCCATTTTTAGTGCATTTTTAGGCCAACAAAGGGTAACGATAGGGGGACTAAGGGGAAATAAAACTACACCAGGGGTGTGTGTATGGTTTAGGGGGGATTTTGGGAAGGTTTAGAAGGATTAGGGGAGGGAATTTGGGGTAAAAAGGGAACTTTGAAAAAGGGAAAAAAAGGATGAAATGGACAATTCTGCAGGGGTACCAGGGGCAAATGAAGGCCTTTAGGAGCATGATTTTTTGAAATCAGAGAGGCTTCATAATGGGAATCAACACTGGGGATTTCATCACAGGGCAAAGCACAAGAGACTTCAAGGATGATGTGTCTTCAGGGGAGATGCATTCATTGAAGGCTCAAAAACAATTTAGCCCCTTACTTTGCTTGTCAAAAATTTATAGGGGGCTAATAGTGGCTCCACATGGGGATGGCTTCTTCTTGAAGGAGTCAAGAATTCAGAAAATGATCTTTGGTGTAGGCCATATGCCTGCTGCTTGAGCCACCTTTCTTCTTTGATTTTCAGCTGCCACAATTGTGAAGACATCAATTTAGCAGAAAAACTTTCCCAATCATTCTACCTACCCATTCTACCATCCTAGCATTTTTTCTTCTAGGGCGCATTTGAGCTAGCAGACCCTTTACATCTTTTTATATTTTACAAACAAGAAAATAAACCTATTCTATTTCTACCCTTATTAATCCATGAGACCAGATTAAACTATTGGTCTCACATGTTTCTCTACCTACTCTAATATCTGTTGGGATTAAACTGTCCAACAGATTTCTTCTCTATATTCTACAACAGAAATTTAAAAACAGTCAAACTAGGATTAGACAGTCTAGTTTGCTATGGATCCAAGGCATAAAGACAATTTCACATGAACAAAAATTTTGTAGAAAATTAGAAACAAAATCTTGAAGGCTTGAAATTTGAAGTTTTGAAGCATCCTTCTTCTCTTTGTGACTCAATTTTTGAGCTTGTTAGAGTCACTTTCTTTTCTTCATCTCAGCTCTGATGTTGGGCTTGTTAGAGTTGATTCTTCTTTCTTCTTTGCTGGTCCAGGTTTTGGGCATGTTTGAACCAGATATATTCACTTTCTTTGGCTCAGGCTTTGATCATATTAGAGCCAATATTTGCACTTCAAAGGTTCATGTTTTGAGCATGTCTGAACCTCTCCCTTTCTCTGTTTTCCTCTTCTTTTTTTCCTTTTTTTTTTTGAACATTTTCTCTTTTTCTTGAAAACAAACACTGCAATGGTATGTACAATGGAAATGGAAAATGGAAATTGGAAATTAGCCGAAGTAGTGTTTGAGCATCCTGCCATTGACAGGACCCCCAAACAGCTTAGTACCATCTAATTCTTGTAGAAAAAAGGCATTTGGACCCACAGTGGCCTGGATGATGTAGGGACCTTTCCAGAAACTGTCAAAATTGCCGTGCTTTCCTTTGTCCTCTCTCCTTGAGTCCCACTTCAGAAATTTATCTCCAATTTTGAAATCAGAGGCCTTAGTTCTTTTGTCAAATAACTTCTTTATATTTTCCTAAACCTTCACAGCTTTGTTGTAGACCTCCTCCCTTGTTTGCTAGAGATGAATTGTTTGGTCTATTCTCCTCACCATGCTATCTTCTTCTGTTTGTATCTCTTGAACAAGTTTAATCACTGGTATTCCAAGGATGGTGGGAAACACTGCTTCTGTTCCATAGACAAGCTGATATGGTGACATGCCAATGGATTTCTTTGTTGTAAGCTTGTCAGCCCACAGGGCATGCACTAACTTGTTATGCCATGAATTTTTGTTCTCTTCCAGTAGCTTTTTGATGATGGTCACCAGGCTTTTGTTTGATGATTCAACTAATCCATTGCCTTGAGGGTAATAGGTAGTTGAATGACTGAGTGCTATTTGATACCTGTGACAAAAATAAATCATTTTCTTGGATCCGAAAGCAGCAACATTATTAGTGATTATTTTCCTTGGGCAGCCAAACCGTGAGAGGATATGACCTTCTAGGAAACTAATGATGACTAAATCTGTGGCATTCCTAGTAGGTATGGCCTCTATCCACTTAGTGAAGTAATCCATGGCTGTTAGGATCCATTTGTGTTGTGAAGAAGAAGCAGGGTGAATTTCCCCTATGAAATCTAGGCCCCATTGCAGAAAGGGACCTTCAACAGTGATGGGTTGTAGATGTAAAGGGAGAAGTTTTATTTTTCCTTCAAAAATCCGGCATTTGTGGCAGGCAATTATCATCTTATGGACATCATTGAAGAGTGTAGGCCAATAGTAGCCAGCTTTGAGTATTTTGTTTGCAGTGGCTTTCCATTTCATGTGGCCTCCACACTCTCCTGCATGGAATTCTTGTTTAATCCTTTTTGCTTCAGACTCAGGCAAACATTTAAGCAATAGGCCATTTGGATTCTTCCAGTATAAGCAGTTATTCATTACGTAATAGCTCTTGGCTTTTAGCTTTAAGAATCTAGCCTTGGTCTTTGGTAGTTCAGGAGGGGCATTGAGGTGTGTAAGCACATACAGAATGTTAGAATACCAAGGATAGCTCTGAAACTTCTCCTCAACAGTGGGATCAGGTAATCCCTGCTGCTCATCCAAGGCATCTACCATGTTAATGTCTAGGGCTTGTAGATTTTATTTAGCCATTAGTTGAGCTAAGCCCTGACCTTTAATCAGTTTTGTGGGTTTTATCTCAAGGTCATATTCTAAGATTACAACAATCCATTTGCCCCTTTTCCCATCTGGGTCTTGGTACAATATGTCTTTACCCACTATATTTGGCACATAGGCTATGGTGTGGGAATGCAGTATGTACACCCTAAATTCTTTCAAGGCCTTGACCAGAGCATAGGCCTGTTTTTCCATTATGTTGTATTTCAAGGGTGCATCTCTGAGTGCTTTTCTGAAGAAATAAATGGGCTGTTCCATTCCCTCTGGGTTTTTCTGCAATAGAACTGCAGCTATTGTATGCTTGGAGGCAAATGAAAAAATCAGGAAATCTTTTGAGAAATCCGGGCTGATTAAGACAAGAGCCTGGGTGAGTGCAAGTTTAACTGATTCAAAAGATTTCTTGGCTTCAACAGTCCACTTAAATCCTACACCTTTCTTCAGCATGTTAGTCATATTTCTAAGATGTTCAGCTAAGTTGGGAATAAACCTCCTCAGGAAGTTGATTTTCCCAATAAAGGACTGTAACTCCTTGATGTTTCTCGGGTGTGTGCTTTGTAGTATTCCCTCAACTCTTTGTGGGTCTATCCTAATAGCTTTCTCAGATATGATGTGGCCAAGAATCTTACCTTCTTGCAGCCCAAATATAGTCTTTTTAGGATTCAGTGACAGACCAAACCTTCTACATTTTTCAAGTACACTTCTCAGGTGTTCTAGGTGTTCTTCCTCAGTCTTGGAATAGACTGTTATGTCATCTAGATAGATGACAATGAAGTGTCCTATTTCATTTGAAAAATATATGTCCATTGCTCTTTGGAAGGTTTCACCAACGTTCATCAATCTAAAAGGAATATTTACATACATAAAAGTGCCCCATGGGGTGGTAAAGGCTGTCTTGAGTTGGTCTTCTAGGATTACTAAGACTTGGTTGTAACCTGAAAAACCATCTAGTAGGGAGATTCTTTTAGAACCTACTACCCTCTGAAGAATATGTTCCATTTTTGGCAAAGGGTAATTGTCTTTGAGCGAGGCTCTATTAATATTCCTGAAATCTATGCACAATATGATCTCCCCTATTTTCTTTCTCACAGTCACTAGGTTTGATACCCAATCAGAGAACCTCACATGCACAATTATACCTGCTTCATACATCTTCTTAATCTCTTTTTCCACTGCAGGAAATTGTCTTGGGTTTATTCTGCTAAGTTTTTGTCTGAAGGGCTTCTGATTTTCTTTCAAGGGTATTTTATGTTGTATGATGTTTTTGTCATAAGCCGTTAAGTCCTCATAACTCCAAGCAAACACATCAATGAATTCCTTGAATAGGTCAATGTTTTTCTTTTTCATGTTTGTGGGTAGGGACTTAGCAAATTTGACCATCTTGGGTTTATCTTCAGTGCCTATGTTGCATTCCTTGACATCAGAGTCAGCATGCTCTATAGTGGGCTTTTTTGCTACATCATCGAAGTCAAAAAGGTCTTCTAAAGGTGCCAGACCTCGAGGTATGTTCTTATCTTTGGTCTGTAGCACCTCTACTTCTTCACTATTTGCGTTTTCACATTTTTCGTTTGGATTTCCAATCTGTTCGTTTAAAGTGTTTATTTCTATGTTACAAGGTGGTTCTTCCTCATCTGAGGATTCTTCACTTAGGCAGCTACTATCAGATTTGGAGTCTGAATCATAAAATTCAAACTCGTTTCTGCCTACCAGGAAATCTTCAATCTGTTTATCACCCTCAAAGACCTGCCAATATTTTTCATTGTCCGGCACTGCAGGTTTGAATTTGGTCTGAATGATGATCTATTGGTCACTAGGAGGTTTATGATATGAACTAGCCATGCAAGCTAGTCCATTTGCAATTTCGTTCTAACCTCTAGGGACAAACACCAGATCGTATTCTACAAAGGTTTTCAATAGATCCATAGTGTCATTCCTATATGCTCTCAGTCTAGGATGTTTTGCTGTGTATTCACCATTCACCTGTTTAATGATCAGCTCAGAGTCCCCATGCACAGTTATCCTACGGGCTCCTAATTTTCTCAACAGGTTTAAGCCTAGGATAAGAGCCTCATACTCTGCAATGTTGTTTGTACATTTGAAGTGCAGGTTACATGCATGGCTCTCTGCGTAACCACTCTCTGTGTTATGTATCCACACTCCTGCCCCAGCAGTTCTCTTGGTGCATGACCCATCAAAACTCATTTCCCATAAGGTTTCATTCTCGGGTTTACCATCATTTCGTTCTTGGTGTGGTGTATGTGTTGGTGAAGGGCGACTAATCAGCTGACTGCATTCTATTTCTGGTTCACTTTGAATTTTTGTTTCAGTGCACTGTTCAAAGTTCTCTATATCATTCTCCTCCGAGTCTAGAGTAGCCATTATGTTAAGGTCCATGGGTTCTGTTTCCTTGTTTGTATCTCTGTTTTAGGACTCTGACCCCTCTGAGGATTCATCATTACAAATGATAAAGGAGTCAAGGTCTTTATGTACAGAGTATAAAGGTGAATTTTCAGGCTTCTCGGGGCTACTAACCAGGAATTTCATTTGTGCCTCTTTGTACAGTCTTCTAAGTTGGACAAAGATGGGGATTGTGGCATAAGCCCCATCCATATGTATAGTTCCTTACAGCTTGGCTCCCCATGATCTTGATAATAACATGCCATACTTGGGTGGCACATATGCCACAACAACATCCATGACCATACATTTTTTTGGAATCTGGGTAAGGCTCACACATAAATATTTGATCAGGCTAAGACACTTTACACTTTCAGGTCAAATGAATATAGGTCTTTATAGGGACAGGTTATCTCTAGGCCTAATCTTTCCATCACTACTTTAGGCATCAGGTTGTGTGATGCCCCAGAATCATGCATTTCATTGTGGAGAATCTTATCATGGACATTGAGACTAATATAGAAAGGTGGCACTACCCCTTCCTGAAACTTTCCTTCTATCTTTGGACCAAGCAGAAGGGCAGGTTGATCATCACTCAGATTTACAGTGCCACTGTTCTCACCTAGATTTAATGCTTTCAAAATTTGGCCTTTATATACATCTTGAGTGGCCAGCTAAGAGAGTGGGACAGAGATTTTAATTTTTACAATCTCACTCTCCAAATTGAAAGTGGACTGACTCTTTGGAATGTTCAACTCCGTTTTGTTAGTCACCACGTTGGTGGCTAAATCAGTGTGCTGATTCTCACTATGTATAGTGTTAGAAACTATTTTATCAAGAGTAATAACTGTAGTGTTAGTACTGCTTTTTGGTCGACCTTATTTCTCAGTGTTTTGGTTGTCCATTTCTTTGTTCTTTCCAGAACTCTTAGCTGTTGATTTATTACTTTCAGCAGTTACTTTAGAAGTTTTCTCAGGAATTTTCTTGATGGTAACCTCAGAGGATTTTGGTTTGGCAGTGTCTAGGCTCTTTTTTCTTCTAAGGATAAAAAGGGTCTCTTTCACCTCTAATTACCTTCACATTAATTATCAACCCAGGGACGACTTTTTATCTCAAGAGTGTACTCAGTCTGAGGCGGCTATTTACTCAAGAGTAATGTTTTGCAGTATAGTGCTTAAAATCCAAAAGTAAATGAAAGTTGGAAATAAAATCTACTTACAGCAAAGCACTTTAAGACTTAAATCATGCATTCGGAAAAATAAGCAATGTATCAGTCAAGGGTTCAGCATCGATAACCCATCCTTTTAGAAACTGATGGAAAGGAAATTAGAGCATAGACCACGGGTCTGGGAGCTATACAGTGAATGCCAAAGCTCACTACAGCCTTAGGTCGTCTCTCACACAAATGCGAGTAAATAGAACAACAAATAAAGAATTGAACAACAAATAAAGAATTGAATAGCAAATCTGGAATGGAACAGCAATTGAATAACTAAGTCCCGCGGGCTATAATCAAACTCAATCTATACACTCCTTGCAATCAAAGAACATTCTGTTACTCTAAAGGCGATTTACACAGATCACGTTAATGGAGCGGCAAATCTGACGAATGAATGGTAGGAAGGTATTGATAAATCCATAAAAAGCACACCACCGCAAACGTTGATATCATGACTCACAACATAACAGTAAGGATATGCGATTAACTCTTGAAAGGATAAATAACTTGATGCAGAGTTAACATACAATTCGATCTGTAGAAACCTCAATGATTCAAACTTCGAACAGAGCATACAATATGAACTTGTAAAGCATATCAAATAATCAAATAACAATAATGAACAAACCACGCAGAAATCAAACCAAGGGGATAATATACAGCAGCGTAAAATGAACAGTAACTACAATTCATAACCAAGCAATGCTTTAATTCTGTCGACAGTCACACAGCAATCACTAAACTAATTTATAAATGAAAGAGACAACAACTGAAATCAGATACAGAACAATAGAAATAAAGTAATAGAAATACAAACAGCAGATCGCTCCACCTGGGGCCGGGCCCTCAACCACCGGTGAAGCGTTGCTGTGCTTTACTCCAGCGCTTGAGAAATGGAATAACAGTGAAATCTCTTATTAATCAGGCATTAATATTGTTACAAACAGCTCTCACTCTCTTAACAAGAGCCGATGCACAGTTCTGCAAATTACAATAAGGAAAATCTCTCCGTTTCCATACATAATACATGCTTCTCCTTTTATAATCAGAAGGAGGAGAAATTGAATAGTAAATACAATCTCCCATAACAATATTGGATTTCTTCCAACCAATTGATCAACAAGAAAATAGATTTACATCCATCTTTCCACAACAGCAAGTCGAATTTGGCTTTTTAGCTGAGATTTGGAGGACGGCCGCAACCACAGATCTGAGAAAATCGTGCTCAAAGAACTCTACGAATCTCTCAACACAGGCCGAATTTAGGCAAACCGTTCTTTGCTAAAGTTAATTGGGTCCGTTCTGGACAAAACCCATGTTCCAGATTTTCCAGATTCGTCTTCATTTGCTCAGAATCTCAACCGCAAAACTGTCACTCCTTATTCCAGCGCATTTCTGAGTTGGCACTTTCAATGATCAAATCTTCAATCTGGAAATTACCTTGGAGGCTAAAAATGGTGAATAATGTTATAACCAACTTATTAAAACTATCATTGATAAAATAATTCATAATCATCAATTTATTAGAAATAAAGGAAGATAAATAATTTTCATCCATAAGAGCATAAATCATTTATAAAATGGATTTAAATGATAAATTATAACAAATGATATAATAGAGAATGGTAAGAATGGATGAAATAAGTGTTACAAAGTGGTTGTATTCACGGCCCAACACACCCCCACACTCAATATGTTGCATGTCCTCATGCAACGAAAACCTGAATATATTGCATGTCTTCATGCAACCCCAAGACAAATCCCATGTGTTAACCAAGCAATAAAAATTTGAGAACAAATGAATGCTTCCTTAATTAATGAATATTCAATTTTAGCAATCTTGATGAAGGCATAACAATTTTTACATTGACATTCAACTATATGTATGAAGTTGCAGCAAAATATGATATAGATAACATCAAACTTCATTAACCATTTTCTCAAAAACTACAAACCAGCTTTTGTTGAAATTTGGCAAGTAGATTTATAATATATGAATGCCTTTATGATCCAAAAATCAGACTGCTTTGATGCATGGATCATGAGATATAAATAAAATGACTGTAGCTGAGAGTGCATGATTTCCAAAATTTTATGAACCAATTTATCTTGAAATTATCTGGGTTTGTATTAATGATACGTCTGTGTTTGCCAGAAATCACAAGAATTGAGTTCATAGTTTTAAAAATATTATGGAAATCAATTTCTGCATTGTGTAAAAATGAAATTGTATGCCTTAAATGAGAAAGAAGATTGAAAACATCCATCATGCGTAGAAATTCCTCCCCCGCTCTGAAAAATTAGCATGCCCTCATGCGATGCTAGAAAAAATTGAGGTGGTTGCTACCAGCTGTTGAATTCTATGCTTGGTGTAAAACAACATGGAATAATGGAGGTGTTGAGAATGAATAAGAATAACAATGGATGATAAAGAATATAGATGACATGGTCATAAGAAAGAAATGAATGAAAGGAACACTTCCCCATACTCGAAAATGATATGCTGCTGAAAAAGGGAAAGTGGTAAAGATGTGGAATGAAGGATGATAAATAATGCTCAAAATGGATTTGCATGAAATTCTCCTAAATTCGTAATAAATCAGAAAATTATGCTATTTTACCTCAAGTTTTACCTCAAAAAAAAAAAAAAATGTGGAATGACATATATGCACTGGCAGTTGTTGAAGCTGATGTAGGCAGAGTTGGTGCTGAAAGTGATGCAAAAGGTGGAATCCAGGTAAGCACATCATGTCTGAAGAATTGTTCACGTTCGAGAGTTGCTCGAGCCTCTTCTGTAAGTTGCAATAATGTGGTCATGCTATGAATATAATTCTGCCCATACTTGTTGTTTTCCTGCAAACAAAACACTATTTGGCATACAATGTTCTTGAATCCATAGTGTAAGCAATAGATAAGGTGCATGCAAAAATTTCAATCAGAAAAACTTATGTATACATGCAATACTAATATTTTGGCAAATCAACAAGTGATGGCAGAGTGCAGGAATCGTATCGCATGCAATCCCATAATGCATACATTCTCCCTCCAATTGGAAAATGAATTCCATGACCATAAAGCATATGAGAGGTGCTGTGCTGATGGCAAGGCAAGGGAATGAACAATACAACAGTAGAGTACACAAATCAATGATAGGACAGCGAGAGTTATGGTTATAATGAGAGCAGAGTGTGTAAAGATAGTTATGAATAAGAGATAGGATGCGTTGAATTGATGATAGGTGATGAAAAAGAGAAAAAGAACAACAATATGCCAAAAAGATGCTTTACTGATAGTATGCTAGCTGAAAATGATGCGATTGATCATAAAACAATTTCTCATGCATAAAGGTTCAAAATAGGGAAAAAGTTAAGGAAATAACTTCTCTGATAAAAAGAAAAAATAAGAAAATGGTATTATAATAATAATTGACGATAAGATATAGCTTCAATACCATAAGCAGAGCCGCTGCTGCCAGCAGGCGTCCATAGCCTCGGCAGGGTTGCTTTTTAACCCATATGAGCCAGGATCCTCAATTTATAACTAGAGAGTTACAGTGCTGTTCTACAGAAGAGATCAGTGTGCTGGCGTGGTAACCAGATAACCACACTGCCATTCACTGGGATGTAGCAAAAGTGATCAAGCCGGCTCGTGATGAGACCTCCTGTTCCAAGGATAATTTGACTATCCAATGGATCATAACCCTGGTGTGGTGGCCATAATGGGAATGTCACTTTCTTACAACCTTATGAACATGGTAGGCTGGCTCGTAATGAGACCCCTATCCTCCATCTGTGAACAAAATTTTGTTGTTATTACACAATTTTATGATAAAAAGAGGGAGGCTCAGTACTCCTTAAGAGCAGGGATGGTGGAAGAAGTTGAACATGTCAATAGAAAAAAATATACCCATAATCTCATTTATTACAGACAGAGAAGATTATAATCCAGAAGGGTGGAACCAGCATGGTATTAAGATGATCAATCAATATCATGTTCAACATAAAACAATGCAGTAAAGTAGTATATAAATAATTGTGTCCCTTTTTAAAAATAATCTATCATCAAGGAGCTGTCCTGTTAAAGATCATAACGTGAAGGATATTAACTCGCTTCAATAGAATCCATAATTCTTGTCCTCGTAAAAATAGTGTACTTCATGCCATGAAGGGGAATCAGTAAAATGTGGTTGAGATGAACTAAGAACAATTCCACAAGAGGAAGGAAGGGTTGCTTTCGAAAATACTCCCAAAGTGTTGCTTTTTTGAATGAACAGCAAAAACACGTAAAAAAAGTGTTGTTCCTTGTAGGGAACAACAAAGGAAATGCACACAAAAAGCAAAAATACACACAAAAAAGTGTGAAAATGCAAATGTCGTTCCTTTGAAGAAAGGAACAGCAAAAACTAAAAGTGCCGTTCCTTTAGAAAAGGAACAGCAAAAACGCAAGTGCTGTTCCTTTGGAAAAGGAACAGCAAAAACACACGTGTCATTCCTTTGGAAAAGAAACAACAAAAATGAAAAGTGCAAAAGTGCTATTCCATTCGGAAAGGAATAACAAATCGTGAAAGTGCAGAAGTGTTGTTCCATTTGGAAAGGAACAACAAAACGTAAAAATGCAAAAATGGTGTTTCATTCGAAAAGGAACAGCAAAAAGTGGAAATGCAGAAGTGCTATGCCATTTGGAAAGGAATAGCAAAACGTGAAAATGTAGAAGTGGTGTTCCATTCGGAAAGGAACAACAAAAAGTGGAAGTGCAGAAGTGTTGTTCCATTCGGAAAGGAACAGCAAAACGTGAAAAAGGAACAGCAAAAATTAGAGTCGTGGAAAAGGAATGGGAAAATGACCCGTGACAAAGGAACAACAAAATGAATTGCTGACCAAAAAGGTGTTGTTCCTTTGAAAAAGAAATAAAACGAAATTGTTGTCCCTTTGAAAAAGGAACAGCAAAAACGACAAAAGTGCACACAAACGCTGTCCTTTCAGAAAAAGAACAGCAAAAATGCACAAGCATGAAATGCAAGCACGCAAAGAATGAATTAGCTGTTCACTGTATTGATGCTGAAGATGGGTCACAGTAGCAACACCTGAAACACAAAATAAAAAAAAAATATCAGAAAAGAAACAACGTTTTATTTAAAAACAATATGTAAATAACTAAATTAAGTTACAACACCTATGATGTTATGTCAAAAAAAAAAAATGATCTTTGAAAAATGTTTTGGTAGCAGTGATGAGACATGAATCTTCAGATTGAAATCAATTCTTCATTTGTTTTATTATGAATCTGTTGGGTAATGAGTTGGATGAAATTCCTTTGTTTTATTAAAATTTGTTTCAAGAATCACTCGTCCATAAATTGACCACCTTTATTTTCCCAGGACCTGCAAAAAAGCGAGTGTCTACCTGCAATAAAACATTAAATCATGGAGAAAGAGAGGTGATCGGGCTCCCCTAATCCAAGAATTATGCAAAAAACAACAAGTAGTTACTGTATATAACAAATCCATTGAGAAAGTAACAAAGTGAAATTTATTTGTCACCTGCGGGAGAGCAGTGGTCGACCATACTAACCTGCAGTGTTTTAATCACAACTTCTTTGTTTTTCGTCGAAATTGAGTGATTCCAAAGCCAAATGAGAGCTAATTCAAATTTTTATCTCCAGTAGCAACAGGTTTTAGAAATTCAATGATATGATATGTCAATTTGAGTTAGAACAGCCTGCATAACATAGTCATTTTCAATTACCCAATCTAGACCAACGATTGATATTTCAAGCATAGATTCTTCGTTTGATGTCGGATTCAAATGATTCAAATTGGAAATGAAAGTAGATTCATTTAGTTATCTCCAATAGAAACAGGTTTTGAAGAAAAGAAGAATTGATAAGTCAAACACTGTAAGGAACAGCCGAAAAAACAGAGTTTTAAGGATGCTGATTTACGATAGACAGTCAGTATTTTGATCATAAATTCCCCATACGATATCGAAAATGAGTGAATCCAATTGCATTGTAAACTAGATTCATAGGGGAATCTACCATAGAAACAGGTTTTAAAAATTCATTCATTTAGGCCTCCAAAAACTGACTGTCCCAACTCTGTTCCTGAGCTGCCCGCTAGACATCCGGTCAATGTTTTGGTTCTAAATTTTTCGTTTCAAATCCAAATTGACTGATTCAAATTGGGTTAGAAAGTAGACATCAAGGGCTAACTAGGGTAGAAACAGGTTTTAAAAATATTCATTTTTGGTCCCTCAAAACATGACTGTCCCGACTGTTTTTCCAGAAAATTCATCAAGCCCGTAAGCCAAAAAAAATGATATTCAAGCATTTTTTCAAATTGGTGATAAAAGTGAATATGAGTGTTTGTAGAACTATTATTTCCATTATAAGTCATCTACAAACACAAATTAATTAAAAAAAATTATCACCAATGTTGATTTGCATAGCATGTTGCAACAAAAAAACAACTAGTTTTACAAAAAAAAAAACAAAATGCATTTATTTATTCCCTTATTTATTTTATTTTCTACACTAACCTATTTTAATTTGAAAAAAATGAATATGACTACGTATATGAGTACTTCCAGTGGAGCCATTTTCGAAATAAGGCTTCACGTATACACATACCCAAATTTGAAAAATGCATATTAATGAAAATCAGGGTATGAGAAGCCAACTTCCCTTGAAAAGATGGAGTCAAAAATTGTTGAAGTGTGGAGCAATGTTGCGAAAAAGTGATGGAGTGAAACCAATCTTCAATATATCCGTTATTTTCTTGATTTCCCATATCCATCATATCATTAAGTTCTTGAGCTGTTAAAATGGTTTGTTGATGCAAACTAGAAGTAAGCTCATTTTCCTCCATAACTTCTACAATTTTTTAATTTAAAACATTCTGAATCTCATTGTAAGTTTTCTATAATGGCACATGTGAGATAGAATGGGTGGGAAGGGTGGGTAAATTTGGCAGTTCAACACTGTAAGTATGTTGTACTGGTTTATTGCGGTGACGGATGGAATTAGTTGAGCAAGAAATTCAAAAAGATGTTGGGCAGTTTCTTACCATAACAGAAGATGTCCTTCATGTGTTCCTTCAAAGCTCCTTCTTCCAATGTTCCTGTCAATTAGTTAGTGAAATGGGTGGTGCTTACATCACCACTTCAATGAAATCATGTGATTCATTTTCCAAAATTTCTATTTTTTTCCTAGTCATTCACACAAAAATTCAAACATCTATTTCTACCTAACAAAGCAACAAAAAATCTGTTAGGAAAGCGGATAGTGGAGCAGGGCTTTTACATGCTCCGCACGTAGGTTCTTACCTTCCGTTTTTAAGATCCAACTCTTCCCTAGCAGGCACTCATCAGATTCACACTACTCTTTTAGAAATGGCTACACTCTCCCCGGCAACGGCGCCAAAATGTGGAGCGATAAAAAGGTGTCTTTGTAACTCCTAATTACCTCACATTAATTGTCAACCCAGGGACGACTTTTTATTCCAAGAGTGTACTCAGTCTGAGGCGGCTATTTACTCAAGAGTAATGTTTTGTAGTATAGTGCTTAAAATCCAAAAGTAAATGAAAGCTGGAAATAAAATCTACTTACAACAAAGCACTTTAAGACTTAAATCATGCATTCGGAAAAATAAGCAATGTATCAGTCAAGGGTTTGACAACAATAGCCCATCCCTTTGGAAACCGATGTAAAGGAAATTAGAGCATAGACGACGGGTCTGGGAGCTATACAGTGAATGCCAAAGCTCACTACAGCCTTAGGTCGTCTCTCACACAAATGCGAGTAAATAGAACAACAAATAAAGAATTGAACAACAAATAAAGAATTGAATAGCAAATCTGGAATGGAACAACAATTGAATAACTAAGTCCCGCGGGCTATAATCAAACTCAATCTATACACTCCTTGCAATCAAAGAACATTTTGTTACTCTAAAGACGATTTACACAGATCACGTTAATGGAACAGCAATACAACGAATGAATGGTAGAACAGTATTGATAAATCATAAACGCACACCACACAAACGTTTAGTATAACAGCTCTGTAACATAACAGTAAGGATATGCGATTAACTCTTGAAAGGATAAATAACTTGATGCAGAGTTAACATACAATTCGATCTGTAGAAACCTCAATGATTCAAACTTCGAACAGAGCATACAATATGAACTTGTAAAGCATATCAAATAATCAAATAACAATAATGAACAAACCACGCAGAAATCAAACCAAGGGGATAATATACAGCAGCGTAAAATGAACAGTAACTACAATTCTGTAAGCAATGCTTTTGATGACGACACACAGCAATCACTAAACTAATTTATAAATGAAAGAGACAGCAACTGAAATCAGATACAGAACAATAGAAATAGAGTAATAGAAATACAAACAGCAGATCGCTCCACCTGGGGTCGGGCCCTCAACCACCGGTGAAGCGTTGCTGTGCTTTACTCCAGCGCTTGAGAAATGGAATAACAGTGGAAAGGAGACGACAAGCGAAATCGGATACGAACGATAGAAATAAAGTAATAGAAATACAAAGCAATGAATCCGCTCCACAGAGGCCGGGCCCTCAACCACTTAGGTGAACGTTGTGTGGCACACTCCCGGCTTGAGAAATGGAATATGATGAAATCTCTTGTGTCGGGCATTAACAATGTTACAAACAGCTCTCACTCTCTTAACAAGAGCCGATGTACAGTTCTGCAAATTACAATAAGGAAAGTCTCTCCTCCCCCCATGCACAATACATGCTTCTCCTTTTATAATCAGAAGAAGGAGAAATTGAATAGTAAATGCAATCTCCCATAACAATATTGGATTTCTTCCAACCAATTGATCAACAAGAAAATAGATTTACATCCATCTCTCCACAACAGCAAGTCGAATTTGGCTTTTTAGCTGAGATTTGGAGGACGGCCGCAACAACAGAACTGAGAAAATCGTGCTTAAAGAACTCTGCGAATCTCTCAACACAGGCCGAATTTGGGCAAACCGTTCTTTGATAAAGTTAATTGGGTCCGTTCTGGACAAAACCCATGTTCCGGATTTTCCAGATTCGTCTTCATTTGCTCAGAATCTCAACCGCAAAACTGTCACTCCTTATTCCAGTGCATTTCTGAGTTGGCACTTTTAATGATCAAATCTTCAATCTGGAAATTATCTTGGAGGCTAAAAATGGTGAATAATGTTATAACCAACTTATTAAAACTATCATTGATAAAATAATTCATAATAATCAATTTATTAGAAATAAAGGAAGATAAATAATTTTCATCCATAAGAGCATAAATCATTTATAAAATGGATTTAAATGATAAATTATAACAAATGATATAATAGAGAATGGTAAGAATGGATGAAATAAGTGTTACAAAGTGGTTGTATTCACGGCCCAACAGCCATTATGTCAAAGTCCATGGGCTCTATTTCCTTTTTTGTATCTCTGTTTTTGGACTCTGACCCTTCTGAGTATTCATCATTATAGAGGATGAAGGAGTCAAGGTCTGTATGTACAGAGTATAAAGGTGAATTATCAGGCTTTTCGGGGCTACTGACCAGAAATTTCATTTTTGCCTCTCTGTACAATCTTCTAAGTTGGCCAAATATTGGGATTGTGGCATAGGCCCCATCCATCTGCATTGTTCCTTGCAGCTTGGCTCCCCATGATCTTGACAGCAACATGCCATACTTGGTTGGCACATCTGCCACGACAACATCCATGACCATACACTTGGCTGGAATCTGGGTAAGGCTCACACATAAATCTTTGATTAGGCCAAGACATTTTACCCTATTGGAATCAAATGAATATAAGTCTTTATAGGGACGGGTTATCTCTAGGCCTAATATTTCCATCACTACTTTATGCATTAGGTTGTGTGATGCCCCAGAATCATGCATTTCATTGTGGAGAATCTTATCATGGATGTTGAGACTGATATAGAAAGGTGGCACTACCCCTTCCTTGAACTTTCCTTCTATCTTTGGACCAAACAGAAGGGCAGGTTGATCATCACTCAGATTTACAGTGTCACTGTTCTCTCCTAAATTTAATGCTTTCAAAATTTAGCCTTTATATACATCCTGAGTGGCCAGCTCAGAGAGTGGTACAGAGATTTTAATTTTTGCAATCTCACTCTCCAAATTGAAAGTGGACTGACTCTTTGGAATGTTCAACTCTGTTTTGTTAGTTACCACCTTAGTGGCTGAATCAGTGTGCTGATTTTCGCTATGTATAGTGTTTGTGACAGTTTTGTCAGGGGCAGTAACTGCAATGCTAGTGCTGCTAGTTGGTTGGTTTTGTTTATCAGTGTTTTGGTTGTATTTTTCTTTGTTCTTTCTAGAACTCTCGGTTACTGATTTGTTACTTTCAGCAGTCACTTTAGAAGTTTTCTCAGACCTTTTCTTGATGGTAACCTCAGAAGTTTTGGGTTTGGAATCATTTAGGCCTTTCTTGCTCCTAAGTTCATACTGTCTAACCTGCATGATGGCATCTTCAAATCCAAGTTTGTAATCCTCAGATTCTGATCTTTCCTCATCCCAATATGAGGGTGAGGGCTGATCTTCTTCTGTGTAACAGTTATGGATTGAATTTTCTATTTCAAACATGTTTATTGTGTCTCCCTCAGACTCTTCTATGATTCCCTCATCTTCATCAAGAAAGTTATCTTGGAATGGGGGAATAACTTGCTGATCTGATTCTCTTTTTCTGTTGGGAGTGGCATTGTTTCTTCTAAAGTTTTGGTTCTGGTTATGGTTTTGATTTCTGCTTAGGTTACTAACTATGACAACCATTTTTTCCATCATTTGTTGTAGCTTCTCTACGTTCTTGGATATGCGGTCATTATTGGGGTTAGATGTGGAAGCTACATTTTCATCTCTATATGTTACCCTTTTCCCAGCTCTCAATCTTGCTTTTTTCTCAATCAAATTTTCCTCTACACTCACTGCTCCGTTTTGCATATCTTCCAATGTGTTGTAATCCCTCTCCCTAAGTTGGTAGGCCATGTCAGCATCCAAACCTTTAGGGTATTTCACTAGGACCATACCTAGGGGAGGTTCATGTGTGGAGGAAGAGCATTATAAACGCTATTAAACCTTGTAGAGTAGGCCTAGACACTCTCTCCTACATTTCTTTTCAGGTTCTTGTTTTCTGCTAGGATTTGGAGGGGATTTGCCTTAACTTCCCATTTGTTTATGAAGGTCTGATATAAGGTTGGGAGGTCTTGGATACTATTAGGAGGGAGGAATTTGAACCATTTCTTCACATCATCTCCTAAGATCTGGGAAAAGATTCTCATTTTGACTGTATCATCATCTATTTCCATGTAGTCAAAAGAATCTTCCATCCTATCTACATGGTGTTGGGATGTGGTAGACTCCTTTGCAGTGAAGTGTGGGATCTTTGATTGATAATCATTGGGTAAGGGTACTATAGGCTGAGGTAATACCAGAGGTGCATACCAAGCTTCCATGATGATGTTTTGATGAGGTAAAGGGTTGACTTGAGCAGCTCGTATATGGATGACAGGGATGTTATGACCAACAGAAGACTGATGAGTAGATTTAGGATGGCAGAGCCCCAAGTTTTGAATGAAAGGAATATCAGGAGGAGTAAATGGAGGGGTCTGTCTATCTCTAGGGCGTTTACCACTTTGAGGTGGTGAACCAGGGGGCTCAAAGTCTGGCTGGTCTAGGATGTTGAATGACCTAGTTCTTGGTAAACTGTCTTGAGTGCCTAGGTCAAAAAATGGGTCTGATAGAGCGGAAAATTATTCTGGTGTAGAGTTAGCTCTATGGATGTGGCTGGAAATAGTCGATTTTTTAGGTGTAGGAGATCACTTGAGGATGCTCTCAGGGTTGTCAACTATTTCAGGTGGGTTTGGGTTAGGGTAAGCTCTTGTGTGAATGGTTCTTGAAGCCAGAATGTTCTTTTCTAACCAAGCAGCTTAACCCTACTTGTTACTTCTATAATGGCTAATGTTGTAATGGCTCTAGTCTCCCAGTGGAGTCTAATGTGAACCAAGATAATCAGCAGGCCCACTGATCACCAGTGGAGTCTTTAAATCATTTAGGAATTATGGAGTTGCCAGGTGGAAGGTCTAGGATGTTTCTGGAGGGTACACTGTCCACCACAGTGCCTAAGAGATGTCTCTTTTCAAGGATATCTTTCAAACACAGCAAAATATAACCAGAGATTTACTGGGAGGGCTTTTACCAGATACGTCACCTCTAAAAGAGTGTGAGATATGGAGGCTACCTGGCCCTTTCCAGACTCTATCTAAGAGTGTGGGAGAAACACAACAAATGCTATAGAGGTTGATCTGTGAATAAGAGTGTTTTACTACCAACCTAACCAGAGTTTCTAGGTTTCTGAGGCTCTTATGATGTAGTAAGATGGAAGGTACTCAGATTTTCCCCAGCGGAGTCGCCATTATGTTGGGGTTCCCACGTTTTGGCCAGATTGGCAAGACCAAAATATGAGACAACATCAAACCACTTTCAGACCTCAGGATCTAGCCCTCTTGGGTCCAGAGAGGGATCTCTCTATGATATGTTAAAGATATATGACTTTGAAGCTTAAAGGTTAAGATATTAGGCTAGTTATAGGCATGGGGTTTGTTTGTTGGATTGTTTGTTTGGTTGATGGTCATCCGGAAAGAAGGGTTCAATGTAAGGCAAAGTTGAGAAAAGAGGATTTAGGCAGAGGTGAAGTATTCCAGGGAGCATTCAAGACCATTGGGCAATGGAGTCAGGAAAGAATTTGCTTTCTAATCAATATGCAGGCTTTCAATTGGGATAGTCATCTAAAAAATTGGATCTTAAAGATGATAGTGTGGTATGGAATGGTAAGGGAGGAGGAAACAATGAAGGTTTAGAACACAAAGTTAAAGACCTGAGATCAGAGAGAGACTTTGAACTCTCAATGCTTCGGCCTCCAGCTTGAGGGATCTTAGAAATACCAGCTGGTTGCACAAGGATCCTAGTGGACAGGGCTAACTCTAATCCCCAGTGTTCCCAAATCTTCCAGCTAAATCCTAATAAGAACATCTAAGAACAGATTCATTTAATTCATACATCAGCTAGCAAGCAATAACATCCACTACACTGGTTAAATCAACTGAAATCAATTCTTAGATAACACATTTAGTGGAAAACATCAAAGGCAAGGAGAGCAGAAACATAGGGTACCTAACAAGGGTAAATCCTATGCCAGATTTCTGATGTATAAATGAAATGAAACAGAATGCAAGTTAAACACAAATACCGAGATAGAAAAACATCACCGCTTCTTTAGATCAGGATCCAAAGAAATGTGCTTGTCATATTAAAAAGCCATACCAGTTAAGTACAACATTGCCAATAGCTGGATACTCAGTCTGTAAACATTTCCTCAGACTATCTTACTACTTTACACAGAGACTATGTCTCAAAAGAAACAGTTTGCAATTCTCTGATAACTAACCAACAACCTTTAAAATGAGTTTCTTCATGAATTTATAGCTGAAGTGAAACAAAGAAGGTAGGTGAAACACTAAATGAAGCATTAAACTCAGAAAAGAAAGAGGGCCGAGGCCCATTCTATTTAAATTCTGTGCATTTATCCATGGCACTCTTTGGGTGAAAGAGTTGTATTCTCCAGGCTTCCATTTACTCAAGGCATGTCTCTGATGTACTCTGCTGTAGCATTCCATAGTACTACTAGTGAATTAAACAAGAAACATAGAATCATGACGCTAAGACTTGCAATATTGTGCAAAAAATTGCGTCTGATAGCATAGAACTGCTATAGGGGGGGGGGGGGGGGACTTCACTTGGACACAATGTAGACTAAAACAATAATGTGTACCATGTCCTTGCTCAGGATGAAATGATATGCTGATTTGAGACCCTGATAGCATTGTTTTCTACACGCTGGACCTTTCATGCAATCCATGATGTCTTTGAACTGGTACCTTTGCCTTCTAAAATCCCTGAAAAAGCTCAAAAATATTCTATTTCTTGCCTTGAGCTCTCTTCTACTCCCGTACTATCTTTGTTTATGCAATCTGAGCTTTAATGGCACCGGAGAGGGTTTGCAGAGTTTGAACTTTGTCCTTTGATGAAATTTACGATGCAGACACCTTTCCGAACATTTTTCTATAAAATCAGGCTATAAATTCAGCTCCTTCTGTGCACTGTGCCTTTATAATAGTGCATATGAATCATGGCGGTTTTCCGCCTGCCTGTAACCCTGCAAAACATGAAAACAAATTAAGAAAACCATGCATGGAGAGGGTGGTGTGGATGACTACGGAAACGACGACGTGATACGATGGACGACGATGCATGCAGAGGATATTATGGAGGAAAAACGTGTAACAGTGAGAAATGCACTAGGCGACGTCGAAATAGCCATTTCAATGAAAAACATTAAAACTTTGACATTGGAATTAAATATGAACGAAATATAAGGAGGGCAGAGGACAACGTGATAAAAGAACATGGAGAGGTGACATGGCGGTATGGGGTTAATCGGTGGGCGTGCATATAATATGGGCCGTCTAATTTCCGGTGGAGATCGACGGTGGAAAACATGTCGAAGGGCGATGGAAAGTGGGCCAGTGGTACGGACGCCTTGGGTTAACTCCCGCGCAACTTCATGGAGCAATCACCATTGGATGGATGATTGTAGATCGGACGACTGATATGCATATCGCTCCGTGTCTTGTGCCGAACGATAACGCGTGATGGGTGGGTGGTTTTCAAATAGTGCCGCTGCCACGCGTCATGCGATGAGTGGAATCACTTCGAAATAAGAAATACCACCAGCCCTCCAAAGGCGGTGCGATAGAAACTGGCGGTTTTCGAACAGGCGCAGCTGTGGGGACCACCAGGCAGATGAACTATGGACCGTTGATATACAGACTGATTGGATGGTTGAGATGCGATCGAGCGGCAAATAGAGTGGGCTACGAGCACTGCAGAGCTTGCGATGACTGCCCGATCTGCAGAGATCGACGGTTTAAAATGTGCTTTATATTCAACTGAGATAAGCGCCTTTCGCCTTGGTGCCTGGTCTCGGTGCTGGGTCACGTGGAGGGGGAAAAGGTGCAGGGGTTTGGCCGAAAGGGGCTAGGCCCACACATATGGGGAATATGGCTTTTTGGGCCATTTTTAACGCAATTTGAGGCTAGAGAGGGGAACGATAGAGGGAAAAAGGGTGAATTAGACCAAACAAGGGGTATGGGTATAATTTGAAGGGGGTTTTTGGAGGATTTAGAGGGTTAATAGGGGGAAATAGAGAGGAGTAAGAAGGGGATGAAATAGGGGTTTGGAAGGGATGAAATAAGGGGAAAAAGGAGGCCTTTTGGGCATTTCTTCACAATCAAAGAGGCTTTTATCATTGGAAGCAACAGTGGGGATTTATCAAATGACAAGGGCATAAGGAGGCTTCGAGGATGATGTGTTTTCAGAGGGAAATGCATTCCTTGAAGGCTTAAAAACATTTTAGCCCTTGTTTTCTTGTCAAAAAATTTATAGGGGGCTAATAGAACTGGTTCTAAAAAGGTTAAAACTTAAACCAGAAAACAAAGAGAAAATAGCTCAAACAAATTCAAAAATAGAGCTGAAGAAATAATGAAGGATGTTTTAGTTTTCAGATCCTAAGCCTTCACCATTTTGCTTTAATTTTCTGAAAATTTTAGTCTATGTGTAACTCGTTTTTATGCCATAGACCTACAGCAAGTTAGACTGCTTAATCCTAGCTTGGTTGTTTTTAAATTTCTATTTTAGAATTTAGAGAATAAAAGTCTGTCAGACAGTCCAATCCTGACATATAGTAGTTAGGTAGAGAAGCTTGTGAACTCAACTGTTTAATCTAAGTTCATGGAGAGATAAGAGTAGAAATATATTAGTTTCCTATTTTCGAAAGAATAAAATGCTGATGTTTAAGGTCTGCAAGTCCAAATGCACCTTCAGAAGAAAAAAATGTTAGGAAGTAGGTTGTGTAGGTAGCTGTTTGGAGAAGAATTTTTCTTCTGATATGTCTAATGTTCTGCTCATATTTCAAGCAGCTGATTAGAGAACATGAAAAGGTTGTCAAAAAATTCAAGATATTGATCTACATTCCAGAGATAAAATTCTGTGGTTCTTGACACCTCCAAGGAGTTGTCATCCCAAGTTGGAGCCGTTGTTAGCCACCTATAAAAATTTGTTATACCAAATGGTGGCTAAATATTTTTTAGCCTTCAAGAAACAATTCATTTCCAAAATTGTGAGTTCTTGAAGTCTTATGATGTCCTTGGAATTAATCTTCACTGCTGTTTCACTTCGAAGCCCTCAAAAACTTCTTGTTTACTAAGAGAAAAACTGCTCATGAAGCTCCATTTTCCCTCATCTACCCTTCTCCATTTTACTTCTCTATTTCATCCATAAATCCTTTCATTTACCTCTCAATCCCTCGAATTCCCCTTCAAAGCCTTATAAAATCCCTTTATAAAGTTTAAAACCACTCCTTTACTATTATCGGAACCCTCAAAACCCTCTGAAAAACCTTCAAAAATCCTAAAAAACCTTCATCTTTCCATAAGGCCTTAAGCCCCTTTTGGTCTTAGCCCCAGCCCCTTTTCCGCATATGACCCGTGCCAAGACCAGGCGCTAAGTGCTTATCGCATCGGAAATTTTTAACGAATCGCAAAAATTCATTTGACCCTTTTCTTGGTTCTTTTCCTTTTCTCCGATGCGATCCCACGATCGATTCTCTGTTGTTGATCTGATCTACTTTTCCCAGATCCAATGGTCCATATCGCTCCCCATTCCAAACCCGCCTTTCCACCTTTTTTGTTCATAATTAAATCCTGACCGTTGATCTAGTTTTCAGATCAACGACTCTCGCTCCATCGCAAATCGGAAATCATAGTTTTCCCTTTATCCTTCACCCTTTTTCCTCCCGCGGATGCGATCCTGCGATTAAATCTCAGCCATTGAATCCATAAGAACCAATGGCCCAGATTCGATCGCGCTCCATCATAAGCCCTTCACCATTGTTCCCGCTAATTTAAATCTCCATCGTTGATCTCTAAAACCGATCCGACGGCCAGCGCTTAATCGCATATCGCAAAATCAAAAGCCCCAGTGTTTTGGCCTCTTTCCTTTTCTCCGATGCAATGTAATCCTAACCATTGATCTCTCCTAGATCAAATGGTACGCGCTGGATCGCATCGGCACATTGCATCGCTAATTTTCCCTTTTCCTCCTGCAAATGCGATCTTGCGATGAAATTTCCGCCGTTGATCTCCTTAAAATCCAACGGCCCACGTTGCTTCTGCCGTTTAAACCCCGCCCTTCTCATTCATCCACCATCTTTAATCTCCACCGTCGATCTTCTCAAATCCGACGACTCCCATTGATTCTTCCCTTCTGCCCTTATATAAAAAGTGGGCCCTCTCTTCTCCTTATTTCTCCGCCAAATTTCCTTTGAAACCTTACCTTTTCTATAAATATTCTTTCCCAACAAAAAGGTTTAAAATGAATCCTGACCGTTGATCTCCAAATATCGCAGGCCATCAGGTCTTATCCTTCCGCCTTTTCCCTTTCCCTACATTTCTTCATATCCGCTTCTTTTTTCAATTATAATCATTTATCAAAGAAATTTAATGATCAGGACTTAATCCAAAGGCCTATTACACCCATCCATTGCGCGTCAATTTTTCTGACGTCACCCTGGACTCGGCATTCACTTTACCCCGCATCTCTTCATCCATCGCATGTGATCCGCACCATTGGATATGCAGCCTCCAATCCAATGGTTTCCAACCCGTTTTGCATAATTTTTGCACCTAAACGTTAACACCGAAAAATTATGCGAAATGGGTGGTTTTGTAAATCCACGTGTCAAGCAACGTACCATATCGCATTATTTTTGTGAAAACCGCATACCACCCAAACGCGATGCGAAAACCGCTGCCGGTTTTCTGCTATACCACTTCCATTCATTAACATTGCTTTTTTATCTTTTAATCTTTGCCATCGATCTCTGAGATTGGACGGTCCTGTTTTAATCTTGCCCCCATTCCCTTTTCACCCAACTCTCTCCCAAAAGACTCGATCGAGCAATCTCCGCCGTTGATTATGCTAATCCAGCAACTCCTATTCGCTTCTGCACCCAAAACCTTCAAAGCAGTTTAAACCTATCCTCGCAAGATTTTATTAACTTTTGTGTGTTTTTGTAGGTTATAAAGGTTTTTTTTTCTTAGTTTCAAAATAAAATGAAAGGCCAGGGATGATAATCCACAGGCAATTATCCATGAAGAAAAGGGATCTATAAGGATTCAAACTATGATTCCACCTGTGCCTCATGAGAATTTGTGAAGTCACAAAACCTTTGCATGCCTTTAAAAAAACAAAAACACAGTAAACATCAAACAACCGAAGAGTATCAGTGTCAAAGGATAAAATCAAAGCAGAAATGAAGAATTAGTGATTTTAAATAGAGTATAAAGGGATTAAGGCACAAACTTAGTAAATCAAAGGCCTAATCCACAGTTGTTAAAGGATAAAGACTGGAAATGAAGATTAAGGATAATTAGGCCTAAAACACAGATCAAAGACAGATTAAAGGTGTTTTAGGACAAAACAAAGAAATCTATCAGTCCGAAAAGCCTCCACTTCCATGTCAGAGGCTAATTGAATCCTCTCTAGCTACCAAAGTGCCACCTGTATCTTTCAATAAATCAGAAGAAGGCAGAGTTATTACCTAAGTCAGTGATATTTTGCCTAAAGATAGCCAAAGTTATTGCTAACTCGCCTCAAGAGTTTTTAAGTCAACAAAATCTGCCCAGCATGCTCAATACTAAATGAAAATCAATTAATACAGAGGAAATATCAGAAATATTCTCTGTTGAGCCCTTCAAAGGCCGAGAAGCATTAAAATGTATTAATTGAGCCTAGATATATTTTCTCTCATCCCACATCCTCATTTCTTCTATAAATACTTCTGTAGAAGATGAGATAAAGGTTGGTCTCTGGATATCTATTGCATGTAAATAGTTTACTGAAGCTACTGTAGCCCTGTTTGTAATTGAAGATACAAAAGCTAAGATGAGAAGTTTGAAGCTATAGAGACCCACTAGACTTGATGATTGTAACTGGTTTGAACATCAAATACAAGCTGATTTATGGGATCTTGGTCTATGTCTATGGTGATGTGTTTCTTATTGTAAATTGTTATTTTCTTTTTGTTTCCATTCTGTTCATTTTTCTCTGATAAAGAACAACTAATATAGAGCTAGGATTTACTCTTACAAGTACCCTACTCTCACTAATAAGCTTTATCTTTATGTTTTTCTCCTTTGTGTATTTAAGAATGATTTAATACAGTCCAAGCAGTTAAGGAATGTTGGTGTTCCCACGTCTTACTGTCTAAACTTTAAACATTGTTCTTGAATGTTATTTTCATTACTTGCTAAGTAGAGTTGGACTAGAAAAGTTTATGGTTTTCCCTGTCTTCTAGTTCTTCCTCCAAAGGTTGTTTGAAATTTTCCCTTGAGAGTATGTTGAAAGCAGGCTAGTTTTGAAGTACTTACCTGATCTTAGACTACTTTTATGTTTATCATGAATGTTCTCCTTTTTGAATATGCTGAAAGTAGGATAGTTTCAAAGTATTTAATTGATCTTAAGCTATTCTAAGTGTTTTAAATGTTTTCTATTGAAAGTACATCGAAAGCAAGATAGTTTCAAAGTAATTACCTGATCTTACATTACTTTTATGTCTTCTCTTAAGTGCATGCCAAAAGCAGGATAGTTTCAAAGTACTTACTTGATCTTAGGCTGCCCTTCGTTCCTTCATCTGTTTAATTTCCCTTTCTTATTTTTTCATTCCATAAAATCAACTTAAAGAGATCCTTTGAGATAGATGACTTGCCCCATGGACCACTCTTGAACCTTGCTATTTCAATTAAATCCTATTATGACTCCATAGCCCAATGGATTGAAGTTGCTCCTTGCCTATCTTATTAGCTGAATCATCCCTTCACTTTCATACACCTTCGCCCTTCATTATACTTCCTTCACCTTCATTATATCTTTTCCCAACCAAAACCAAACAAAACCCTTGTTCTTAATAACTAGCCTAATATCAAATTTCAGACCTTTAAAGATAAATCAATCTTTTCACTTATAGAGAGATCCCTCTCTGGATTTAGGAGGGCTAGATCCTAGAATCCCAAAGTGGTTCATATTTAGGCTTTGTAGTTTGTATTTTCCAATCTTGAAAATTACAGAGACCTAACAGTACCACACTCCCTTTGAGGATCGAAATTTATGAGCCGAAGAGCCTTAAGGAGACAAAATATGAAATTGAAGAACCTAATGACCTTCAGTTTTGAACTATATATTTTCATATATATGATCCTAGAAAAGTGTGCAAACAACATTGTGACAGGATACAATACACCTGAGAAGATGTACCAATAAGTATCCCAAAGGATGAAAAGGTTAAGAATTGGTACAATGCATTGAGGAAGAGCTTCCTAGGAGATGAGGCAGGTCCCTCCTTAGATTAACCAATTCCATATGTATATATGCATGAGGTACAATAAGCAACAATTTCTCAATAAAGCATGAAAACTCACAAGAAGAGGATTAAGAATGATCTAGCTACAAAAGGTATTAGAAAGTTTAAATATGACCCCTTGATAAAAGGTGATATTGAGTCTGAGCAACAAAAGAAACAAAGAGAAGAAGAGGAAGAAAAGAGAATTCAAGATGAACTTCTTAAAAATAAACAAAAAGAAAAGGAATAAATACAGAAATTGGGAGAGGAAAGGAGGAGGATCTCCTAAGAAGAGTAGCAAGAGTAGCCACACAAGGAGGAAGCCACACAAAAGTTGGAGGAAGAATATATGGCCCAAGATATAGAGGAAAAATTGTAGGAAGAAGATGTTATTGAGCCCATTGAAGATGAACCAGACACTCCATCAGAACCTCCTAATATAGGTGGCCATATCCTTTTTAATGAAATTGGAATCACCCATCCACTAGAAGATAGGGTCATGGATATATGTAATGTTACCTTTAATCAATTGAAGAAGATGATCATGCAATAAATTCTAAGGTACTTCCAAGATGATCCTAAACATCCAGTCTATGTATCCATTGAGAGGGTAATAGTTGCTAACGCCTGGAGAAATCCTCGAAGAGTCATGGTAGCTAATGTTTCTTTTGTGACAACAATGCAAGACAACTCAGAGTATCCTATGAGCGAGAATGCATGGTTTAACAAGGAATTGGCTGCAACAAAGAGAAAAATAGATCACCTCACTACAGAGAATCAATGACTTCCCTCTAACAGCTTCAACACAAGGGAATTCCAATTAGTTGTACTTGAAGAACTGCGGCTAATGGAGGACACTATGAAGAAAATATATAATTACATGATTCTCTTGCATGAGATGTTGGAACCCTTAGTGGGAATAAAAGATAAATCTCAAGAAATATTGAAGCTCCTAAGGGTTGCAAATAGAGTTGTTGATATAATATAAGAGTGGGGTGTCAAGTACCTAGATGTCCTAGAAAAGTTGGTTAGGAAGTAAATAATTGTTGCCAAGATGGATGGAGTACAGTTGAGGCTTAATGTTCAGAACTACACCCATCTAAGTGAAAAAGAAGCCAACACTATAGTTGCTTATGGTTCACTGCATAACAGTTTGTAGTCATTGATACAGAAACGAAGAATTACTTTTATGGCCACATTAGGAGAGATCAAAGGAAAGGATGTCATTATGTGGGAGATAAATCAGTACATTGAGTAATTCATGAAAGTAACAAGGAAGGAAGGCTTGGATATCACCAAGGGAATTATCTTATAGCATGAAATTGCATTCAATAAAGTTCATATGAACTTATCTTCGTTGTGGAATAGTGTACAATCTAGCTTCAAATCATAGTGACAAAAGCATTAGAGGTTAATATGTGATACAATTTATAGCTTCAAGTTTGTGTCAAAGTCATCATGGAAGAGTTCATAGCATGACACTTATATACCACAAATGAACTCCATATTGAAGTAACTGATTTGTATCTCTCTCCTATGTGAAGATATTTTTTCTTATTAGAGTTTCGTCTTATGTAGCCATCATATTATATGCAATTAGTATTTTGTAAAGAATAAGTCAAATGTAATAAAGTCCAAGAGACACCGTGGAATATGAGAAGACACATGTGGAATCTAAAGGGTCATGAGTAGAATGTGAAATGTCATGTAGAAACACATAGGTCCTAGATGTTGAAGAGTCACGAGGAAACTTAAGAGTCATTCTCATTTGCTATAAATAGGTCCTCATAACCCAAAGAAAATGGGGGGGGACTTTTAGGGTTTTAAACCTTGGATTATCTAGTGTTGAATAGGAGGGAAAATCATTCTTTGGAGAGGAGAGTTGTAGCTTCATGTTCCACTACTGGATATAATGTTCCACCAATGTAACAATGCACTTGGAATATTTCATTAATTATCAAAATATCTTCTAGCCAACACTCCGTAATGCATGTATTATGAATGTAGTAAGAATGTTCTTTGTATGTTTGTGGTATATTTTTATGTATTACATGTTAAAGTAATGAACTATTTCATTTTTTTAGATACAAATCTTGTTGAATGGCTTTTATGATTTATTTTTATCTTGTGATCTAATTTTCAGGTTAATTAACAATCCTTTTTCGTTTCTCTCATGTGTATTTTCTAGGGTAGTACTATTAATTCCTCATTAAAGGCTCGTCTCCTTTTCAATCGTGGAAGTTTCCCTTACACTCTACATCCAGTGTCACACAAAGCTTTTACTCTTGCTTCCCCAAAGTCATGTTATGATCCCTTGTGTATGTGTTGTGGCCAAGGCACATTATTTAACTCATTTGTAATGGTGGTCATACAATAACTAGACGAGACTCATATACCAAAAATTGTGAGGTCTAATTGGGAATTCACATCGGGGATGTCCCTTGTATGTTGGAAACATCCAAAATCGTAAACATCTAGGTGCTAGAAGGAGGTCCAGATGACAAGCCGAGACTATAAATTCTGCTTAAATATCTTATCTAAAATAGCTTCATCCCAAATCATAATGCCGAGGTGCTTTTCAAAAGCATTGTATCTTTCGATCGCCACAAAATTCTTGCATAACTTGTCACATTTAAAATTCAATGGCAAGGGTCCCACAACCATTCTTCATTATGTGATTGAATTCATTCATTTTTATTTTTTCAAGAGGAGTTTATTCTGAAGACATTCTTGCAATTTTGGTCACCATTACATTTGATGGTCCTACTAAGCAGTGGTATTATCATGCTAAGGAGTGGTATTATCATGCCAAGCAGTGGTATTATTCTTAAACTGCTACTTTTTTCTATTCTTTTAAATAATTTGTTAATGAGATTCATCGTGTCTTTTAAAAGTATGACTATTAAAATGTTATTAGTGAAATTAATCATCTTAGGATGGAAACGAATGAATCTCTTGGGTGGGTTTGTTGAAAAATTTATTCACCTTTGTTATGAATATCTGGATGAGGATGTGGATTGGGAATTCTTGGATGTGAAATTTCGATTCTTGTTTAGGATTACGATAAAATATTTTGAATCAGATATATCCTGTAAACCTAATCAAGTAGAGTTTCAATGTCTCGAGGAGGAATCTAACCCCCCTTTTATTCCCGATCCCCCTGCTTTTGATGTTCCATGTATTGAGCTTATTCAGATTATAAAATCAAAAAATCCAATACATGCATTGTATTCGACAATAATTCCTAAGGCTAATGAAGCTTATGATGAGGAATTAATTTCCCTTTCTTCTCTATCTTAGAATGATGATTATTCTTGTTTTATCAACCAATCATCTCATGGTCTTGATAATCAACTTCTTAATCTTGAACCCATTATTCAAGTTGAACTCTTAGCTGAATTTTATCCTAATTTTATTGTTTCTCTAATATTGCATGATGATGTTTTCCCAAGCTTTATGGACGAGTTTTTGGTTTCAAAGGAAGAATTGGATTTGCATAATTTTCATGGAGTATAATTTGATCATTGAGGTATTACTTTCAGGCATATATCCCCCCCCTCAAGAATATGACATGTTGATCATTGAATATTTTTTTGTACTCTTGCAAATTCATCAGGTGAAAATCAAGCATTCCATGATGCTTTTGATATGAATACTCTTGCTTGTATTTTGACGAATGTATCAATAACTATAGTTTAGACATGAAATTGACTGTGTTCTCTCAGTCCAAGTTCTCATCTTTTGAATGTTCAGAGTTTGGTTGGAAAGAAGGGGCACTTCAGCCCATGCTGATGGTTATGCCAAGTTTTCGCTATCTTGATGACACTCTAGACTGTTGCCAGTTTAAATTTTTTTCACAAAGTTATATCATCATTATTATTTCATGGGATGTGGATTCATTCTTTTGGGATTCTTGTATTCTTCATGATGAATTCTTTAACCATAAAAATATAGAGCTTTAATTATGACATCTAAACCCCAATTAACGCATGCTTCCTCATTTAAATCCTTAGTTTGGAAACTAGAAACAAGGAGTGAACTTAATGATTCACGAATCACGCAATAAGAAATTTTTCGTTCATCATCCATTAGAGAGCTTAACCCACACACTAGTATATATTGTTGTCATATGTATGTTCATAGTTATATATTTTTGTCCTCTGTATGTAAACAATCTCATATTGATGTTGCTTATGATGTGGACATGTTTGTGGTTAACTTTCCTTTACAAGATGTTTCAAAACTTTGTTTTTATGACCTTGTTGTATATTCGCTAGAAGAATCCTACTTGTTAGGACCCATGGCTCATATTGAGTCCCTTCATGTATTCATTTGAACCTTGTATGGAAGTGAGCCTAAGAAATATTGTTGCAGAATATTTTTTCAAATAGAGCATCAATTGTTTCTCACTGTTGTACTTGCACGTTATGTTTCCATGTTTTCGTGCAGATTTTTTTCTTGTTTATATTTTCCACTGCACTTTATGTTATGTTGGTTATACATGATCATCTCTTTTGACTCAAAGGTTGGGAGAAACTTCTATGGCTGCATTAGAAATTTCATTTCACTTATTCCCGATATTCTAAACTGTTAGTTTAGTTTAGGTTAGGTTGGATCTAGTTAGCTTCATTGAATTGATTTTCATCTCGTCATTTTGTTTCTTATATTGCTTCATGTTTTTGTCATTTTAGCCATGTTTATTTCAATACGACATTCCATGGAAGTGTATTTTGAGCTTCGAGATGATATAGCTAATTTTTGGAAAGAAAAATTGTAGTAGTGTGCAATTCTTGGCTAACTCGGAACTCTTTTTCCTTGATTTAGTTTGTGTATCTTTTAGGTCAATGATATTTGGACGGAAAATATAATCCATTCAACTAGAGAACCAAAAGAAGAACTTTTACACCCATTTACATTTACGATATTTGTTTCTAGACTTGGTTGGTTTATTGAATATTGTTTCCTTCCTATCCAATTTGAGTAGAGAAAAGTAAGGGGAAAACCTATAGTGAGAAAACCATAATTAGGGGTTTATATACATGTCTCTAGAGGGGAAACCTCTCTTTCCCTCAATAAGTCAAGATCCCTATTCCACACCACAAATAATAAGTGCTTAATGAATATATTATTTAAAAATGATTAAATAAAATAAAGGGTGAAAGAAGATAAAGGATTTGTGAGGACCTAATCCCATATATTTCAATTAAACCTATAATTTATCATTTGATTAAACACAATAAAAAGGAAAATATTCTATTTCTATCTCAACATTTATTTGATGATAATATAAAATTAAAATTTATTTACAACATATTAAACAAGTAAGTTGTTTCATTGCAACAATTTATATAAGTATTCAACAATTGAGGAATACCTGTATCACTAGATTGGTTGAGATACTCCTGATTTTGTTGAGATGCTCCTGCTGGATTACCAACTAGATTTACCTCACAGCCAACTAGGATTGATTTCCTAGCCCAAGGAACCTCCACAGGCTCCCTAGCCCTCCGAGCCCAAGTCCAAACAATTGTAGTGTGTCCAAGTTTGAATCAACAACCTCCAATACAAAACTAGACTAAGGATCTCCTCCAATGCAAAACAAGGCCAAGAATCCTCTGCAAATCTAAACAAGACCAAAAATCCTCGCCAATGCCAAAAAAGACCAAGAATCCTCTCTAATGCCAAACAAGACCAAGAATCCTCTCCAATGCCAAACAAGACCAACAATCCTCCCCAATGCTAATCAAGACCAAGAATCCTCTCCAATGCAAACAAGACAAACAATCCTCCCCCTTTCCTCTTACCATATATAGAAATTTTATTCAAAAATAAATGTGAGAAGACCAAAAGGTAGATTTGAGAGGACATATTGATTGTACAAAATCTATATATTTGATTTTAGAAATAAATGAGGGAAGGCCATACCTTATCTACAAGTTGAATTGAGAAGACATATTTGGTGTACAAAATCAATATATTTGATTTTAGAAATAAATGAGGGAAGGCCATACCTTCTACAAATTGAATTGAGAATACATATTGGGCATACAAAATAAAGATATTTGATTCTAGAAATAAATGAGGGAAGGTCATACATTATCTAAGATTTTATTGGAGAAGACATATTAGAAATAAAGTAAATAGTAAAAGTCATACTAGTAAAAATAAAATAAAATTACAATCTACAGATACTACTCAAGAATTATAAGTCATTATTTACAGATTGATTAAACACTAATCAAAATTTTCCTTACGGGATCAAGTGGGGCATTACAGGATTTTTGCGCAATGAGGCGAAGTAAGAAACTTAGCTGGGGTATTGACTAGGCTCACTGGCAGCGAAGCAATGCTTGTGCTCTTGTAATGACTATGTTGGGGTATTGAATAGGCATTCTAGTAGCGGAGCAACACCAAATATGCAAAATCATACTATGATTATCTTTAACTCGTAATTTTATATTACCTCATCCTAGATTCAAACGACTACGATATGGTAAGATTTTCAATATGTTACCCGGAGTAAATGAATGAAAGAGACTACATCTTTAATTGGTTAGAATGGTGAAGATGAGGTAATCCACTAAATGAATCAATACTTCCTGAATAATTGATACTATGTGTGAAAAATAGGACAAAAATAGAGAAGCTGGAGTTCCCTAGTGTGTCGCCAAGTGTTGTTGCTGTGACAATAACCCTCCAAAATTATCACCTAATTTAATTTTGGAACCTACATGAACTTTCGTTTCAAACTACCTTGTGCCGTATTTTTATTTTCTCATGTTTTTAAGGGTTGAATATCCTTGTAATTATGATTAAGTGTCATTTCCTCCTAATTCAAGGTATTCTAAGTGTAATCACCTTATCTTTAAGAGAACCTATGTTGTATATCTAAAAGTAGGAAATGCCCTATATTTTCTTGACTTAGTAACTAGCTTTCACTCACCATGCATCACACACAAAAACCAAAAATCACCCCTTTTCTCTAAGAAAATCACACCTTCCTAATATACTAGACACCAAGGGCCACTTTTGGTTGGAACTATGCCTTCCTTAAGCGAAAATTCACTTCAAACTCACATTGATTGCACCCTCAACTCTCAATGAGGAGCACACCTCTTTTTGTTATCAACTACGCCCAAGTCAAGCACACTCCTTCAGCTCAGTGAATGTGGACTAGTTGTCCCAGTTGAGAAAACTCCATATTGTCTAGAACTGTGCCCTCTTCCTCTTCATGCATGCACTTTCCCTTGCTGTATGATGAGCGCTGTTGTGAAACCAGCTCCAAAAATAGAAGAATAGAGATATCAACGCCTTAGAAATAAGCCATTTCGAGCGGGCAACCTAAAATACATTACATGAATGAAAAATTATTGGATGATACAAATTACAAAACCTCCTTTCTATATATAGGAGTCCATGGGGCCAGAATGTAATCCTAGCTGACCTAACAATAATAATTTAAGGGCACAATAAGAACAATATGGGGGTTACAGGGGTACAATAATAACAATAAGGGGGTTATACTAACAACAATAAGGGACTATTCTAGTAATGTAGGGACCTAACATGCCACTCTCCTTCAAAAAAGTGTTGTCCTCAACGCTTGAGTAGCTCTGGGTGCTTCTGTATAAAATTCTCATCCTCCTATGTAGAATCTTCAGTGGGTAAGTTCTTCCCCTTGATGAGATACTCTGAAATTGATCGATTTCGTAGTTGTTGAGTTCTTGTTTCCGTCACTGCTTCAGGTTCCAATATGATTTTTCCTTCCTCATCAAGTTCTGGAAATATTGTTTGAACTGGAAGATTTTCACCTATAACCTTCTTTAAGCATGAAACATGGAAAAATGGATGCACTCGTGAAGAAGCAGGAAGCTCCAATTTGTATGCCATAGTACCAATATTTTGCAACACATTGTAAGGACCATAGTACTTTGGCGATAATTTATTATCCTTTTTAGCTTGCTTGAGGAACATTTATTTGTATGATTGTAGCCGTAAAAATACCCAGGCTCCTACATCAAAACTTCCCTCGCTGCGATGTTGATCTGCCTGTTGTTTCATTCGATTTTGTGCCATATTCAGGTTATTGTTTAAGAGTTGGAGAACTTCTTGTTGATGCTCGATGTGATCTTCCATTTCTCTAACCTTTGAATTTTCTCTTAAAGATGATGTGATGGATGGTGGATGATATCCATAAAGTGCCCTAAATGGGGTCATTTTTGCTGCAGTATGGAAGGAAGTGTTATACCACCATTCAGCGAGAGGTAACCACTTGACCCATTGTGTTTGTTTATCAGATACAAAACAACGAAGATATCCTTCCAAACATTTATTTACTATCTCAGTTTGACCATTGTATTGAGGATGATAAGATGAGCTATGAGCTAATTGAGTACCCAAACAAGAAAATAACTCTGTCCAAAAATTTCTAGTAAAAATGGGATCTCTATCACTCACAATAACCTTTGGGTTTCCATGTAGCTTTTGAATTGTGTCCATAAATGTAGTAGCAAATGTAATTTCTTTAAATGGATGAGATAATGCACAAAAGTGTACCGCCATGATGACACTCTTTCCTTCAGACTTATGTAAAATTGTGATAAAATCCATTGAAACCTCCTCCCAACGTTGACTTGGAATGGATAAAGGTTGTAGAAGACCCGGGGTCTTAATTGTCTCAACTTTATTCTGCTGGCAAACCAAAAATTTTGAATATAAAATTTAAGGCCATCCCAAAAAAATTCTTTCTTCACCCTGTGGTAAGTTTTTAAAAATCCTGAGTGTCCTCCTAAAGGAGAAGTGTGCAATTCCAAAAGAATCTTTTGTTTTAGTTGGGAATTCTTACAAATATATAAGCGATCTTTGTACCATAAGGAACCATTTTTCCAACTAAATGTATCAGATGTACTAGGATCTTGCTGCAACTTTTGAATGAGTGTCCATACATCTTTTTCCTTCTTCCATTCATCTCTTGCTTCGGTTATCCAATCTGGTTGGATAATAGAAATGGCACAAAGCAATGCTTCCACCTCTTCATTCTTTTTTGAGAGTGCATCTGCAACAACATTAAGCTTTCCTTTTTTGTAGATTATTTCAAAGTCATAACCCAACATCTTTGTGACCCATTTTTGCTGCTCTTCTTAAGATAGTATTTGTTCCAAAAAGTGTTTAAGACTATCATGATCAGTTTTTACCTTGAAGTGTCTTCCCATTAGGTAAGTTCGCCATTTCTTTAGTGCATGTAGTATTGCTAACATTTCCTTCTCATAAATAGGTTTCTGTAAATAATTTCCTTTGATTGGACAACTTTCAAAAGCAATGGGTCTTCCTTCCTGCATTAAAACTGCACCAATTCCATTTCCTGAGGCATCACATTCCACAATAAAGGTTTTTGTGAAGTCTGGCGTAGCTAGGACCGGTGCTAGGCACATTGCTTCTTTAAGATGTTCAAAGGCTTTAGTTGCTTCAGGAGTCCATGAAAATGCATCTTTCTTCAATAATGTTGTTAGAGGTGCTGCTATTCTCCCATAATTCTTAACAAACTTGCGATAATACCCTGTTAACCCGAGAAATCCTCGCAACTTCTTTATGGTTGTGGGGAGTTTCCATTCCTTAATGGCTTTAATTTTGTTAGGGTCTACTTTAACACCCTCGTGAGATAAAATATGACCCAGATATTCCACCTCTTGTACTCCAAAGAAACATTTGGATTTTTTTGCATATAATTGTTTCTCCTGCAATAGTTTGAGCACCCTGTCAACATGTTCAACATGATCCTTCCAAGACCCGTTGTAGATTAGTATATCATCAAAAAATACTAGCACAAATTTTCTAAGGAAGGGTTTGAAAATGGAATTCATCAACCCTTGAAATGTAGAAGGTGCATTGGTAAGGCCAAAAGGCATGACCAAAAATTGATAATGACCCTCATGAGTTCGAAATGTTGTTTTCGGAATATCTTTAGTCTTCATTCTAATTTGATGATACCCTGAACTAAGATCCAATTTGGTAAAATAAATTGCTCCATGTAATTCATCCAATAATTCATCAATCACAGGAATGGGAAATTTATCTTTAATGGTGAGCTTATTGAGCTCCCTATAATTCAGACACATGCGCCATGATCCATCCTTCTTGTGTACCAATACTACAGGAGCAGAGAAAGAACTTTGACTAGGTTGAATTATACCTGCCTCTAACATTTCTGCAATCATACGTTCAATTTCGCTCTTTTGGAAGTAAGGATATCTATAAGGCCGGATGTTTGGAGGAACACTTCCTGGAATCAAATGAATAGCATGATCATGATCACGAATAGGTGGGAGTCCTTTGGGAGTTTCAAACACCTCGGAATGATTGTCCAAGACTTGTTGGAGATCTGCAGAAATAGATGATTTTGATGTTGGAACTTCTAGTGAGCATAATTGTGCAATTACGCCTCGTTGTTCTTTCGTTAGAAGCTTTGTCATGCCATTAGAGCTTATTATCCTTCCTGGCTTCCCTTCAATACCCCGTAGTTCGACTTCCTTTCCTTCTGAAAAGAATTTCAAGAAAAGTTCTTTAAAATTAAAAGCTACCGTCCCCAAAGATTGTAACCATTGTACTCCTAGTACAACATCAGCACCTCCCATAGGAATGGAAAGCATTGGACTAGTCAATACATATTCCCCCATGGTTAGCTTGATATTATGGCATTTTCCAGAGAAATTTATAGTTCCTCCATTTGCAACCATCATTTGACATTCTGGTGCTGGGTATAGGAAACAATTCAATTCCTTGGCTACCTTACAATGAATAAAATTATGGGTACTACCTAAATCAATCAACACTATTGCATTTTTCTTCTTGATATGTCCTTCTATCTTGAGAGTTTGAGGAGTGGTAATTCCTGCCAATGCATTACACGATATGGTCGGACTCATTTCTTCCTCTTCTAGGGTTGGTTTGTGGTGTATACCCTCTTCTTTTGAATATTTTTGTTCATTTTCTTCTTCCTCTTCACAATCTATGTAAAATAATTTCTTCTCAACACACTTGTGACCTTTAGTGTATTTTCTATCACAACTGTAGCAAAGCCCTTTTTCTCTTTTTTCTTCCAATTTTTGTGGTGTCAATCTTGTAGGTTGTGCAAATCTAGGAGTAGCAATGCTTCCCTCTTTATATAAGTGAGTGGTAGGCTTCCTTGTGGCCATAATTTTACATTCAATTTTTCTGGCCAACCTGAATGCCTTCTCCAATGAATCAGGTTCCAAAACGTGAACTTCATGTTGGATGTTATCCTTTAAAGTACCTATGAAGAGATCAATCCTAGGTTCCTTTGAGATATCAGTTACCCTTATATTCAATTTTTGGAAGTCCTCAATGTGCTCCCCCATTGAACCCTTTTGTTTGAGATTTATCAATTAGCTAAAGAAGGTGTTGCTATTTGTATCCTCATAATGTGCTATCATTTCCTCTGTAAAAATTGACCAAGTGACAATTTTTTTACGGGAGAAAAGCCATCGATACCATACAATTGTATTTTGTTCTAAATGTAAATTTGCAATGCGTACTTTTTTTGTGTTTTGCACATTATTGAGATCAAAATATTGCTCCATCTGTAGTATCCATGTTACAAGATTCTTTCCATCAAGCTTCCTCATATCCATTTTTGGAATATGGTGGTACTTCCCTCCAACATTAGAGTTTATGAAATCACGATTAACATTTATTTTGTTCTCATCATGAGTTTCCTCTACTATCTTTTCACCATTAGTGTTAGTATGAATCTTTCGTTGTAAAATACCACTTTAGCTATGCATAACAAATAGCCCTAACATCAAGTATGACTGCTAATATATTTAAGTCTGCAGTTAGTTGATCCAAATAACGCTGCATAAATCCAGATCTAAGCATAAAATACATTAAGCAGTAAAATGAAATATGGCTCCATGCATCCAATAGACAAGGCAAGAACAATGTATTTGAAAGAATTTTTTATATTATATTGAAAGGGGGCACCTGAGAGGAAAAAAAGAAAGGTGTTTTCTGGTTCTCCTCAATGGGATGGGTTCTTGACAATCCTCAGCACTTCAGATCTAGAATCTCTCTCTATTGTTGGTGTAGAAAACCCAGACAAACATAGAACTCAATGGGAGCTCACAAGGAAAAAATGGAGAAAATGTGACCAAGTGTATAGATCTAGAGTGATCTTTAAGCAAAAAAAGGTGACTAATGAATGGGGAAAACCCTTCTATTTATAACAAAATATTAGGGCAATCTAGAAACTAGGTGTATGAATAAAATATTATTAATCAAATTCTAGAGCCACCCTTTAGGAATATTTTATTATATTTTTTGGAGGGAAAAGGATTTTTGACTTGGGTCAATTCCTTTATTTATAAATAATAAATAAATAAGTTATTTATTTACTATTTTAAGGAAATGGTAGGACTATAATTAAATAAATAATGGTTTATTTAATTATTTATAAATGATTTAGTCAAATTTAACTAGGAATATTATTTAAATAGGATTTAAATAACTTATTCCTAGGAAATAATCAAATAAATAAGGATTTATTTAATTGATTTCCTTGTTTTGGGTTAAATATGACCATGAAATATAAACAAATATAGATTTGTTTATTATTTCCTTTTGGGGTTTCCTCTTTAAACAATGTTACCGATGAAATAGGTAACCGCAATGTTACCTACTTTTTCTTGGTAGCATAAAAAGCACCCGATTTTGAAAAGTGGTGATGCAGAATCACCATTTTTTTTTGTGCACATTTTTGACACTCTAATATTTTTATTTATGAAGTATGAATATTTGTTTTAAAATGTTAGTGAATTTCATGTTAATTTTGAAATGTATTAATGCAGCATCAACTTTTTTTTTTAGAGTGGTGATTTTCATGCTAATTTTGAAACATATTGATGCTGCATCAACTTTTTTTTTTTTAGAGCGGTGATTTTCATGCTAATTTTGAAACGTATTGATGTTGCATCAACCCTTTTTTTTTAGAGCGGTGATTTTCATGCTAATTTTGAAACGTATTGATGTTGCATCAACCTTTTTTTTTAGAGTGGTGATTTTCATGTTGGTAATAAAACACAAAACTTAGATAAAAATATATATATAAAAACAATAAAAAAAAACCCAATAAAAATGTAAAAAAAACAAAAATAGCTCGTAAAAATAAAAAATTTAAACAAAAATAAATAAATAAAAACAAAAATATTTGAAAATTATATCAAAGGAAATGACAAAATTTGAAAAAAAAGCACATAATTTAAAGAAAAAAAACAAAAATTGACCAAAAAAATTAAAAAAAAAACATAAAAAAAAACATTTTTTTTTAACTTATTAAAAAAACCATATTAAAAAGTTAAAAAAAAAAATTTAAAAATAATTAAAATTACAAAATTAAAATTTAGATTAAAAAAAAAATAAAAAATAAAAATAAAAAATTTAAATTTAAAACTTTAAATTAAAAAAAAATTAATAATAAGAAAAAAAATACAAATTTTAAAATTAGCAAAAAAAACAAATTAAAAAAAAAAATTTTAAAATTGAAAAAGAAAATAAAAATTAAAAAATTAAAATTAAAAAACTATCATTAAAAAACAAAAAAAAAACAAAAAAAACACATGCAAATAATTAAAAAACAAATACACATAAATTTAGTGCTTTTTTTTAATGAAACAATTTATAGATTTTAAAAATGAAACACCAAATAAACTAAAAAAATAAAAAAAAACAATTAAATTAAATTAAAATTTAAAAAATTTAATAAATAAATTTTAAATTTTAAATTTTAAAATATAAGTAATCTATAATAGTAAATATAAAAATAAAAGAAAATTAAAAAAAAAAATTAAACAAATTGAATAAAAAAAAAATTAAATTTTTTGAAATTAAAAAAAAATTTAAAAAAAATCAAATTATGATAAAAATATTAAAAATTAAAAAAAAAAATTAAAAAAAAAAAATTAAAATCAAATCAAATAAAAAGTATACATATGTATAAAAAATTTAAAACAACAAAAAATAAAATAATAAAATTAAAAAAAAATAAAAACAAAATAAAAAAAAATAAAAACAAAACCAATTGTATTTTAAATAAAAAAAAAATTAAATTTTTTGAAAAAAATTTAAAAAAATCAAAATAAAAAAAATCAATTTAAAAAAATTTAAAAAATTTAAAAAAAACCAATTTAAAAAAAAAAAAAAATTTAAAAAAAAATTTAAGAAAAAAAATTTAGGGCGGCGGCGGTGTGCAGCCCCCCGCCCGCCCACGGGCCGGCCTCCGCCGCCGCCCGGGCGCGGAGGGCCGGGTGGCGCCGCCCCCGCCACCACCACCGCCGCCCCACCACCGCCGCCGCCCTAGATTTTTTTTTTATATTTTTTTTTTTATAAATTGGTTTTTTTTTTAATTTTTTTAATTTTTTTTTTTAAATTGATTTTTTTTTTAAATTTTTTTAATTTTTTTTTCAAAAAATTTAATTCTTTTTTTAATTTTTTTTTTATATATAAAATACAATTTGTTTTGGTTTTTTTTTTTAATATTGTTTTAATTTTTTTGTAAATTTTATTATTTTTTTTGTTTTAAATTTTTTTTTTTATTTATTTTGTTAGTAATTTTTATTAAATTTTGCCCCTTTTTTTTTTTATTTAATCGATTTTTTTTTTTTAATTTCATAAATTTTCTTTCTTATTTTATAGAATTTAATAAATTTTGTATTTTTTTTAAATTTATTTGAATTTAATATTGTTTTTTAAATGTTTTACTTTTTTATTAATTTTTTTTTGTTAATAACATAAAATTTTTATATTTTTATATTTCAATTAAAATTCTGTATTTAAAATTAGATTTTTTTTTTAATTAAACTTAATTTTTTTAAATTAATTTGTTTTTTAATTTTTTTTTATTTAATATTATTTTATATTTTTATATTTTTTTCAATTTTCCATTTTTAATTGATTTTTAAAGTTTTTATTTTAACAATGATTTTTTTTTTTCTTTTATATTTAAAATTTATTTTTTCTTTCAAAATTTATTTGTTTATTTGTTTATTTATTAAAATTTAATATTTTTGTTTTTAAATTTAATTTGTTATTTTAATATTTTTTTTTTCAATTTCATAAAATATGATATATATACATATTTTAATTTAAGTTCATATATATATTTTATTTTTTGTAATTTAAATTTAATTTATTTTCTATAGTTTATTTGTTTTTCTAATATATATTGTTTTAAATTTAATATTTTCATTGTATTTTATTTTTATTTTTTATTTTTAATTAATTTTTCATTTTTTTACTTTTAATTTAAATAATGTTTTTTTTTAAATATTTTTATTTTAAATTTTTAAATTTATTAAAATTTAATATATTTCCTTAAATTTAATTTTTTGTTTTAAATTATTTTATTTTTTAAAAATTTAATAAGCATTTTCTTTTTCTTTTTTAAATTTAATTTCTATATTTTATTTTTTATAATTTCCTTCTTTTTTTAACTTGTTTTTTTTTTTTTTTTATTTAATATTTTTATTTTGCTTTTATTTTTATTTTTTAATTTCTATATTTTTTTAAATTTCAATCTTAAAATTTTTTTGTTTATTGTTTTATTTTTTTTTTCCTTAAATTTTAGGTTTTTTTTAATGTTTGAATTTTTATTTTTATTTTTTTTATCTTCATATATTTTTAAATTTTAAGCTTTTAAATGTTTTTATTTTTTAATTTTTTTTTTATAAATTTTAGGTTTTTTTTAATGTTTGAATTTTAAAAATTAAAAAATGTTATTTCTATTTTTAAAAATGCCAAAAGTATGACAAATTTTTTTTTTTGTTATTCCAGCATCAACTTGTTTTGTTTTGAGGGCGTTTTTTCAATCCTTTTTTCAAGAAACAATTTTGTTTTTACCATAATTTTATAAAATGTTGAAATTTGACCTTAAAAAAAAATGAACTGCGTTTTGGAAGACACACTTTTTTTTGGGGGTGTTTTTTCAATCCTTTTTTCAACAAACAATTTTGTTTTTAGCATAATTTTAGAAAATGTTGAAATTTGACCTTAAAAAAAAAACAAGTGCGTTCTGGAAGACACTTTTTTTTTTTGGGGGGTGTTTTTTCATGTTTTTTGAGAGTTTTTGGGCTAGAGTTCCCGTTTTGAGGTCAGGTTACCTATTTCATCGGTAACAGTGTTTTTAGACCATAAACAAATTAATAAAGGTGTTTTTACTAAGTTATTTCACATAGTGAAAGCAATTTTACTTAGGGTAAAATTGGTCTTACATGGTGTACTTGGGTTCATCTAATGATAGTAGGTTAGATGTCCAAAAAATGGTGTAACAGATTGCCCCCCAACGTACGAGTGTTAGGAGCAAATCGTATGACCGAAGTATGTTGTAAGAACTCAATCACTAGACATCAAGAGGGAAGTCAGAGAGAGAAATGTAAGGTAGTCTAATGTGCTAAAGGACTAGACCCTTAGGAGACAAGACTTACAGGTGCAACAAGTCTCTAGTTGATGGAGTGGTACCTATGCTAAAGGCGGTGGGGGAGGCATACCTATGCCCGTCGAGACAAAGTACAAAAGAATAGTATGTCCAGTAAACAAGGAACCGAACTATAAAGTACATGCTGACATAAATACAAGCTAGAAAGAATAGAATGATGAATCCCACATACATGCTGTGCCTAGAATAACAACCATGATTGATACAATAATAGTTTAGTACATGAGATACAAATACACCCCCAAATGCCCCCTATACACGGGGAAGGGCTCGAAAAATCTGACTGATACATGAAAATCGAAAAGACACTACAAGCGGCTGAGGCCGACATCATAAAATGTAAGGAGCTACATCAAAGGTGGAAATGAAGAAGCCATCCGAGCATGTGGGGGGCTACCTGCAGGGCCACCCCCTCATGAGGGTTGAGAAATCTCACACACACCCGGGAATCACCAAGAGCTGCTGCTGCATCACTAGACCATCAAGTATACGGATCTCGATCATGTGGAAAGGAGCTCGAACCAAGGTACACCACCCTCTAAACCTAGCTTCTGGAGTAAATGAGTTGATGTCGACAGAAGGAGGTCTGCTATAGGTGAGGCAATAAGAGATCCCCAACTAAGGCACGAGAGAAAATAGTGGAGTGACGAACAAACGGACACTACTGATGATGATGAAATGGTGAATATTGAGTAGCAGATGGACGACTTCCCTTGTTAGAGCATAAAGGGCATGAATGGCTTGGTAGCGATTGACACAATATCATGAGGGATATGGGACAATGGTACTGAAGGCCATAATGTGCAACACGAGAGAGGGACCAAGCAATGAAGGATGGAAGGCTATAACGAGATACAAAGGGACTGGAGATAGACTCCATGACCAATGATGACTCAACTCGGATGCTCTAAATAAGGGCGACTCGATTGTGCTGCCACATAGTCAAGGTCCAATGGGGAACCATAAAAACATGAGTACAATAGGGTATCTCATGACGCAAATCAACACGAACAAAGACAAGTAAGGAGGCAAAGTGGTGCCCCAAGTACAAGTGTGGTAAGTGAAGAAATTCAATTTGGAGGAGAGGTGGATAGACCCTTCGTGGACAAAATGTGTCTTGGTGAAGTGTCAAAACATGAAAAACTAACAGATACCCATTTGAGTGCTCGATGAGAGCTTTCCAACGGTGCAGATGATGTGTCAAACGAGGCTATGGTTTCGTCGCAGCGGGCGAAAGAAAAAACAGGGGTTTTTCTTCTAATAAGGAATTTTCCCTCCAAAATCATTCATTTGCTTGTGTAGCTGTGGTGAATGTGGAGAGGAGAGAAGGCCCTAAATCTCGCGGCGATCATAGCAGACAAACCGACCATTGGAATCGCGATCCGTCAGTTGCAGGTAAGAGGCCTAATCCTACTCTTTGTTTTTGATGGATTCAAAGTTCAGATTAGGGTTTTAAATCTTAGTAAGTACTCCTAATTCATCATTACGGCCTGGTCACACTTTTTGGGGCAAAAACTGCGACTTGGGACGCAGGTTTGGGCCTGAAAAGTGTGACCTGGCCCAGGGTTTGGACAAAAAGTGCGACCTGGTAGATAGAGGTGGTTTCAGTGCTGGAATGGACTAAAATTCAGTTTTGGTGTGAGTGAATGCATTTTTGATTATCTGTAGACTGACAAAGATGCTGGTTTTGTGTAGATATGGCAGATTTACGGATCAAGTGGAGAGAGAGAGACCTAGGTACATTACGGATGGAAATCCAAGCAGATCAGGGTGTCCGTCATGCATTGGCTAGGTTTGGGGTTCTGAAAGTTGTGGAGAACGCTTTGATGAGAGCTGGGGAGCCCTTGTTGGCCCAAATTATCAGTTATTGGGATCCAGATCATGAGGTGTTTGTAGTGCAGGGGCACAGGATTGAGCTGACAGTCCAGGATATGTATTTCCTAACTGGTATCCCACCATTAGGGATGGTGGGGAATACACAGCCAGTGTTATCGTGGGGGCGTAACATCATGGAGGTCGTTGAGCGACATTGTCGACCAGGTGTCAGAGTCAAAGGGACTCAGATATCGATTGGGGATCTAGAGAGGTTGGAGACCCAGGCAGTAGCAGTAGCAGTGTTGCGGATCTTGGGCAGCCAGGCATTCCATCACATCACTAGAGGGAAGATGATTATTGTAGAGAGTGTGTTGAGTGGGACCTACTATGGGTGGGCCCAGATGATGTTGGTGTCGGTGAAACGACAATTGTTTCTATGTAAGCGGCAAGTGAATCATGATTGTGCTTATGGGACTGTATTGTGCTCCTTCTTTTTTGAGAAGATACAGACTTTACAACCTCGTGTACAGCTACCTGATGGGGGTCTGAGAGAGCCCTGGATGCATCGGTGGGGACGACTACTATGTAGAGGAGGAGGAGGGGTGGTCTGATGAGTGTTCTGACCAGAGTTCTTTGCCCATTGGGATCAGATGCCTTTGTACATAGACGACTATCCCTATAGTGGGATGAGTTATTGGGGAGATCCGGACTTGCCGCTTCCACCTGGTCGAGTATGGGGCCCCAATGGTAAGTGACAAGTAACTAATTTGTTATGTGCATTGTAATTTTTGTGAATAATATGCATGGTACTGATCCTTATACTTTTTGGAATGCAGATATAGCTCCGGTAAAACTGGCCCGATATATGGGACGACCTGCAGCAACTGGAGCTACAGGTGCAAGTGGATCAAGAACGGCACAGAATGAGGATACGACCACTCTGTTGGAGGATATTCATCATAGATGTGAGGGGCTGCTGACCGGTGTGTCAGAGCGTGGTTGGCAGGATTTAGACGACCAGTACATAGAGCTCTGTATTGGGCTACCCTCGGAATGGCGAGGTATCATGCGATGCATGGCAATGGCCGGTCAGACTGTGCATGATCTACAAGTTGCGGGAGCAGAGCCATTGGCTCGGGATCCTCTAGAGAGTGATTAGATGTAGGGCAAGTGGTCCCCCCCAGTGTGTATGTAGGGGCAAATGGTGCCCCCCAGTTTTGTAGTTTTGATTTTGTAACATGCTATGGGCATGTCATATGTTTTAGAGTAGATGGACTCTAAAAAACATGTTATATGATATATATTATGTATATGCATTGTGTGGATGGTGTGAAATGTTATTGTCTTGTGTGTGATAAATGCCAGTCTAGAACATGATTTGCAATTCTATCTACATAGTGATTTTGACTTCTAGGTACATGATTGAAAGTAATGAATCTAAAGTCACGTATCAAAAGTTTCACTCGTAAATATTGTCTATACAGGATAGGGTTATGCACACGATAGACACCATTGAGTTTTAAAACAAGAAGCAGGGAATCTAAATGAACGCGCAGATGGAGGATGCGATGAGAGAGGGCATCGACTAAGAGACCACGTACTGCATCATATTCGGCCTGGTTATTGGTGGCATTACCAATGCAGACCCAATTTGCAAGAACGAGGGTATGTAAGGGGGTAAAGATGGCCCATGCGGCCGAGGCGAGATTCTGGGAATAGTGACTTGCCCCATCGGCATAACCAATATAATGTGTGGACGAGAGGGCCGGTGGAATAGTGTCACAAGACAAGACATGGGAGGAAGGAGAATAATGATGGCAGCGTGAGTATAGGGTAGACATCCAATGACAACTATGGGAGGGAGTAGTCAGGGTAGGAAGTCTAGGACTCATGGATCGACTAGCGGGAGATGGATGAGAACTATGGGAGGAAGAGCGGGAACTCATGCTGCGAAGGATATCATAGATACGGATGGTATCATCTTGATTATGGGAGGAAATGGAAAGGTCAAGGAAACCACATAACGCTGCAAAGCTACCTAAATCATCAGTATGGGAAGAGAGGTGCACATACGGGTCATCACGGGGAATGACAGAAGAGAAAGTAAAAAGATGGTCAAAGGATGTAGAGCCCAAGGATGTTGCTGAAGGGGAATCAAGAAAAACAGATGGAGATGATTAAGCGAGAATGTAATCCAAGGGTCGTGCTGATGAGGATAGGTAAGAAGGGGGGCAGCAAGTTCCGACATCTCAACATCAGGGGGAGGAATGTCAATGGTATCAGGGGGATCCTCGAGTAAACCTGACGCATACTGAGTAAGGATGGGAGAGGCAGATTGATTTTGTTCAACTTCGTACTCACGAATGACCTCTAAAGAGGCTCGGTAATGCGTGAGGTGAGGAAAATGGTGAGAATAATGGCCATGGACACCATACAGATCACAGGGTTTGTTGGTGTGAAGAGTCTTTGGGTTCTTGGCTACGGATGAGGAAGAAACAAAGGTTTCAGGGACCGTAGATTCAGGGAACACGACTTTAACCACGGGTTGGATACGGGGCAACTCCGGACAAGTATGGGTGGCATGACCGATACCATCACACAAGCCACAAGGTTTGGTGGGTGGGGGAGGGGTAGGGTCAGGTGCAGTGGCCTTGTCTTTGGAACCCCCTTGCTAGTTTTTATTTTCTTGCCCGTAGCTGTCACAGCATGAGGATGGTCTTGCGGAGTGGCTAGGGGCACTGTAGCGGGGGAAGGAGCGAAGGGAATTGGTTGGACTGGTGTCACAACAATGTATGGTTTGGGGTGGCCGGGTGGGGTCTCGGTTGGAGGAGTAAGATACCATACCTATATTCCCAAGGTTAAATTAGGGAGGGAAAGGGTGGCCATGACGGGAATTGAATAGACTTCGGGAGGGGGAGTAAGGAAAGGCATCTGACCTGTGGGGTAATGGCCAGGAGGGATGGCTCCCATATGGTGGAGACTGGGGGGAACCGACTCGGGAGGGTAGGGAGGTTCCTGAGTGTGAGGTGGATGGGAAGGTCTAGGTGGAAAAGGTTCGGTCGATTGAAGCGAAGGGCTAGGAGCAGGGTGCGGTAGGCGAGATTGAGATTGCTAACTAGCCGAAGCAAGTTGTGGAAGGTCAACCTGAGACGAGTGCATCATGCAAACATTCACTAAGATGGGGTCAAAGACAGGAGGAGGGGAAGGACCTGGAAAATTTCCAAGCAAGGAGGAATCTTTGTAGACACCAGGGGAAACAATGGTCAAAGAATCAACAGTTTGCTTATTGGTGATAGTAGAGATGGTGGACTCAAGGGAGGTTTGAGATTTTGACTCATGGTAAGTCAACTAGTCAATGGTGAAAATCTTGCCATTATGAGGGAAAAACATCTTGCGGTGGACTGCGGATGGGACGACAGACATGGCATAGGTGTAACTACGCCCCAAAAGAATGTTGTAGTCGAGAGGGGTGTCAATAACTTCAACATCGACATAAACAGTCTTACCCACAAGGGTGATAGTACAGTTATGGAATAGGTCAATGGGCCGGGAGGCATGGCCATCCCACGCACAAAGGGTGATTGTGGAAAGGGCCAGATCAAGAGATTCAAGTTGTTTCCAAACCGAAGCGGACATCACATAGGTAGATTCCCCCTCATCAATGATACATCGAGCGAAATTGGTATTTCAGATTTTGATGGGGATTTGGAAAGAAACAGAAGCAGGTAGGGGGGGTGGTCTAACTGACAGGCGTCGAAAACAATCAATTGGTCATCAGCAGGATCTACAGCGCCCACGGCAGATAGTAGAGCCTTCTTTTGGGAAGGACATGACTGGAGGAGTTCCAATGTTGAAATGGCAGCAGGAGATTGCGCTAGATCATCTACTATGCTATATGAATGGGCAACCCAACCAGAGGCAACATTTCGGTGTAATGGTCCCTTAGGAATATTGGTATGAACCTTAGCTTTAGGTGGAGGGATTTGCAAGGGACCATTGGATGTCGACAGAGGCTCTGTAGGACCAGAAGATGGGGACTTGGAGGCAGACGAAACAGGAGGCGTGGAGTACTAACGAGACCGAGTTTGAAGGTTGAGGTCGATGTTGAGAGGTTGGTTAGCAGCCATCATGAGAATTTGGTAATCGGAAGAACCAGAAGGGGAATATTGAGTGGTTACCGGGCCATGAGGTGGTTGAGTGGCCACGAATCCTTGATGAGGGAAAGGATTGATAAACACAGCGGGTTGAGAAGTAGCCAGAGTGGGAGGGATAGTAGGGGAGGAATGTTGTCCCTAAATGGTGGCCTAAGACTCCCACATCTGCCTCATCTGTGGTAATAGGGGACAATCGTGAGTGTAATGTCCATAAACACCGCAACATGAACATGGCTTATTGGTGCGAAGTGACCTGTCTGGCTTGGGCTGAGAGCCCTGTGGTTGGTTGGCATTGTTAGGATCAATACTCGAAGGATTAGATCCATGATTGCCAGGAGTATATTGATTGCCTTTACTCTTTCTTTGAGAAGGAAGAGAATTGGGCATTCCCTGCTGCACAAATACGTGCCCTGGAGGGGGTAGTAAGTGCTGCGGTGGGGGTTGAGAAGGCAAGGGGGTTAGTGGTCCAAATGCTGGAGGAGCTGGGACACTAGGCTGTGGATAAGGATGGGAAACATTGAGGTAAGCAGGAGTGGGGGCAAAAGGAGGAGGCATGCCGTATCTTGGATACATGCTACCTGGAGGGGGGAAGGTGCAGGAGGTGCTGGCCCCTCCTGGAGGGAAACCATAGCCCATAAGAGGTTGAGCAGAGGTATGTGAAAGAGCACCAACGATACTGTCGGCAGAGTGAGATGCCCCCGGGGTGTTAGTGCTGCCGGGCTTGGGGAGGCCAGGAAGGATGGTATAAACATAACCAGATTGAGCATAAATAAGGTCATATTTCAAGGCTATTTGGAGGGCGTCTTCTTTAGTTTGAGGGAAATGGGAGGCGACATCTTTGCCAATTGGAGGTAAGAGAGAGCGAAGGAACTAGTCCATATAAACCTGATCTTCAAAGGGAGGAGTGCGACATAAGCTTCTTCTTCTCCGCCATTCCTGGACATGGGCGGAAAGGCGGGTCGAAGAAGATTGACGGAAAGAAGTTAAACGCTCGGTACCAGTGTCGTATCGGAGAGGTATTTGGAAATAAGATAAAAAGGCTTGGGCAATGGTCACAAAAGTGGTATGGGAGGAGGTGGCATGCTCAACATACCATTTAGAAGCTTCGCCAGTAAGAATGCGTTGGAACAATCAAAGATGGATGGAGTCGTCAGTAATGGAATTGGATGAACACCACATATGGAAAGATCGAATATTGTTGGAGGGATATTCACTAGCAAGGCCTTTTAACTTGGGAATGTCAGAGGGGAGCTTGGTTGGCATAGAAGGCCAACTAACATCGTGGCGGATAGGATCATTGATTAGCTGATTGAAGTCGGGGAGACTAAGGCCGACCATATAAGGGAGCAATGGGGTAGTTGAGGTAGGTCCTGTAGTGGTTCCGCTGGAAACAGACCCAGCAGTAGAACTGGGGTTACCGTTGGCACTAGGCCCTGAACTAGACATGGTGAAGGTAACAGGGGGAGAACCCGAACAATCAGAAGAAGAGTCGGAGTGCAGACTCAGGGGAAGACTTACTCGATGATGATGGGAAGGAGGAAGTCGACCAACTGGAAACTGAGGCTGAAGGCCAAGAAGTCTCTGGGATAAGCACCTTGGGGGTACAATGATGACGGGAAGAAGAAAAACCGACAAGGGCAGGGAAGGACAAAATCAAGTGAGGTCAAGGGCAGAGAGGTGCAGTGACAATTTATTTTAAAGTGTTTTCCAGGCGGTGTTAACCAAGCTCTTCTTTGCTTAGGTTCAGTGTGTGGCGTGTGTTGATTTTAATTTTTTAAACCCAGATGTTTTGAGAGTAAAAGAAAAAGTGTGCTGCGTAACTGAAAATAAATCTATAAATAACAGTATATAATGCTGAAATAACAGAAAATTTAACATCTAACAATGCATCGATCTAACCCAAGAAGGTGGGTCTCTCAAAAGTAATCTAAAAAGAGGGAAAAATCTAGTTAGAACACACAAAAAAGAGGCCGATAGATCTAAGGTCGAGAGGGATATGAATCTAAAGGATAAATCTGTTGGAAAGAGGTGCAGAGAACAACAAAGAGGCAGAGGCAAGGTTGCTGTAACAAAAGGGGAAATCAGCTAAAGGAAGGAGGGACGAAGAGGTGGCCCTAGTGTTAAACCCAAAAAAAAATATATGAGGTGATTTGAAAGGGATAAGAGCTGATCTAAATGGATCTGAAAAGGAAGTATCAGATCTGACAATAAGAAGGTTGAAGCTCTGAAAATTCAGACGTCTGAAACAGCTAAAAATATCCCACCAAAATTGGAGGGTACTAAAGCCCTAAGGGGAAATATTCCCACTTAGTTGAGTGAAACATATTAGAAACAGGTCTAAAGGGGTAGAGACGGAGGCTGGAAAACCCTGACAGAAGCTTCAGACAAACCCAGAAAAATTGCTGGAAAATTGCAGAAAAAAGTGCAGGTCGCAGGTTCTAACCTGTTTTCAGTCCAGGTCGTAGGTTTGGGGCAGAAAAGTGCGTCCTCAGGTCCAGGTCGTAGTTTTTGGGCCGATAAGTGTGACCTGCAGATCTGGGTCTCTCGGCGGCATATTCCAGAAAAAAGTGTCGTCTCAGCTGCGGCTGATGTCGGTCACCTGCGCAATAGGGCTAGAAACACACAGAAGTTAAAAATTTTAATGTTTGAGGGTTTGAGGGGTGAAAAAAACCATAAAAATAGGCAAAATAAAATACTGAAGAGAAACCCTAGGGTCTGAAATAGCTGGATATGTAGGAATAGATAAAATGACAGCGGTCACAAAAGAAAACCCGTGTGGAGTCGCCAATTGTTAGTATGAATATTTCGTCGTAAAATACCACTTTAGCTACGCATAACAAATAGCCCTAACATCAAGTATGACTGCCAATATCTTTAAGTCTGTAGTTAGTTGATCCAAATAACGCTGCATAAATCCATATCTAAGCATAAAAGACATTAAGCAGTAAAATGAAATATGGCTCCATGCATCCAATAGACAAGGCAAGAACAATGTATTTGAAAGAATTTTTTTATATTATATTGAAAGGGGGCACCTGAGAGGAAAACAAGAAAAGTGTTTTCTGGTTCTCCTCAATGGGATGGGTTCTTGACAGTCCTCAGCACTTCAGATCTAGAATCTCTCTCTCTTGTTGGTGTAGAAAACCCAGACAAGCATAGAACTCAATGGGAGCTCACAAGGAAAAAATGGAGAAAATGTGACCAAGTGTATAGATCCAGAGTGATCTTTAGGCAACAAAAGGTGACTAATGGATGGGGAAAACCCTTCTATTTATAACAAAATATTAGGGCGATCTAGAAACTTGGTGCATGAATAAAATATTATTAATCAAATTCTAGAACCACCCTTTAGTAATATTTTATTATATTTGTTGGAGGGAAAAGGATTTTTGACTTGGGTCAATTCCTTTATTTATAAATAATAAATAAATAAGTGATTTATTTACTATTTTAAGGAAACAATGGAAATATAATTAAATAAATAATGATTTATTTAATTATTTATAAATGATTTAGTCAAATTTAACTAGGAATATTATTTAAATAGGATTTAAATAACTTATTCCTAGGAAATAATCAAATAAATAAGGATTTATTTAATTGATTTCCTTGTTTTGGGTTAAATATGACCAGGAAATATAAACAAATATATATTTTTTTATTATTTGCTTTTGGGGTTTCCTGTTTAGACCATAAATAACTTAATAAAGGTGTTTTTACTAAGTTATTTCACATAGTGAAAGCAATTTTACTTAGGGTAAAATTGGTCTTACATGGTGTACTTGGGTTCATCTAATGATAGTAGGTTAGATGTCCAAAAAATGGTGTAACAATTAGGAAAATTTTCTTGTATCAACTTTTCCAAATCTTCTATGTCTATTTTTAGATCATTCTTCATGTTTTCCATGTTGTCTTTCATTTTTTCATCGATCTTAGCTTCCATGTCATCCATCTTAGCTTCCATGCCCACTTCTATGCCATCCATATTAGCTTCCTAACCATTCATCCTAGCTTCCACGCCTTTCTTCATGCCATCCATCTTAGTTTCCACGCCTTTCCTCAAAACTTCCATTTGATTTTTTGTTTCTCTTTGCGAGAGCGAAATTTGTCGCACTTGTTCTTGTAATTTTGATATGTAATGTTGCTATTATTCGTCTTCATGAGTCATAGTAGAGCCTTATAAAGGCTTAATGGGTGTTGAATTATTTTTAGGGGCCATTTTAGAATCCAATACTGATATCTGTTCTACAATATTCCCTTGGAATCAATTCAACTTGATTATTCAAACAAGACTTATGAAATTCGGAAAAAAATATACACCTTTTACTTGCTTTTGAGGAGCTCAATATTGAAATTGAATTATCTCTATAATTGCAGATCCTAAATATCTAAAATTATGCCCTGTAGTAGCTCTCTGGAGCTTCTTTCAAATGCCATATGTCTGATCTGATTTGTATTCTTCAAGTATAAGCTATGTCTAATCTCCCACAATGACCTAATTATGGATTGGTTCAGTAGAGTGAACTTGTACGACTTGCCATGTGTTCTGAAATTGATAGACAGAAAACTACAGTTCATGTACTTGTGGCCTCTTTTTACAGAATTCCAATCCGATGCTCAGAGAGAGAGCTATGAAGAGTTTTCCACGATCACCTCTTTGAGTTGAAATTCAGAAGCCTAAAAAATCCCTAACTTCCAATGATCATATTTCTGAAAATTTTGCAAATGAAGATTTGAAATTTTGCGACGATGTTTTTAAGGATTTCGGCATCACACTAAAAAAAGTTCAGCTTCTGAACCTTCGTAGAAACAAAGTTATAGTGAAAATTCCATGATGACCTGTTTAGGTTAAATTCAGGAGCCTGCAACATGACCTAAATTCCACAGATTATATCTCCGAAAATATTGCGAACCAAGCTCTAAAATTTTGTGACGATGTTCCTCAAGATTTTGGCTTTGTACACTAAAAATTTAGCTTCTGAACCTTCGTAGAAAAAATGTTATAGTGAAAATTCCACAATGACCTGTTTTGAGCAGCGAAACCCTAAAATCCAAAGCTCTGATACCAAATGTTGTGAAACTAGCTCCAAAAATAGAAGAAAAGAGATATCAATGCCTTAGAAACAAGCCACTTCAAGGGGGCAACCTCCAATACATTACATGAATGAAAAATTCTTGGATGATACAAATTACAAAACCTCCTTTCTATATATAGAAGTCCATGGGGCCACAATAAAATACTAGCCGACCTAACAATAATAATTTAAGGGCACAATAATAACAATATGGGGGTTACAGGGGTAAAATAATAAAATTAAGGGGGTTACACTAACAACAATAAGGGACTATACTAGTATATAGGGACCTAACATGACTCACATTGATCACACTCTCAACTCTCAATGAGGAGCACACTTCTTTTTGTTATCAACTACGCCCAAGTCAAGCACACTCCTTCAGCTCAGTGAATGCAGACTAGTTGTCCTAGTTGAGAAAACTCCATATTGTCTAGAATGGCGCCCTCTTCCTCTTCATGCATGCACTTTCCCTTGCTGCATGATGAGCACACTCCTAGAAAATAGGAGGCCACTCCACTTTAACTAATTAATTCACTTATTGATTGCCAAGTGGAGTGCATGCATGAAATTTCCTTGCATGTAAAATTTCTTTATAACCAACCTAGCTATTCATTCATTCTCCCATTAATTATTACTTTGGGCTGAGCACATTTCTTTGCATCAATGAGTTTCTCTTAGATCCTGACCATAAGTAAGTTTTTCATGTTTCTTTCCTTGGTTTCTTTTGTTATTTTTTCTATCGCTTATGTTTTACTTCTTGGAGTTTCGATTTGTTTCAATTTCTTTAGTGGAGTTTTCATCTATTCTTCATGTTACAAGTGTAATATCACTATTACAAGTGGAAGTTCTTGTGACTATTTTCCTTTCATGACCTTTCACCTTATGTTCATGATTGCGAAAAAGCCTATACGTACTTGTATGCCCTTCCTCTAAGTATTATTATGATTATATCTTGTTGTTGGTCTTTACTTATAAATTTTTGAGACATTTCTAGAAAGAGCATACTTCGGTAAGTTAAGGCCTTAATATTTTGGAAAAATACACCCATAAGACCAAGTATCCCCTCAAGGCACACTATGGAGAAACAAGAGCCCCTTCTTATTGGAAATTTCACCCAACAATATTCAATCTCTCTCTTGAGCACACAATGCATAGTAAATAATAAATCATCCTCCCTTGTTCATTGTTTGTGCACCTTGCATGCATAACGCACTCACAAGCAAAATCTTGACCTCATGACCACTCAGTTGGCACCTTGATCCCTCACTAGCTTTCCTATATTGAAAATCACGCTTGTAAGTTTCATTGAGCTTCACTTATCCCTTCAACCTATGCCCTATGCCCTTCTATTCTCTTTCCTTGAGTGCATAACACATCCTAAATTCTCAACCAAGCCTTATCTCACCATTTTTGTCACAACATGCACCCTCCTCTTGTCTTGATGAAATTTTCACTTCTAGTGACTGATTAAGTCATCTTGTCTCTTCATTGATAGGATTTGGCTCTTAGCTGATCTCCCTTTTATCACTGTCTACTCAATAATTTGCTTATATTAGTTGGGTAATTCTTTAAGCTAATATCTTTTTCCATGAGTTCACTTCCATCTGCAAGTGTTTCAGATATAAGTCTCATTTCACTCTCATCATCTGTTGAAACAATGAAGTCTTAGAAGCAAGTAATGAAGAGGAAGTATAATTTTCTAAGACTGTCATTCCCATCATTTCAAATACATAGTGATTTATATAAAAATCAAATGAAATATCATGAAAAGACATTAATGACACTTTCATGCAAAATCAGTTCCCTGAGGATTTGGAGTAAAAATAATTCTATATCAACATTAAAGGGTCAAGAATACACAATATTGCATGCAGATTCGTAATGATGCCTTGTGTAGAGGAAATTGAATGGATACTATCACATATCGATGATACAAATTTGATCCTATGCAGCGAAAGTAGTGATGATATTTCCACCTATTATGGGCATGATATGCACTCCTATTATAATATTTTAAATCCGAGGGAGTACGCAAACACTCAGTTCTATGCAACATGGGAAAGTCTCAAGACTAAGGAGATCATCAATTCCTGGTGCTAAGACCTAGCTAGATTCCATCATAGACCAAGTGCTATATACTTGACAAGAACTCTGAGGAAGTTCTATCATTATCTTATAAATATGTGTTGCAGGATGCATGGGTAGAAAAATGCAAAAGTATTCAAAGAAAATGGATCTTCCTGCTCAACTTAGTTGTCACAAGAGGTAATATTTTCAAATTCCTCAAATAAATAAGGCAACATGGAATGTAATTCTTGGAGGGTATATAAAGAGTAATCACCATACTGAGGCAATTAAATTGTTCCACAAAATGCAGCTTGTGGGCTTAAATATCAATTCCTTCACCTTTGGGAGTGCCTTTTCCATGTGTGAAAACTTAGTTGCACCAAAGCAGGGGAAAGAGATTCATGGATACATAAGTGGAACTATATTTGAGTTTAATGTGTTTGTGGATAGTTACCTTGTAGATATGCATGCCAAATGTGGAAGTGTATGGAATTCCTATGCAACAAGTGTGTTACATGGAACACCATTACTGAAAGATATTTCAAAATTAGGAATTGTGAAGATGGTAGGGGGCTACTGATCTCGAAATGAGGAGGTTTTGTAAACATTTGATGAAAATGGGAAGGTTTGACATCCGATGAATTTCAACCATGGTTGGAGCCTTTTGGACCCAACAACCTTGAAATAGAAAAAGGAAAGTAAAATCTTGATTTTTTTCGGTTCATGTGGAACCATTGTTCATGGGTCATGGAAGTTGCAATAGTGATGTCCATTGCTTTGGGAAATGGAATAGTAAGTAGTGTTAAAAAATAATGTTAAACCAATGCTCAATAGAGGGAAATGTTTCTATGGCGATGCCAAATCAGTGACATGGATTGATAATAACATATGCATGCTTAGATTTGATATATATATATATATATATATATATATATATATATATATATATATATATATACACACCAGGAAATGTAACTTCATCTCTAATGGCACATGTTAGGCATGCATATGATGAAATATATGGGTTTGGGTGTGTATAGCAATGTGTTGCACATGTTTGGCATGGATGGAATGAATTTTAATGCCCACTTTATGACTAAACTCATTCATATTTTAGAGATATTCTCATAGTTTTTTCATGTTCTTTAATTTTATGCTATGCAATTCACATCAACCATGCAATGATCAGTCACTATCGAAATCTGGGGAAGCCACAAGAACTAAAGATTCCAGTGTTGCTCAAGGAACTCCATGTTATACAAGGGGTGGTTCTCCATATTAAAATTGTGGTCAAGAGAAATTTGAATTGGAATCCTATCTAGATATAGCATGTGCTACTATAAGAAAAAAATATTTTGTCAATTATCTTATGGATATTCTATAATAGCTAGGGAAAGTATTCAAGATTCCATCTGGAAATATGGAATCTGGGCTAGTAATAGCTTCTGGGACAACATGTGGTGCCTTAATAACATTGAAACAAGAGTTTCTAGTTGGAAATTTTGTTCCTTACCTCTAAAATTCTTATGCTAAATCTCACCTTGCTGATATGTTTTCATATTTCCATAGACTTCTTTTAGAAAATACATTTCAATTGTTTTACGATATAATACAACTGGAAAAATGAGATAGACCATCTAAAAGAGTATATTCTTCGTACAAACTCCTTGTCAATAAGTATCTTAAATTGGATGGGTGTCAAGAAGTGTTATGTAGTTATATCAGTAATCCCCATACAACAATTGTGAGAAAATATGCACAAAGGTTGTTTTTACATTGGCGTGGAAGAAAATTTCATTATTACATTGTAAGGGATGTTTGGAAGATACATAGAGAAATCAAGAGATTGAACAAGCTTCTAAATAAGTCTCGGGGTCACCATAAATCATTTTCATATGAGAAGGGTGTGAAACTAGTCAAGTTCTTATCTGGTATTTTTGAAGTTGCCACAGCTAGGACTCACAATGGGAGAAAATATAGCTCTAAACATATTTATGTGTTACAATTATCGTTTAATGAGATATTTTCATTTAGTGAGGAATCTGTTTTTCGGATGTTGAAACTACTCACTCTATCCTTTTACACAGGAAAATACCTTGGACACTCTCTTTAGAAATACAAATTTGCAGATGCAATTTCAACCCCTGCTAAATCAATATCTTAGTTTTTTGAAAGCAAGAAGAAAAAAAGGAGTGACGAGGGAGGTGATACTAATGCTCATAAGTCTTTTATCTAATAGTATTGATATTTGGGGTGGGTACAAGATATTTGGAAAGGCTTTGGAAATAATTCAGCAGGATACCGAGTTTTCTTGAAATATCTCTTGATTGGTGAAGTGATTAACCGTGGAATTCATGATGGGGATTTTGTTTTGATTAATAATCCTACAAGTGTCCACAAAAATTCATTATATGTGTTAAAATCATACGCACATCCGAGCTCTATAGTGATTATTAAACCTCTCATATTTTGGCCACTTGGTGCAAACTTCGATGGGTATTAAATTTATGTTTTTTTATCCCCAATATTAAGAATCTCAAGTTGAGATTTCTTAGCATCTAAGTGTGGATCAAAAAATGTTTATTTCCCATTGTGGAGAGGCAAACATAACATTGAGTGTTGATACATTGTTGGCTACCAAGATTTATCCATCTAATATAAGTTAGATAAAACTACATTGAATCAGCTATCAATGTGGACTTCTGGAATCTTGCATGAACCAGTTGTCACTAAACTACATGAAGGAGGGCCATTTTGGAAAGATAGGCAACTTCTTAAGATGGATTTTCCCTCGGAATTGAATTGTGAGGAGAATGTGCTTCTCATAAGTAATAATGAAATACTAATATTTAATGCGATAAAATACAATTGTTAAGTTCTCTAACTCAAATTTTTAATGCAATTGTTAAGTGCAAAGGTACATGAGCGGTAGTGAAGTGTTTGAATTAAGTTGAAGGTTTTTTTATTGAATTTTTATCCTTAGATGGTTTTAGTGTAGGTTTGGATGATTTGATTCTTGGTCACTATGTTTCTTGGAGAAACATGTTTATGGAAATGAACTTACTGAAATATCTAGGCTTATGAAGCATGTGAGGGGAGGAATATATGATAATTCCATGATTTACAAAGTGGAGAAGCATATAATTGGAGTGCAGTAAAATTTTACCAAGGCTATTTCTTCTTCAAGCTCATTTTTTCTTCTGGTTGAAAATGGAAATGCAATATCTACTAAGAAAGTGGTTCAACATCTTGGCTTCTTAAGGCTTTAAATTTTTCAAGTGAGGAAACTTTTTTCTAGAGATTGGCTTAAAAAGCTTTCTTCACATATTCCATTTAATGGTTCTCCTCCTTTGGATCCACACAAGAAATAAGATTCTCTTGAATTTTTGCTGGGTATGTGTTATATTCTTTCCACGACTAGTCACGCACGAGGGGGTGATATCTCCCCTTGTACATTGCACCGAATGCAACAAGGGGGTGGTAGCCCCCCTGTTTGTGGTTCGAGGTAGCGCCCTGGGAAAAATTTTTTGGACCTTATTTTTTGGTGGGCGGACCCGCCCATGGTTTTGTGCATGGGTTTGCACATGGTTTTGGGGCATGATGGTTTTTAGCCCCTAGTATTTTGTAGATCTGGTCAAGGGAACTATGGTTATGTTCTAATACAGGGTTAATGGATTGGGGTTTATGTATGCTTTGGCATGTATATATATGTGTTGTAACACTAAAAGGAATATAATGAAAAATCAAGCTGGTCGTCCTGATTTGGGATCGAGGGGAAAATCTTTGTGCATATCTATTTTATGTTTTATGCTCTCGCTATTGTTTATATATTGTTTTTAAGATTCATTTGTAGGTAATTTCTGTACAGGGTTAAAACCTACATTTGGTATCAGAGCTGTCTCAACTTCAAGGGGACACCTTTGCTACTGAGGGTTTTTGCTCGGGCCTGTGGTAGACCCTATTCAGTGGGAGATCTATGGGATTGATTCTTTGGTGAAAGAAGATGGCGAGCGGTGGGAAGATAGTGATCGATAAATTTAATGGTCAGAGTTTTGAGTTTTGGAAGCTCAAGATGGAGGTTCTACTAGAGGATAAGGATCAGTGGATCAAGGTAGATCCAGGTACTAAACCAACGACAATGTCAGATGAAGACTGGAAGAAGTTGGATCGGAAGGCAAAGAGCACAATACGTTTGTGTGTCTCAGATTTAGTATTGTTGAATGTATCTGGGGAAGCTACGACGAATACCTTGTGGGACAAGCTAGGGACTTTGTACCAATCTAAGTCTCTAGTGGATAAATTGTTCCTGCGGAAAAATATGTATAACCTGAGGATGAAGGATGGAGACTCAGTGACAGAGCATCTAAACGCCTTCAATACTGTGGTAAGCCAACTACCATATGTTCATATTAAAATCTTAGATGAAGATAAGTGCATCAGTTTGTTGTGTTCTCTACCAGACTCATGGGACAATCTGGTTATTGCAATAGGTAGCAATACAACTACCTTGAATTTTGATGACATTGTCTTAGCCTTGATATCGAAGGAAATGAGACAGAGAAATATGGAGGGTCAAAATGGATATGCCTTATTTGTACGAGGAAGGTCCCAAAACATAAACAAGAATAAGGCTTCGAGTGGGAGATCTAAATCTAGAGGGAGATCTAAATCTCCTGGAAATTTTGTAAAGGTATGCTGGAAATGCAGAAAGGAAGGGCACTACAAAAAGGATTACAGATCTAAATATCCTGAGAAAGGAAAGGGATCTGATGAGTCTCCTTCTGCAGAGGAAAAAACAACCTCATATGAAGGTGGGGATGTGTATTTTACTTCTTCTTAAAATACACTTGTAGATCACGAGCCATGGTTGATTGAATCGAGTGCATCCTTTCAATTCATTTCCCATAGGGAGTGGTTCTACGAGTATGAGAAATATGATGGCAGTGATGTCTTCTTAGGTGATGATAGAAAGGCCAAAATCATCGAATGTGGAAAATTCAAGCTAAAGATGCAAGGTGGAAGGATTATAACACTTCCTGGTGTTCTGCACATTTCTGCATTGGCCAGAAATCTGATTTCTATAAGCAAGATGGATGATGCAGGTGTAAAAACAATGTTCGAGAAAGATACCTGTAAGATGGTTCAGGAAGCACTGGTATTAATGTGGGGAGTTTGGATTTGAACTCTGTACAAGCTTCAGGGCAGAACTATTATTGATGGGTGCAACAATAAGCCAGAAACCTTAAAAATGGAGTGGAAAGCCTAGAGGTTCTGAGAAAAGACCATGCTATGGCATCAAAGGCTCGGGACATATTGAGAGAAGGGCTTCGGATACCGCATGGAAATGGTATGGTAGAAGGTATGTCTAATAGCTTTCTCGCATTTTGATTTCTGTGATTTACGCATTTTGATTTGTGAACATTGTGTATATGGGAAAAGCATTTACATCGAATTGAGTTTCCTTAAAATTTGGTGCTAACAGGGTGAACAAGATATTAGAGCTTGTGCACAGTGATGTGTTTGGACCCGTGTCAGCTCCATCGCTGGGTAAGTCTGTGTACTATGTTTCATTCATAGATGACTTCTCAAGGAATACATGGATATATTTCTTGAGGAAGAAATCTAAAGTCTTTGATAGATTTAAAGAATTTAAGGCTCTAGTGGAAAACTAGACAGAGAAGAAGATAAAGGTGTTGAGGACAGATAATTGTGGGGAGTTCTGCAAGAAGGAATTTGACGAGTTCTGTAAGAAGTGTGGTATAGAATGGAAATAGAATACTCCATACACACCTCAACAAAATGGAGTTGCAGAAATAATGAACAAAACACTGATGGAAAAGGCAAGAATCATGCTCAGTGGTACCGAGTTAGGACAAGAATCCTAGGCAGAGGCAGTGGAGACCGCATGTTACTTGGTTAATAGATCACCTTCATCAGCGTTGGAGGATAAGACTCCACATGAGGCAAGGACTTGTAAGAAATCCTCTCTTTCACATCTGAGGGTATTTGGATGTGGTGCATATGTAGATGTTCCAAAGGCAAAAAGGACCAAGTTGGATAATAAATCTGAAAGGTGCATCTTTATTGGGTATAAGGATGGTTTAAACGGTTACAAGCTTTGGAACTCAGAAACAAGGAAGGTAGTGTACAACCGAGATGTGGCGTTTAGAGAGGTGAAAGATGTTGTTAAACATGAATTCCTACCAAAGGAACCTAAGAAGATAGAGTTTGAGCTAAAGGAGGATGAATCAGACTCTACAATAGGAGAAGACTCAGAAGAGGAAGAGCCACAAACTCCAGCTTTGAGAAGATCAATTCAAGAAAGAAGACAACTAGAAAGGTATAGTCCATATGCTTTCTGTTCAAATTTTTCTTTAACTTTAACTGATGATGATCCCAGAACCGTCAGGGAGGCAGTAGATTCAGAGGATGGAAAACTCTGGAAGGAGGCCATGGTTGGTGAAATGGCATCCTTGCATAAAATGAGGCATGGGATTTGGTGGAGTTTCCGGCTGGAAGGAAGCCCATTAGGAGAAAATGGGTCTTTAAGAAGAAGATGAATGTAGAAGGAAAGGTGGAGAAATACAAAGCTTGGTTGGTAGCAAAAGGTTATTCCCAGGTGCCGAGAATTGATTTTGGTGATAGTTTTCCTCCTGTTGCCAAAGTTACTTCTATTATATTACTTTTATCTGTTGCTGCAACATTTGATTTTGAGGTAGAACAGATGGATGTGAAGATAACATTTCTTCACGGGGATATAGAAGAGGAGATATACATGAAACAACCTGAAGGCTTTATGGTGAAGGGGAAGAAAGAACTGGTATGCAAGTTAAAGAATTCTCTCTATGGGTTAAAACAGTCACTAAGGATGTGGTATCAGAAATTTGATACATATATACAGGGACTTGGCTTCACCAGAAGCAAGAAGGATCACTGTGTTTATTTTAAATTAATTGGTGACCATGCTATTTATTTCGTCTTGTATGTGGATGATATGTTGTTTATTGGAAATGACAAAGAAATTATCCAAGATTTGAAGACCCAACTGTTCTCAAAATTCAACATGAAGGATCTTGGTGCTGCAAACTATATTTTGGGCATGGAAATTAAGAGAGATCGGGTAAAGAGGAAGCTCTGGTTAAATCAAAGGGAGTATATCAAGACTATATTGAAGAGGTTCAATATGCAGGAGAGTAAATCGGTGAATGTTCCAATTCCTGTAGGTACAAAGATATCTGCTGAAGAGTGTCCCAAGACACAAGAAGAAGAGGAGGATATGTATCATGTTCCATATGCAAGTGTAGTGGGTAGCCTGATGTATGCAATGGTATGTACTAGAACAGACATTGCACATGCAGTGGGAGTATTGAGTAGGTTTATGTCAAACCCAGGGAAGGAGAATTGGATAGCAGTGAAGCGGGTTTTCAGATATTTGTGTGGCACTAGTGATTATGGCTTATGCTACTAGGGAAGACTAGGATTGGAAAGAGTGTTGGATGTTTGTGGTTTTGTTGATGCAGACTGTGCTGGAGATCTGGACCAAATAAGATCTACAAGTGGGTATGTGTTTAGCCTATTTGGAGGTGCAGTTAGTTGGATGAGTAAAATATAGTCTGTAGTGGCTCTTTCAACTATAGAGGAAGAATACATAGCAGCCACTCATGCAAGAAAAGAAGAAGTTTGGTTGCAGAGATTGTGTTCAAGTATGGGGTTGGTGCAACAAGTTATAAGGATAGACTGTGATAGCCAAAGTGAAATTTTCTTGGCTAAGAACCCTGCTTATCATTCAAATACAATGCACATTGATGTTCAATATCACTTTGTGAGAGATATGGTTGAGGCTAAAAGGGTGTTTCTGGTAAAGGTGGACACCTTGAAGAATGTTGTAGATGCATTGAAAAAGTTTGTGAGCACTCAGAATTTCTCTTGGTGTAGAGAACTAATGGGTGTTGCAGAGCTGGGATAATGACTAAGCTCTCCTATGGCCCCCTGTGGAAATAAAACAACAAGTGGGAGAATGTTGGGTATGTGTTATATTCTTTCCACAACTAGTCACACGCGGGGGGTCATAGGGGGTGCAATATCCCCCCCTGTACGTTGTGTCGGGCATAGCAGGGGGGTGGCAGATCCCTTGTTCGAGGTCCGGGGCAGTGCCCTGGGAAAAAAAATTTGGACCTTATTTTTTGGTGGATGGACCCGCCCATGGTTTTGTGCATGGGTTAGCACATGGTTTTGGGGCATGATGGTTTTCAGCCCCTAGTATTTTGTAGATCCGGTCAAGGGAACTACAGTTATGTTCTAATCTAGGGTTAATGGATTGGGGTTTATATATACTTCGGAATGTATATATATGTGTTGTAACACTAAAAGGAATATAATGAAAATTCAAGCTGGTCGTCCCGATTTGGGATCCAGGGGAAAATCTCTGTGTGTATCTGTTTTATGTTTTATGCTCTTGATATTGTTCATTTTCTCTTTTTAAGATTCATTTCCAGATAATTTCTGTACAGGTTTAAAACCTACAATTTTGTGGAATCGTTAAATCATCCTATGTTTTTGGATTATATCCCTGCGAGTCATATATTCATTCTATCTATTCTAGAGAAGGTATTTTCTGTCAACAAATGGGAATGAAAGAACCAAGAAATTTTTTTAAGAATCTAATGGTATGTATACTTGATCTGATGATCTTCTATGATGGGACAGTCATAGATTCTTGTGGAAAATTTCTCATTCAATTTGAATACGGGAACATAAAATTTTCAGTAGCATGTAATTCCTCAAAAATGAGGGACTTTGGGAGGAGCTTGGATCATTCATCTCCAGGAGAACACATAGGGAATCTGGCTAATACAACAATTCCAAACTTGGATTACAAATCACTTGTTGATTCCTTTTAAAAAAATATTTCCCCTTGGGACATACTTAAGGTAGTTGTGATCACCTTTCTTTTCTATCATTAATGTTCTATTTCAGTATGATTTCCTTTTGTAATGTGGGAGGGATGAATTTGAAGAAATGACAATAATAAATGTTAATGAGTAGATATAATTCTACCTTACAACCAAATAACCGATGAGTAATTATTCAGATGAGAAGTTGATGTGCTAATGAAATATATTTTCAGGAGAAAGCTGCAAGAATTCAAGAATATTTTAAGATGATTTCTTTGAAATAATTTTCTCTCCAAATGGTTGTTTAGTAAGTGGATCTCTATGTTGCACCATTTGTTTTAGTTGTGTTACATATAATCATAAAGGTATCTTACTCTCCAGTTCAATCATCTTACCAATCTGACTCATAATGAATTTTTGTGTGTGAAAGTTGACCCTGATAAAAAATTGTGAATGAATTGTTTGTTGTTTCAATGTCCCTAGTTGATGACTATCTTCAATTTTAATATTAAGGAAACTACACCCTATAAGCTTCGATATTCAATCTTCTCATGTTTAATGGGATCTCCTTAAAAATTACGCAGTTCAAAATTTCAAACTTAACGTGAATATCAAATCCATGATAATTGACACAAAATGCAGTAATTTTTGTTTTGATTCTCTTTGTTCTTTTATCTTTTAAATTTAAATGAAAATTTAATAGAAAAGGAAAGCACTCTAAACTAGTTTTGATATTCTACATGAAAAAAAGATTTATCCATGGTAGACATGGGTTTCTTACACACAACATTCACACTGCTATAAGAAATAATCATTTTACCTTCGAAATTTTGAGAATGTTACATTAAGAAAATCGAGTTTCTCAACCACATCCCTCTTTAAGTCACAAAACCCCTGCATTTGGAGTACAAGGATACAAATATATTATTATTATTGGATGTTTAGTGCAGGAATCTATTGTCAATATGAAGCCAATTTGAAAATGTCAATACCAAATCCAAGATAATTGATAAAAAAAATGCATTAGTTTCTATTTTGGATTCTCTCTACACTTTTATATTTTAAATTTTAAAGGAAATTCAATAGAAAATTCATATGTGATAAACTATTTTTTATATTTTATAAGCAAAAGGAATATTTATTAATGGTAGCCATGAGCTTCTTAATTCAAATAGCATTCACTGGTATAAGAAACAATAATTTTACCTTCAACCTATTGAGAATGTTCCATAAAGAAGAAATTGATTTTCTCAACCACATCTTCCTTTAAGTTACAAGTACCTTTGTGTCTTTTGTATAAGGCTACAAATTGATTTTTGTTTATGGATGTTTAGTGACAGAATTTATTGTGAGCCTAAAACTAGTTTGATTTCAATTCTAAAGTTAGGTGGAAATCAATCTAAGCTCATTATAGATTTTGATAATCATGATTCCTTTGATGATACAACAAGAATCTGTTCCAATGGTGGAACATCTCTCTTTGGATAAGAGTAATTCAAAAATTCCATTGAGGGTTATTGAAACTTTCAAGTAATATATAATACCCTTTTATGTTAGTTCGAGTCAATTTCCCATTTATATCATTTTCATTCTTATATGAAATTATGTGGATGAGAAATGTTTTTAGTAGTGGTAGCAAGGAACTTCTTTTCGATGATATTACTTGTAGTGCATTTGCAAATGTTTCATGCCAGTTCCTTTATGTTGTAGTGAGAAAGTCTTGGATTGAAGAGGATGTTATATTATTCAAGGATGTAACTCAATGATATCATTGAGGCTTCTTGAAAAAATCTAGTAATATGGGTTCCCTTCTACATAAATCATATTTTCATTCCTCTATTTGAATTGTATTACTTTCATGGTTGGAAAAAATTACATGGACAGGGTGGAAGTTTTATAATGTTAGCAAGTAAAATATTTTGATTACTATCCTCGTAGATATAAAACTATTATAAATGAGTCCATTTGAGATTTAATGTTAAGTGTAAAGTGTTTAGTGAGTCCCTTTGACATTTTTTTAATCCCTTGATACACTTGTTTTCTCCCATGAAAAAAACCTCGAGGGGAAACAACAACGCTTGCACATATTTGAGGATGGCATCCTTATTAAACATGAAGGTGTACACTAGTGCCTCTAATATAGGGTATAGAACTGGAGATTAGTGGCATGGAACTCACTGAATTCCTACCAACATTAGTGACAATTAGTTAGTTAACGCCTTGGTTTATATGTATGGAACACTTAACCCCTCAATTCACCACATAAGAAAGAATGCAATAGTTAGTAGAAATAGTTTGGATGTTTAGTTCAAGAATCTATTGTCAGCCTATAGCCAGTTTGATTTAAATTTTGAGGTTAGGTGGAAATCAATTTAAGCTCATTTCATATTTTGACAATTATGATTCCTTTGATGCTACAACAAGAATCTGTTCCAATGGTGGAACATCTCTCTTTGGACAAGAGTTTTTCCAAAATACCATTGAGGATGTTTGAGACATTCATGTAATGTGCAATACCCTTTTATGTTAGTTCCAATAAATTGTCCATTTACATCGTGTTAATGGTTATAGGAAAGTACGTGGATGAGAAAAATTTCTAGTGGTTGTATCAAAGAACTTCTTTTCGATGGTATTCCTTCGAGTGCAATTGCAAATTTTTCACGTGAGTTCCTTTATGATGTAGTTAGAAAGTCTTGGCTTCAAGAGGATGTTATATTCTTCGAGGATGTACCTACAAGGCACCATTGAGGATTTTTGAAACATTCAAGTAATATGGGTTCCCTTCTATGTAAATATAATTATTCATTCTTGTATTTGCATTGTATTCCTTTCAGGGTTGGAAAAAAGTACATGGACAAGGTGGAAGTTTTATAATGTTAGCATGCTACAATGTTTTGATTATTGTCCATGTAGCTCAAAAACTATTATATGTGATTCCCTTTGAGATTCATGTTAAGTGTTTAGTGTTTAGTGAGTCCCTTTGACATTTTTTTTATGCCTTGATACAAATTTTTTCTCCCATGAAGAAAACGTCATGGGGAAACAACAATTCTTGCACGTATCTATGGATGACATCCTTATTAAACATGAAGGTATAGACTAGTTCCTCTAATTTAGGGGGATTAGAATTGGACATCTGATGGAATGGAACTCACTAAATTCCTACCAACATTGGTGACAATTAGTTGAGCTAACCCCTTTGTTTATATCTATGAAACACTTAGCCCCACAATTGACCACATAAGCAAGAATGAAATAGTTGGTTCCTTGCAATAGTTGGTAGAAATAGTTTGATGTATAGTGCAAGAATCTATTTTCAACCTAAAACCAATTTTATTTCAATTTTGAGGTTAGGTGGAAATCAATTCAAGCTCATTATATATTTTGATAATCATGATTCCTTTGATGCTACAACAAGAATATATTCCAAAGGTGGAACATATATCTTTGGATAAGAGTACTTCCAAAACACCATTGAGGTTTACTAAAAAATTAAAGTAATATGAATTACCCTTTTATGTTTTCTCCATTCAATTTCTCATTTATGTCATGTTCATGGTTATACGAATTTAGTAGTGGTAGCAAGGAACAAATTTTCAATCATATTAATTGTAGTGCCGCTACAATGGTTTCAGGTTAGTTCCTTTAATTTGTAGTGAGAAATTCTTGGAATGAACAGGATGTTATATTCTTCAAGGATGTACCTCCCAGATACCATTGAGGCTTCTTGAAACATTCAAGTAATATGGGTTCCCTTCTATGTAAATAATATTATTCATTCCTCTATTTGCATTGTATTCCTTTCATGGTTGGAAAAAATTACATAGACAAGGTAGAAGTTCTATAATGTTAGCAAGCTACAATGTTTTGATTATTGTCCTTGTAGCTCAAAAATTATTATGTGTGAGTCCCTTTGAGAATTAGTGTTTAGCTTTTAGTCTTTAATGTTTAGTGAGTCCCTTTTACATTTTTTTAAATTCCTTGATACACTTTTTTTCTCCCATGAAGAAAACCTCGTGGGGAAACAACAATGTTTGCACATATTTGTGGATGGCATCCTTATTAAACATGAAGGTATAGATTAGTGCCTATAATTTAGGGGGATTAGAACTGGACATCTAGTGGCATGGAACTTATTGAATTCCTACCAACATTGGTGACAATTAGTTGAGCTAACCCCTTTGTTTAGATGTATGGAAAACTTAGCCCCATAATTGACCACATAAGCAGGAATTCAATTGTTGGTACCTTCCAATAGTTGGCAGAAATATTTTGTATGTTTAGTGCAAGAAAGTATTGTCGGCCTAAAACTAATTTGATTTCAATTATCATGTTAGGTGGAAATAAATTTAATCTCATTATAGATTTTGATAATTATGATTCATTTCATGCTACAATAAGAATCTGTTTCAATGGTAGAAAATCTCTATTTGGATAATAGTACTTCCAAAATACCATTGAAGCTTATTGAAACATTCAAGTAATATGAAATACTCGTTTATGTTAATTCCAATAAATTGCCAATTTACATCATGTTCATGGTTATAGGAAAGTAATGGATGATAATTTGTTTAGTATTGGTAGCAAGGAACTTATTTTCAATGATATTACTTGTAGTGAGGCTGTAACTATTTCAAGTAAGTTCCTTTATGTTGTAGTGAGAAATTATTGGATTCAAGAGGATGTTATATTCTTCAAGGATGTACCTCCAAGATACCTTTGAGGCTTCTTGAAAAATTCAAGTAATATGGGTTCCCTATTATGTAAATCATATTATTCATTCCTCTATTGCATTGTATTCATTTCATGGTTGGGAAAAAATACATGGAAAAGGTGGAGTTTTTATAATGCTGACAAGCTATAATGTTTTGATTATTGTCATTGTAGCTCAACAACTATTATAGGTGATTCCCTTTGAGATTTATCGTTAAGTGTTTAGTGTTTAGTGAGTCCATATGACATATTTTTTTATGCCTTCATACACTTTTTCTCCCATGAATAAAACCTTGTGGGGAAACAACAATGCTTGCACATATTTGTGGATATCATCCTTATTAAAGATGAAGGTGTAGAATAGTACCTATAATTTAGGGGGGTTATATTTGGACATCTAGTGGCATGGAACTCACGAAATTCCTACCAATATTAGTGAAAATTAGTCGAGCTAAGCCCTACGTTTATATGTATGGAACACTTTGCCCCAAAATTGACCACATAAGAAAGAATGCAATAGTTGGTAACTTGAAATATTTGGCATGTTTAGTGCAAGAATATATTGTCAACATAAAAATAGTTCGATTTAAATTCTAAGGTTATGTGGAAGTCATGTTAAGCTAATTATACATTTTGATAATGATGATTCCTTTGATGATACAACAAGAATTTTTTCCAATGTTGGAACATCTCTCTTTGGATAAGAGTACTTTCAAATACCATTGAGGCTTATTGAAACATTCAAGTAATATGAAGTACCATTTTATTTTAGTTCTAGTCACTTATCCATTTATATCATGCTCATGGTTATAGGAAATTACTTGGATGAGAATATTTTCTAGTAGTGGCAGCAAGAAATTGATTTTATATGATATCCCTTGTAGTGCAGTTGCATCTGTTTTAGGTGAGTTCCTTTATGTTGTAGTGAGAAATTCTTGGATTCTGGAGGATGTTATATTAATCAAGGATGTGCCTCCAAGATACCATTGAGGCTTATTGAAACATTCAAGTAATATATGTTTTGTTATCCTTCAGAGTGTCCAAAGGTTGAGAAATGAGACCGAAGGAGGTAACCTCAGACCACTTTCGACTTGGTAGCTAGCCCTACAAAATTAGAGAGGGATCTCTCTACAATCTCACAGCCAAAAAAGTGACAGGAGGGATATATTGATGCTATGCCAGTTATGAAGCTTAGTGAGGATTCAATTTTTAGGGTTTTCTGGATCAGACCCAAAGGTATAGGGAACTAGGTTAGGGTTTCAAATGCAAGGTAGGTATATTCAGTAAATTTTTTTAGTTTTCATTGTGATATAGGGTATAAATAGAGAGAGATAAAAATTATAATAGGGTTATGAGTTCATTTATCATAAGAAAGAGACACATAAATGAAAACCTCATAAAAACATAGCATAGAAATTATGAATTATGTTTAACACCTAATGAGAAAATCACTAAAAGCATCCTAATGGATTAAGGAAAACTAAAAATTATATATAATGATGAAACAAAAGAAAAACATTGCCACTAAAGGAATACCACATGAATCCCAAGATAATAGTTGTAATTGTCTTGTATTTCTACAAAAATATATTGTACACAAGCTCCTAGTCTTTGATTAACTGATGCCTAACCTTGAATCTGACTAAAAACAAAATACATATAGACCAAAAACTACATTCCCCCCCTCAGGGGTCGAATCCATCAGGATATGAACTGATCATAATAATATCTCTAACCAAACATAAAACTACAGAGGTTAGGAACTAACTCTCCATTTAGCCTTTGACTAGCTTTACAAGCATTAATGACCATCAAATTTACATCAAATTATATTTCAAAAGCTCTATTACAATTAATTTCATCATTTCAAAGCATAAAAGGACAAATTACACCATGAAAAATCGACCTTGATTGAGGAAAATCACAAAATTACATTGATGTCAAAAGCATAGCATGTTTAACTGAAGCACAATGTACTGCTTGGAAGGAAATTTTGAGGGCCTTCCCTTGATGAATTTACTGAATTGAAAGTTGTTTAAGATAGCCCTGGATATCTACTCACCTCCTGAACCTACAAGCCTACAAATATCGTCCTCCATGGTACTCCAAAAATCATTTTCCCACAGCTACTCTAGAAGCGTAGTGAGGGGTTTGAAAAGGTGGCATAAACATGTTTTTTTACCTATTTTTTGACCTTTTCTCCCAAATGGTGAGCTGACATGGCAAAGGAGGTACATCTCTGAGATGTACTGATCAATATCTATCCAAAAATGAAAATTTTACCTCATTTTGAGGCTCTGAGAAGAAGCATAGTGTGAGCTCGATGTGCTTTTGTGCATCATGAAATTGTCAAATTGCCAAAAATTCCAAAATTTGACCAAATTTCCCAAAATTTTCTACAAAAATAGGGATGAAAGGTAGAGAAATATATCTCTAACCATAAAAAGATTTCCAAAATGGAGAGAGGTTTTTTCTCTTTGATATTTTGTGAACAACAACCTCCTCGAGCTTAAAAAAATATGTTCCCATTTGTTCAGAATCCAAGTTTTATGTTGGTCACTCAAACATTGCAGAAGCAAAGTGTGATCTTAGTATAAGCACAACGTGGTCTTTGAGTGGGAGTTTGGAGGCCTTACGAGAGGATTTTTGGGCTTCAAGTGGTATGGTTCGAAAGCTTATAATGGCTGCTACACAATAGAGTCATCAAGTACTGCAAACACTTGCTTTAAACCACTAAAAAAGTGACTTGAAGTCAAGCTGTCCAAAAGTGCAACAAATGACCTATAGCAATTGGATTTTGGGCATTTATTTCAAATCATAACACCTGTGCATAAACTTAAAGAGGTTTTTGTTCTTTGTTCTATGATTAACAAAAAATATTTCACTTTTGTCAAATTTATATTCATTACTTCAGGAACTAATTTTGAAGTAGAATTGTCCCTATGTGCTATGTAAACCTTAAAAAATGATAAAAAAACTCTAAAAATTATGCCAATCACCTCCTTTTGATTTCTGAAATTTCACCCCTACTATATTTTAATTATCCCTCCTAAAATTAGTGGCAAAGAGGCTTGTCAACTTGCAATGACAGCCTACCTCTTGAATATTTTCACAAAACCCTAGGCAACCAATATCTTCAAATGATTTCTTGATGAATGATGAAGCATTGACCCCTTTCATATTGGATGACTCAAATATAGATATAGGACCGCACTTATTTTACTTCTTCTTCTCATTGTCCATAATTTCAGTTTACTTGACAAAACCCTAGTTTGGTATGAGGGAAGGGTAGAGTAGGATTGGGAAAATAGGGGAAAATGGGCAGCTAGGTTAGGGGAAGGAATGAAGGGGAAGGAGAGTGATATAATCTTGGGATTTTTTTTGGAGATTGGGATGAGTGTTAGGGAGGATAGGGAGGCAGAATTTATTGAAAAGAGTGAGTAAAATGTGTGAAAAGGTCCAAAACACAGTCCTAGCCTAGGAATCTGCCAAAAGCGCAGTGCAGGCTAGGGTTTGTAGGGAAAATGAGAGAGATGAAGGGAATGGGTATGGGAAATTTTTAGGAGAGTTATGTGACGTGTGGGTGAGGGTGATAGAGTAGAAAATATAGGATTTTTACCATTGTAATGAAGTAAAATCACATAGAAACCAAAATCGCAGTGAAACCCGAGGAGAGTGATTTTCACTGAATTTTATAAGAAGAATGATGCATAAGAAAGATAAAAAGGGCATACTTACTTTCAAAATAGATGTTGTAACCTGTGAAATGCTGAAAGGAACCCCTTTGATGCTTACTTGGACTCGAAATTCTAAAGCGTGGCAAAGGGGCCAGAAGCGCAACATAAGATGTAAGAAAGTGTTTTGAGGGAGAATTTTGATGCCCTGGTGGTTGGGATGAAGTATATGGTAGAGAGGTGCTTAATGAAGGTTAAATGAGCAATCAAAATTCTTGTATGGTATTCTTATAGGCCGGAAGTCGATTTTTTTCTTTGAGTCATGAAGTGATATCACTTGTCTTTTTGAAAATTGACTGATAGGATAGTGTACAATAGCTTTAGCACTTTATTATGTAAAGTATGTCTTTGTAAGGTGTAAAATGTACCTTAGAAATCATTTAGAAATTTTTTTCCATGTTTACTAACTCCCATGATGGTGACATAGGTGATGACCTGACTCTTTATGACTTAATGATCTGACCTAATGATGACATCAAATGCATATATAAAACTATGATTTGGAACTTTGAACCTTCAAAGTATGAATATGAATGACTTAATGACCAAAATGATGACCAAGACACTCATTTAAAAACCTATCATAAGGAATGATGACATGACCATGATGGAATTTATAACCTTGAATATGGTGGGAGAAATAATATACCTAGACACACCAACCAATGATCAAATTTTATTTAAAAATTTATTTTAAACTATTAAATTTGACCTAGGACCCTATCAACTGACATTTAAAGAGTACATTTGATCACCGGTGACTCACAAATACTAACAGGTTCCCTTCTATGTAAATCAAATTATTCATTCCTCTATTTACATTGTATTCCCTTCATGGTTGGAAAAAAGTACATGGACAGGGTGGAAGTTTTATAACGTTAGCAAACCACAATTTTTTTATTATTGTCCTTGTAGCTCAATAACTATTATAGTTGACTCCATTTGAGATTTAGTGTTAAGTTCTTAGGAGTCCTTTTGACATTTTTTTTATGCCTTGATACACTTTTTTTTTCTCCAATGAAGAAAGCCGCGTGGGGAAACAACTCTTGCACATCTTTGTGGATGATATCATTATTAAACATGAAGGTGTAGACTAGTGCCTCTAATTTAGGGTTATTATAACTAGACATCTAGTGGCATGAAACTCACTCAATGACTACCAAAATTGGTGACAATTAGTTGAGCTAACCCCTTGGTTTAGATGTATGGAACACTTAGCCCTGTGTCAATTGTCCACATAAGCAAGAATGTAATAGTTGGTACCTTGCAATAGTTTGGATTTTTAGTGCAACAATCTATTGTCAGCCTAAAAATAGTTTGATTTCAATTCTGAGGTTAGGTGGAAATCAATTTAAGCTTATTATATATTTTGATAATCATGATTCCTTTGATGCTACAATAAGAATATGTTCCAATGGTGGAACATATCTCTTTTGATAAGAGTACTTCCAAAATACAAATGAAGCTTATTGAAACATTAAAGTAATATGCAATACCCTTTTATGTTAGTTCCAGTCAATTCTCCATTTACATCATGTTCATGGTTATATAAACGTACGTGCATGAGAAATTGTTTTAGTAGTAGTATCAAGGAACTTCTAATCTATGGTATTCCTTGTAGTGCGACAACAAATATTTTATGTGACTTCCTTTATGTTTTAGTGATAAATTCTTGGATTCAATAGGATGTTATATTCTTCAAGGATGTGCCTCCAAGATACCATTGAGTCTTCATGAAAAATTCAATTAATTTCGGCTCCATTCTATGTAAATCATATTATTCATTCCTCTATTTGCATTGCATTCCTTTCATAGTGGGACAAAAGTATATGGATAGGGTGGAAGTTTTATAATGTTAGCAAGTTAAAATGTTTTGATTATTTTCCTTGAATCTCAACACTATAATAGGCAAGTCCCTTTGAGATTTAGTGTTAAGTTTTTAGTTTTTATTGAGTACCCTTGACATTTTATTTTTTTTAATTCCTTGATACAATTTTTTTCTCTGATGAATGAAACCTCATGGGGAAGCAACACCCCTTGAAAATCTAATGGATTACATACTTATTAAACATGAAGGTTTATACTAGAGCCTCTAATTCAAGGGGATTATAAATTTACATCTAGTTGCATGGAACTCACTGAATTTCTACCAACATTGGTTACAATTAGTTGAGTTAACCCCTTGGTTTATGTGTATGGAACACTTAGCCCAAAAATTGACCACATAAGAAAGAATGAAATAATTGGTACCTTGAAAGTAAGATATAAATTGATGGTTATACCCCTTACTTTCACCTTAGTAAATAATTATCATAATTGTCAGGGGCCTTATCTCTATTTGTCCTAAATCATCACTTTCATTCATGTTCAAATTTGAAGCCCCTACACTTTAGTTAAAGGGAATATTCCTATAGAGCCAAGATTCAACCAATCAATCATTAGGTTAGTAGGAGGTTTCCTTCTCCTAGACCCTAAGGATCATGAAATATTGGAGCATATTTCCTACCCACATGTATGGGTAGCCATGGGATAAATTTTTTATTCTATGATGCAATTTTCCAGCCAAATGTCATACATTATTTAATATATGTTGTTTTTTTATTTCTATTTGTTTTCACAAGGTATCTACAATCTAAACTTTGTAGCACGTAAATTAGTTGACATGATTGTGTCTAAGATTTTCCTAAAGGTTAAATACTATGTTACTAAGGTGTTATTTTCTATGGTGGCATTCTATTTACTTTGTTTATACAAGTTATCTGGCCACATAGTGGTCACTATCGCCTAAATGAATAATTTTTTTTTGAGTTTCATTCTTTTTTGGGTAAAAATGGCTTTGACATGTCTGATGTTGAGGTATATGTCGTATAAATAATTTATAGTATACTTTAGTTTACATTATAGTGTTCATCATCTTTCATGTCTTATACTCGGAATTGTATCTTCTTTCATTTTCAAAAGAGGAGCTTAGTATTGATGGTAAGAAGCATGAATTGAAGAAACATGAGAACCATAATACTGGAGTGACAAATGTTGAAAGAGAGAGAGAAAAGAATTGGTCTAGTGATATACTTAAAGCCAATATATATTTCATATGTAAATTGTTGTCCAACCAATATTAGTTTGGAAACTCATATTATAATACTTAACATTTCATATAATATAATTTATGTGGTTAACTTTTTTTATAGTTGTACTTGATATTGTTTAATATTGTAATTAACATATGTAACTTTGCATTTTCATATTAGATAAACATGCACATTGTATGCCATTTTTTTAATTTAGTCGCAAAATCATCCTAATTAACCTATGTTGATTAATAATGAAGACATAAAATCATTCTAAAACTACTAAGTTAGTAATTTATATTGATTAATGATGGACATAAATAAAATGAATATACAATGACTAAATTAGTCTTCTATAATGATTATTAATGAAATTAAATGAAATGAATATAAACTACTAAATCAATCATTTATGTAATGAATATGAAACTACCAAAAAAATATAAATGACTAATGTAAATGATAAATTTGTCATTACAAATGATGACTAAATTTTGCATATATATGAATATTGGTAGGTAATTTAGATTATCTTATAACATGACCAAAATTTAGTAATATTTCTTTGTTCATTAATTGGTTTCAAATGATGACTAATATTTTCATATATATGACTATTAATAGCTAATTTATAGTATCTTATAATGTGACCAATATTTTGGTCATATTTCTTTGGTCATTAATTGGTTTTCTTAGGTGATCATGTAGTAGTATATTTTATTATGTATTTGGTCATTAATTGTCACAATTAATGACTAAATTAATGATCAAATTAATGAATAAATATACTACTAGAAGATAAAATTCAATCATGATTCAATGATTAAACTATAAATATTCCGTTGACCTTTCTAATCTGCACATTCCTTTCTGGTCTACAACATAAAAAATAATCATTTTTGTATAAACTGTCCCTTTTATGCTAAATGCTAATTATACATTTTCTAATATTATATTATTGAGGTTTACTCTATAAATGAACCGACTCAATCTGATATATATATATATATATATATATATATATATATATATTTCCTTGTATGTTAAATATAAATATTGTGTAAAGTTGTAATTAGCATGACATATAGATATGTATATACATCTATATTGGTGTCTACATTACATAATTTTATTTTCTATTTGTTAAAATCTATTTTCACTTTTATAAATTGTTGATTTACAACTCTAATTTCATTCTTTACTCTTCTATCCTATACTTCTTTGAAATGGAAACATTTTATGTCTTTTTATTCTATCACATCATATTTAGTAAATATTATATAGAATGAAAGAAAAAACTTAATAATTCAAATATAACAAAAAAAAAATTTATTTTTCTTTTTTGTGCATAAAAACTAGATATAACACATAAATAGTTCATTTTTCTTGGCAAAAAAAAATAAAAATGAAGTTAGAGATACCAACCTGAAGCAATTTCCTTTTTTCTATAAAATTAGTAGTGGAGTATTTGGTTCCTCCCTACCTTGACACATAAAAACAACCAATGTCCCCCCAAGCATTCCAGGCCTGAAATTTATTTTTATCTTTATTCATTGCTTCCATTCAGTATCCTCTGCTCTCATAACGAGACAAAAGCAAGTAAAAACAAAACATATTCTCTATCCCATTTACCACTCTTTTGGTGACTAATTATTGCCTCCATCTCACCAAGTAGTGGCAGGTATATTTTATCTTTAATGAGCTTATGTTTGCCACTCTTGAGGACTCATCCTTGTCTTCTAGGAAATAATTAATTGGCCAATATCATAATTCCTCCATTAAATCTAATCATCCAAATTATATTCCTAAGACTTATTGACAGTTTACAATTCTCCACAACAATTTGTAGCCTTATCTTTTTTAGCCATATAAAAATAATTTTATATTTTATTTATTTACAAAAATAAAACATCTTAATTAAAAATTTACCGTTATTTATTATCAGTAATAATTTACTGATAATTAAAATTTCAAATTCTTTTCAAACTAGCATACCTTAACCAAGAATACAAATATGCACATTTAATTACATAATTTATCAAGCCAAGGGATGTCACATGTACATTTTATTATTGAACCATGATATTGAGCTCATGGATTACATGTAATGAAGCCTTTAAAATGATTGAGGATACTTCACTATGATGTTTTATGAAGTGAGAAGTGAGGACTCATTTACTTGATTTTGGTTAATGGAATGATGGATATATTAGTTGGATTTTTCCATAAAGGTTTTTTGAGATAAATCATGTGTGATTTATTTGGGATTGTTTCTATGTTTTGTAATAATTAATTTTCTCTCGCAATTTTAATTCTTATAAAAGAGGGATTCATGCCACTCTATTCCTTGAGTATTTTATTTAGTATGTTGATATGAGGCAATTCAAGATGAATTACATGTTGGCTATGAGAGAAATAGTATGGATATGAGCTATAGAGTTTAACATAATATTTTTTTTATTGCCAAACTATTTGTAAGATTACTAGCAAGATTAATTGCATTGGAATTATTTTTACATAAATTTAGTGAGAGGAATAAACCTCCAAGTCATTGTTTAGTAGAGATATAGGGAGTATGTGATTGTGTTTTTGTTGTAAGGAAATGGTACATATGATGTTAAAGTTGTATTGATGTCCTTATAAAATTATATTGGAATAAAACAACCCAATTATAATGCAAATTGAGTTAGGTTTGTCTTCGTGTTCTCAAGTTACCACTTTTACCCTTGTTGCTTCATTTCTTGATTTGAGGGTGTGATATACAAAAGATAATGCTTAAGGCTAAAATAAAAGTGATCTTATAAGAGTATTCCTCCAAATACAATCCTTAATAATGAATTAATTTATGTTGAAAGTTAAGAATTGATTGTTAATATATATGAAGGTTGTTTATTTAATTTGGGGAAACTTCACTATGAAATGTTATTATCCCAAATATAAATTTTAGATTGTTTGAGAAGTAATTTCATAGTTAGGCTATGCTAAGTATGGGGCTAACCCTAATGTTGGATGGAAGAATGATTGACCCACCTAAAACATGTTGTCACTAGTATTTTATGAGACTTGGTCGAGCCTGGATGCCTTGTGTGATTTTTTTTATTCCCCATAGCTAGATTCCACCCTCAACCCCTTTGCATGGGATTTGAACCAGTGACCTAGTGAAGACTAAATCCTACATAAAATAATTTATATATGCTTCGTAGGTACATTATTTAATAAATATTAATATACATTTTTTATGTTTCTAGAATCATCAATTCATGGTTTAAAAGGGATTCTAAGTAAATATGGTATTAGCTCAAATATAACCATATCATATGTATTAAATTAGCACTGTGTACATTATTGAAGATATTTGAAGCTATATTTATTTATATGTAAAAAAATGTTTTATATGTTATGTTTTGTTGTTGTTATATATATAATGTTCATAATATACAAGTTATACAATAAACTGTTTATATAATTAAATGTGAATATGTGTGCAATTTAGTTGTAGGATTTGGAAAAAAACATTGTATATGTATTCATCTTCACAACAAAATATGATTTTGAGTATGTGAATGTAAAGTAATTTATGAAAAAAAGGATATTTATATTTACCATGAAATCAAAAAATTAGCTATTTACTATTTAGGTTAAAATGAGCTCAAGTGAGAAAATATGAATTTGGGAATGGAGATCAAGTTTTAACACAGTGCCCCTAGAATCAAAAAAGACTAGTCCCCATCCACTATATTGTATTATTTGAAAGGCACAAGCTTTATGTATTAAATGGAATTAGTTTTTATGGATCACCTATGAAAAAATGCTAAATGACATCCACAAGTACAAACCAAGAGGTTCAAAATAAAAAGAGTAGAAATAATTCTACACCTAATAGAGAGGGCTTTGGATTTATTCAAATGAAAATTGTTTGAAATTATTTTTTCCCTGGTAAATGGCACTTGGTTGTAGAATTTTCTATTGACATATGAAAATGAGCTATTGGTTGTGGTATACATATTATCTCAAATCCCATCATATCTCTCTTGAATTTTTTAACCAATGAAGCAAGAGACTTCATGGTACCATTGTATACATATAGTGTGCCTTATATTGAAGTCACATTTTTTTTTGTCAGTGGCTTCACAAAATTTCTATAGACCTCTCTATTGGATATGGTGTCAATCTCGTATTGTTTTTCCCAATCAAATTATCAAACATATGAATGCTAGTTGCATATACATTTATTTTCTATGTTATGTACCTGCAATATTTCCTTATGCATCTATTCACATCCTTGAATATGAGATTATCCAACCCTCATTCCCTACACACCCAAATTATCATATTTAATTTCAATCCAAGAGGGATTAATGACTTTTTCTTTGGATTAATTGAAAACAAAATGAGTGTTATGTGGAATAACAACTATTGGTAAGTCATTGTACAATTTATTTTGGAAGTACAACTTGTTAGACATGGAATATTAGTTGATGATGATTTATGTATATATATATAGTTCCTACAACACATATTTCATTGTTTTCCCCTTGGGAATATACAAATATTCATTTACATTGAAGAAAAATATTCACTTTCTAATGAATTTTTACCCATATAAAAATGCATTCACAATAAGGAACTGATTATGGAAATACCTGTCATTTTGTCCCTATTCACATATTTCACTGAGAGGCACATTCTACAACTCAATATAAGAGAGATGTATAATTCCTGCCATTACAAACCTTGATTTGACACGTATATCTTTTAAAACATAAATTAAGTAACTCTAAATAAGAATAACAACGTCGACTATACTAAAAAACAAAATCGAATATAAATATTTGGTTATTTTTAACTAAAAGCATTATAAAGCATCAATAATCCCACTCTTAGTCATTAGTATTACAACTCGGTATGGAATAGATGTGGTAAAAATATTTCACTCTCACTCTTCAACCATAAATAAAATATTTGGAAGTCCATGTGAAGTAATATAAATTTATGTCAAATTTAGAGAGAGTTATAGTAATTAAAAGTAAATGAAATCTTATATTTTCACTTTTAAGTGTGAGGAACATGTCTCATTCTTAAAAAAAATTAAAATTTTATAGTGCATGACTTGAATAAAATATTTAAATATCCAGGTGACCATAATAAAAATATTTCAACACCTAATTAAGGTACAATAATTCAACTAATAAGAGTAATAAGAGGAAGATGTGTAATTCATGCAATTTTAAAAATAAAATTAATATGTGGCATTTAAAAAATATTAATATTAATAAAATTATATTTTCATTATAAATTAAATTTTGAATATGAAATGTTATGTAATATTGATGTGTGTGTGTGTGTGCATAACCAATATAAATACATCTTAAATGTGGATCTATCAAGTGTCGAAACAGATCAAACCTTTTTCATGTTTTGCACTCTAAAAGAAGTTTAGAGATCAAGAGATTTTGTCCCTCTTGGTGCTTGCTAGATTTGTGGTTAAGATGGATCTATACTAGTATCCTACAGTGTCACATGACCTACTCAAATCCATGGCTTCAACACCTTTTTAACTTGGAGATGGACTCCACCTACATTGTGAAAAACAAAATGTGATGTAGTCCCCAAAAAATTGGCATGATAAGCCATCCATTTACTTATTCCCTGAAGACTTAGGTCACCACACACTAAGGAAGTGCAATAGAGATAATCATAGGGAGGAGACTAACTATAAATAGAGCCATTGTAGCTACCCATTTTCTTCTTTGAGAACAATGATACCTTTTGGTTTACAAAGCTCATTTCCTTGGAATGCATAAAGAATTAGTTTTTAACAATCGGATTTCAAACCAACACTTTGAGAAAACATGTACTTGACAAGGAAACTCTTATCGTGATTATAAAGTCTCAAGCCCCACCCATATATACATGCATAATGCAGATGCATCCAATATGGGGAGGTTCTCGATTGCAAATTCCTTTATATTTTTTTATTTTGAAAATGTTTCTTTGCACAACAATGGGATCGGCCATAAATGGAAATGGTCAAAAATTTGGACAGTCCAGTTAGCCTTGTTGACAAGCCTAAGGAATATGCAATCGAGATAAGTTTACAAACTAGATACAACATTCATAGAGCAGTTCTTTCTTAATTTCATGAAACCCTTTAAACTACATGAATTGAAAATATATTGCATTGAAATAAAAGCAAGAAGAGTTCTTTGTGAGTCTACATCAATATTTACAAACTATCCTATCTAAGTAAATCATAGATCCCATAAATTTTTTTTAAACATAAAGATTATCTAGAAACAGAAAACAAGACATTAAGGGAATTTTGAGGTCTAAAATGGGCCTCCTAAGAAAAAATTACAACCAAAATAAACTTTATAAGAACCAATAGGACTTAAGGTGATGATGTCAACCATGGGGGATGATTCACCATTTTTGGAGTAAAAAAAGTAAAAATATTAAAAATAATAAAATAATAAAACTATTTTTTTAACTTATCTCCCTAAATTTTTACTCAAATTTCGAGTGAAAGTACTCATTGGATATAAAATTTAATTCCTCATCCAAGGAGTACCCATGTTGCATACTTTCGATGGACCTTGCTACACAAACAATGTGAAATACATGAAAAAACATGATTGCAATCACATTTTTAATGTATTTCTCACTTTTCCTGTAGCAGAGTCCATCTAAAGTATGCAACATGGGTATTCCTTGGATGAGAAATCAAAATTTTCATGAAATGAGTGTTTTTGCTCGAAAATTTAGTAAACCCATAGGGAGATAAGTTGAAAATATGAGTTTAAAAAATAGTTTTTTTTTTTTTCCCTCTAAAATTTTATAATGTAATCTAATATTATTTTTTTATTTCCACTATTATTTTATAATTTCCTTCGGAGGCCTAATGTAGCCCTCAAAATTCCCCTAATGAAAATCCCATCCAGAGGGAAACTAGGAAACAATTGACCAACATTTAAAGAGAGATATTATTAAGGTTATATACTTATAATAAATGGAATTCCGTGAAGGAAACTAATGGTTCTCTGGACTAGAGATCCTTGGTGCATGAAAATTTTGAAAAAAAAAATCTATGGAGGGTATAAGTTGAATTCATGATTGAACTTATAATTATGGTGGAGTAGGATCCATAGGAGCATCGATGGTGTTTGAATTCTCAATGGGGTTGTATTAGGAGTGGCTAGGAGTGTTTTTAAGGATGACACCCCCATTCCTCTTAACCAAATAGGAGATGAGAATAAATTGGAGGTAGTGTCATTTTTATATTTTGTTCAAATGTCATGAAGCTCAATACAACCCCACTCTTGATTCAAACTAGAATTTTCCAAAATACATTTGGCAGACCAAAATAAATCAATATTATGATAAAACTTGATATATATCCTATGTCTAAAGTTAAATTTTGGCACAAATTCATGGAATCTTAATTCATTGCCTCATCATTCTATGAGACAGATTCATCTTTAACCAAATTTTCAATTGAATGCATCATTTTCCAAATGATTTGTGAGACATAGCAATGAAAAAAACTAGTTATACAAGAAAAATCATTATTTCCTTTGGTATTCCTTGAAGGATCCTTGTTGTGAGAACTGGAGTGAGGTGCCAAATAGTGGAGAGATGATGATCGAAGAAAAAAGGCAAAAAAATTGAACTAGAATTATTCTTTGCAATAACCATAGATTATATGTCAATTGAGAAAATGGGGGTGATAAGATCGATTTCCAAGCATTGGATTTGAAGGAAAATAATAGGCTCTAGACCCTAATACATTAAAGCATATTCTTCCTTCATGATAATTTCCATGTTCTACAACTTTGGAAGAAAAAAACTGTAGTGGTGGGGATGTTATTCCATTATCTTGGCTAATCAAAAGCCAATTCAAGTGTTGGCGATCTACATGTGGGAGATTTTCCTTTAGCCTACATGTATGGGGATGTAGGGTTGCACAATTATTTGAGCATGTGTGATTTATAATTCAGCCTCCAACCACCTTATATGGGTTATATATTAACAAAAAACACGTGGGTTTGATTTTATCCACTAATGTGTGCATGAGTCACTAGACCATCAATATAAACTTTATGGGCACAACCACACATTCAACGACTACCTCAACACTCCCTCATGGATTCCATGTAAGAGAGTCTCAAAAAAATTGAACTTTCCTAATGGTGAAATATTAATCATATATTTACATATGACATGCATATTAGTTGGTTTGTGTGAGGATTGATCTCATTAGGTTTTAAGTTCAAGTCACATAGTGAGTGATAGAGGGTGGTTGACAATCATGACATGGAGCCCCATGCAATATTCATGACAACATCCCATAATTTGGAGTAGTTCCTATCTAGAATAAACCTAAATGAAAGAAAAAAGTAATATATTTATTATTTACAAATGTTATTTTTTATAAATCAAGAAAACTTAATTAATATATAAATTGCATAGAATTATAGTTATGCCTATAGGTTTGTCTATTTTGGAATAGGGCTTCCATAATTTTAATTTAATTATGAATACTTATTATGTGTATTGTAGAGATTTAACTTCCAAGGAATATTTTAGAATATTATTAATGCTAGCCACATATCAAAGGTTGAGATTTATTTCAAAATTAGTTATGCCATTTTTATTTATTTATTTAATTAATTAATTAAAACAAATGTCACATGAACATGTGTCATTGGAATATGAGTTATGATTTTTTGGACATGTGATATTAGTATCCCATGGTATTGGATCATGTTTTGTAACAAAGTCTATTTGCAAGATAATAATATACATGGTAATGTGGGGTGAATATCCATGGTCAAGAATCTTGTTGTATGTTTTCCTAAAAAGTGGGAAAACATATCATCACTTAGGTGTCAAACTAGCAATGGGGACAATTATCACTAACTACAATTCACGAATGCAAGCTGACTCATCACTATTATTCAAGGAAAACCACGCCACTTATAATTACCCATCGGTGGTCCATAAGGGGGCACACTTTCACTCTTGCCAGATGACTCTGGGTCTTGGACTATTAACTTGTTTCCATACATCCGAGGAAGACGAGCTCTATTCCAACTAGAAGCAATTTTAGGGCATACTCCAAGCCCACTTGTTATATGTTTTTTTCAAATATATATATTTAACTCATTATTTAATTATTTTTATAATAAATAATTATAGTGATTTAAAATAACTTATAATTTAGTTAAATTTTATGACTTTTTTCAATCTTGGCAATGTTAGATGCATCATGAACTATGTTTTGATGCATATAGGAAGTTATCGACCATTTAAATTATATGGTTGCACTAGTTTATTATAATTTGTAATTTATAAAATATCATTTATTATAATTTTTACTTTATAACATATTTCATTTGTATGATTGTATATAACAAAATTAGAATTTCACATATTTAGTAAACTATATTTTTTAATGTGTTTTTAAACATTGTTTCTATTCACATTCCATAGTATTTAGTTACTATGATTTTTTGGTCACTTCTAATTGTGATGTTTTTATTTTCTCTATTGATTTTTTTATCAAATTTTTAATGTTTTTAATTTAAATTTTATATTTTATTTTTAATAATTTTCTTAATGAAAAAATTCATTATATCAATATATAAATAATTTATGATGAAAGAAACATGTTTTAAATGTATTTTCAATTTTTTGGAGGTATGGGAATACTTAAAAAGTATGCAAAGTGGGTACTTGCTAGATGAAAAATTTAATTCCACATCCAGAAGGTTCCTACACTTGAAATTTGAGTAAACCTATAATAATATAATTTGTTTCTAATTGTTTTTTATCACTTAATTTTAGAGCATTGAAAAATGTACGCGTTAGTATAAGTGAGTGATACCATTATTATGTGTTGATATGTCCTAGTTTAACCAGTTGGGAATTTTACTACACATAATTGTGCTTGTAACTAAAAAAATGTTGTGAATGTTAGAGATAATTATAGAAATGAAGATTCTAGATAGTTGGAGTTTCATTTTCATGCTATAGAATGTGTGTTTTTCGTATGTAAGAGTAAATTGCAGTTGAGCAGAAGTTATTATATTTCTAGGTTGTTGCATTTATACAATATTCCCATTGCTATATGATGGAAATCTATTATGTATTTGGTGTGTGTGTGTGTGAGAGAGAAAGAGAGAGAGATAGAGGGTGAGTGAGTTTGAATTAATATAAAAGTATCTCATTTAGATAGTTCTAATATGTTGTCTTTGTTTACTTATTTTGGTATTAGAGGATTTTTATTGAGAAGTCTCTAAGCATTGTCATTTTCAGCCAATTATTATCCTCATTGGTGATTTCATTGTATTAACTCATTAAAACCTTGGTCTATTCTTCCATTTTTTAGTGGGGCTAACCATACTACAAGATTGGCAGAAGATCGTTCCAGTTTTCTAAAATTAGAAGAAACAAAGGTCTACATCCTAGAATTATCATACTCTTATACCTAAAATCAAATGTATATGAATTCCAAATAGAGATGAAAAATTTCATTTAGAGATCGTGAAAAGCCTATCATGTAGTGAAAAATCAACAAGGAATGCATTAAGGAAATGTGTCTATCTGACAGTCTTCACCAAAAAATATTAGAGACAGAAGAAAAAAATTGCCACCATAGTGGTTCAAAGGAGGAGACGAAGCTCCATAGGGAGAATTTATAGTGTTGTAAGTAAAGGTAATGCTCTCCATATTTTCAAGGCAACCTATTTGGATCAATTTTACATGAAGGCTTTGATCAAGATATAAATAAATCACTATACATAGAACCGAGGGGCGTTTTGAGATCCAATCCAGGAGGAGTAGAGCGAAGGCAAAGGAATAACTGGGATCAATGATGGGATACTATCAGGGAGAACCATTTGATCTAATTAAGTAATTGAGAATTAGAGGGTGATGGGATTTCTAATTTCAATTGAAATTCTTATTGAAGATTTGATCATTTGATGGTGAAGAAAAATTAAATCTTAAAGTAGTGAAGATTGAATCTTTTAATTATCACATTGAGGTAGAAAAAAAATGTGGAGAAAAAAAGGTAAAAAGAGAAACAAAGATAATATATTTTTGAGCATTTTGTCATTTTTTCCATGAATATATCTATTTAATTGAATATCTAGTAATTGTATTTGACAAAAAAAGTGTGAACTAGTTTGATGTGGATGAAAGAGTGACACCAAACCCTATGGATTTGTATTCAATGATGGAATTTTATAAGTTTTGATAGTTCTTTTGAAAAAAAAATGTAAATTTCCAAATGTTTCAATGGGTGTGTTAGTTATGGTTCTAGAGGGATTGGAGATGGTGATATTTGGTGTGATGTTTTGGAGAACTTGAGGAATTTTTCGATCTACTTAATTTTTGGGTATTGAAGAGACATACAACAGATGGTATCTTTATTTTTTTTTGTCATATTTGGTTTAAATTTGATGCATTCTCTTTTATTTTTAAATGGGGACATTTTAATTTGATATATATTTTTAAATATGGTGAATCCATTAGTGCATTCATATATAAATGAGTCTGCAAAGCTAGATGGATAAAATTACACAAATTGAAAGTTTAATATGCACATGTGAATGAAATGCTACAATGTCTAGTCAATACCATCAAGAGCTTAAACAAAACTAGCAACATCAACAACCTTAGTTTAGGATTGGGAACATTGACAGATAAATGAAAAGGTAATATTGAGAATGTATGTAAAGGATAATATTATTCCACACATAAGGGATTGAGATATGTCTCAATAAACCTATGATACAATTAAAATGTTGTATGAAACTTCCAATACAAATCAAATGTTATGATCCTTGCACCTTAGAAATGATAAGAAACTAGTGATTATAGTCTTATTCAAGGGGGGAACATCATTTTAAAATAAATACAATGAACAAGATAATATCTGATGATCCTAATTCAAAGTATCTTTATTATATATATGTAGGATAAAAAGGGTACAATTATAATAAAATGTGACCATCAGGGGTTCTAGCCTACATAACAATATAAAAATAGAAATGTAATCACTCAATATCTAGGGCTTAATAAGGGGTTTTTGGGTTACCCTGTGGCTTATATAGGACTTAATATGCCCCTTCCATTAAAATAATTCTTGTCCTCCACACTTGACTACATATGGGTATTCCTATATGAAAAAATCATCTTCCCATGTTTCTTTTTGCACTAGCAGATTCTTCCATTTGATGAGGTACTCAAAAATTTGTAATATCCCAAAATGGGACTGTTAGCAAGTCATGCTTGAAAAACGCATTTTTTAGGAATGTATGCTACAGGATTGGAAACCAACCCTTTGATCCCTTAGATATGACAATAGAAGACCTTAATCCAAGAGGGAATCAGAAACAAATCCTTCTAGGTGGGTTAAACAGGTCTCCCACACCTAGCACAACTTAGAAAATGCCCAAGAATGGGACTGCAACACTATGTGACAAAATTGCTAAGAAAATAATGCAGTTCAGCCAAATATATGTAGGAGGCCAATATGGAGGCTCAATAATTTCATTTACACCAGCATATCAAGATCATATTGAAGCCCACACAACATAGAACAGAAAATAGAAGAATTTACATGAATAAATCCTCAAGAATGAGGTTCTGCAACCATATGAAATGACTGAACAAGCTTGACATCGTTATTTTTATTGGATAAAATAGAAATATGTTACACTTTAGATCTAGAGCAGATCTGTGTACAAAAATTTTGATCTATATCAGATCTGTACACTAGAAAGGCTCCTCTACAAATGCCCCCTGGGGTTTTTAGAAAAACATGTAGTACATGGAGTAGATCTAAGATCTAATGCAGTGGATCTGCAGAATGATTCAGAAGTTCTGAAGAAAATATAAGAGTATTTAGATAATATCTGAATATAACATGGATTAGATTTGTAATCCACAGATCACCACACTAAAGGGAAGATTCTCAACACTAGAGATATCTCTCCCAAAAGTGTGCCAAACCTCCCTACAACTTCTCCTTTCCAAATAACATAGTATAGGAAGATGGAATGCACTGTAGGCTTTAAGAATAGTTTGGCATGATGCCAAGATACAAATCTGAAGTTCCAATCAGCTAATACACTCTTGGCAATGGAATAGATGACTCTCCCACTGAAAAGAGGCACTAGAATGGCCTAGATATGAGCAGATCTAGCCTCCACTTGCTGTAACTTACAAGGACAACCAAACCCTCAATAGGATCTGTATTGTAGTTGGAAGATGAAGCTTGGCCAAATGCCTAATAGTGGACAAGAAATGCAAGACTCCTCTAAGAGATACTCAATGGAAGAGGTGGGATTCTCGATCAGGAACACCAGTGCTAAACAACACTATTCTCTGCTAAACAACCAAGAGAATAAGAAATTTCTAAACAGAAAATATCTTCAGAAATATCATATCATGAACAACCTTTTCTTGTTTTCCCCTCTTCCTTTTATAAGATGAAAGTCTTGCAAAACCCTAAACCATCTCAAAGGTTTAGCTCCATTCACATGTGTAGCCCCCAACTAGAACTGCGTTGTGCATCTAGGAGGTTCATTGCATCTGGAAAGTGTTGTGGATTTGGTCCTGTTGACCCAATAAAATGTCTCAATTCCTTTTACACATAAGGGTGTTTTATTAAGGCAGCCCAGATTTAGCCTTGTTCACATGGGGCATTGATTTATTTTGCTGATTTAGGAGTTTTATTGATTCTCCTTTACAATTTTATTCATGAAAACATAAAGCAAAACAAAATTGAATATTCTTATTAGCTTGGGCTAATTAGGAATATTACAGTCCTCCCCTCCAAAATGTTGCTTGTCCTCAAGCAACTGATAAACTGAGTGTTGCAACTCATCTCCTCCTCCGTTGGTGACACAAAAAAATGATAAGCTTCTCCCATAAGCTAATTTATCACCAATCCACCCATCCATGACTTGTTACAATAATGTTCTTATGAGATGCAAACAGTTCATCCCATAAGGAAACGATAAATCACATGAAACAACCATGGTTTGCCCAATGCCCTCCCTGAAATATAAGACAGAAAGTACAGGGAGTGTAGTCATCCCATAGGGCACATGCATGCCTTCCCTCCTTCCTCCATACATCCCCATAAAAATTACAAGTACATAATCAATGTAGGGGATCAAAAAAATGTACACAAAAACATAATTTTTTGCACATGGAGGTGGATCATAGTCCCACATGTGGAACTAGCGGAGAGCATTCCTTGCCTGCATCAAATCAAGATGTGGTAAGTGGTTTTCCCACCACTTACTTTCTGCCCATACCATCTCACGATAGCTAAAAGTGTGAGATATATTTGGTGCCTTTGGGAAGCACCCATCATGTTGCAAAATTTCCCTTTCCTTCCAAGGGAGTGGCCAAATTTCGAAATGTTTGTGGCCCATTGTTTTCCATGAGATCTACAAGATGTACCACTCTTTCTTGGAGTCATGACCTTCATAAAAATAGTGAAATAATACATACAAAAATAAAATGAAACATGCTTTACATATGTATGTTCTTCACCAAAAGTTCTCTTTATACAAGTGGAGTGGTGTATGGATCTTTCTCCTCCCCCGAAGGTAGGGAGATTTGGCTGAAATAACTCTATCCCAGAGTCTTTTTTCTGCTCCAAATCCACAAGGTTCATGCATATTTTACAATGCTGTTATAGTTCCCTTTCAAAGCCCTCCCAATAATAGCTCTTCAAGATGATGTTGTTGAGTTTCATAGAATATGTGCGGCTGAAATAGAACTCTTCATAAGCCCTTTGTAGTAACTTCTCCTTGAGCTTGGAAGCTCTAGAAAAGAAGATCCTACCATGATTATAGATGACCCCATCAAAGATTGAATAGTTCATCTCATGCAGCAAGTCATCAATAATCATGCAAGTATGAAGATCCTTGGAGTATTCCACCAGCAGTTGGGATTTCCAATAGGGATCTAATGTGCCCAACAATGACAGCGCTGATAATATGTCCTTTGGAGTGTCTGCCATGTTTTTTTTCTTCTCCTTGACATCTCCTATGTCAAAGGTGTATTTTGGAAAGCAAATCTTCCCATTTTTCTCCTCCTTGACATCTCCCATGCCAAAGGTACAAGGTGGAAGGTTGCCATTCCTTCCTTGCTACCCTCCTTGCACATGCACATGCTCAAAAGAAAATGGAAGTTCTTGGAAGTTAGTCTTTCATGGAAGGCTATCATCTATCCAAAACCTCCTTGGTTTTGCCAAAGTATGCATGTGTGACCGCCATCTCTCATCATGTATGGAAGAGGATCCTCCAAACAAGTTTTCCTTCTAATTCAAGGATTGCCTTCCTTGCTTCATGATGGTGTCATCCTTCATCCTTGAAACATATTTTCTCAGCACAGTATGAGATGAGAGAATGGATAGTGATTTTAAGGGAAAAATTCTTTCCCTCTCCTTGTACTTTCCCCATAATCTCAGTGCTATAGCATGGTGTTCTAGTGCTCCCTTCCTCCTTGGATCTATGAAAGGAGCATCAATGCATGAAACATATTTCACCAAAAATGAATCAAGTGGTCTCCTAGGTGGTATACCACAAGATAATGATGTCTCATGGCTCATTCCCATGTGAAAAATAGATGGGAATATGTCATGACTGCTTCCACTGCGTAAATTCATCTCTAATTTCTGTGTGGAAGTATCATGATAATGGGGCATTGGAGCAGCTTCCCCATATTTTTCTTCATCACCCACCTTCTGAAAGATCTTACAATCTAAGGTGTCCCCTTTAGATGTAATTAAACCATGAACACCCATCATATCCTTGGTGTCAAGGGTCTTGATCACAAAGGAATGATCTATCATAGTGTGTGTTGCCAGAATTGGATGCAATGTTGGAACACATTCCCTCCATTGTTTTGTCTCTTTTTCTATCATCATAGACACATGCTGCTCATCCTCTTCATGTATAGGACCCTTGGGGCCTTCTTGTCAAGATACAAGATCCCTCTTAGTGGAAGCAATGACTTCATCTCCATCTCTCAATGAAATTAGATCTCCTCTTGCTGTCACAGTGCTGGAAGAAAATTTCAGCTCCTCTTCTTTCTTCTCCTCATCAATGGAGTATGCCTCATCAATAAGAGATCCTTTCTCTTGATCTCTCCTTGAAAAAGGAACACTCATGTCTTCTTCTTGAGAAGAATGTTCTTGCTGAAGTGGGCCCTTTTCCCTTTGCAAGTCATGTAGCAGATTTTTAACCCCTTCAAAAATGTTTTGAAATGGAGTTATCTTCATGGATCTTTCCATCTCATGAAAAGGTTCTAATTTCTTGGGCTTAGTTTACTTACCCAAATAAATTTCGTATGGCATAGAATCAAATATTTTCACTAACCTCCTAGTGAACTTTGCACAAGTAGAGATGTTTACATTTTTCAATGAAGAAGACTCAAATAACCACCAGGCATAAGATTTACCTTGGAGGTGCAGTGCTGATACTATTATGGCTTCTTCTTTATAAACTTTATGCAACTAAAAATATGTTTCCAGCTTTTTTACCCAAGACTTGGTTGAGTTCTCAGGTGATCATTCAAAAGTAGGTAGAAAGGTTCTACCTAGGGTGTTCTGCATGCACCCTCTTCTTCTCATGTTTCTTCTAGATCTTCTTCTTCTTTGAGTTGAAAAAACTCCGGAAAGCTTAGATGCTCTTTGAATCTTTTAGACTGAGATTCATATTCTTGGAGATAGTCACCAAGATTCTCCTCTTTTGGTGTCTCTCCTTCTTCTTCTCCTCTTGCAAGGAATGTAGGCATGCTACAATGTTGTAGATTAGATTGTGTGGCTAAATTCTCACACACATCATATGAAGTAGTGGGGCTTACTTCATGTGCAAACCTTTTCAAAATTTCTGCTTGTCTTTCATTCCTCATTCCCATGATTTCATTCCTCAGCTCATGCATAGTCTGGAACAGAGTTTTTGAGAACTCTCTCCCTTTCAATCTTCAAGATAAAGGGTTTGGACCCTTGTATTCTTTGTCTTTAGTGTAATTCATGTTTTTCTTTAGTCTCTTCTTTTCATGAAAATACATATTGGCTTTTTCAAAGAAAGCATAGGCTATGCCAAGAAATTTTCTCTGATACCACTGTAATATCCCAAAATGGGACTGTTAGCAAGGCATTCCTGACAAACGAATTTTTCAGGAATGTATGCTACAGGATTGGAAACCAACCCTTGGATCCCTTAGATATAACAATATAAGACCTGAATCCAATAGGGAATCAGAAAATAATCCTTCTAGGTGGGTTAAACAGGTCTCCCACACCTAGTACAACTTAGAAAATGCCCAAGAATGGGACTGCAACACTATACGACAAAAATGCTCAGAAAATAATGCAGTTCAGCCAAATATATGTAGGAGGCCAATATGGAGGCTCAATAATGTCACTTACATCATCATATCAATATTATATTGAAGCCCATACATCATAGAACATAAAATAGAGGAATTTACATGAAGAAATGCTCAAGAATGAGGTGTTGCAACCATAGGAAATGACTAAACAAGCTTGAAAATGTTATTTTTATTGGCTAAAATAGCAATATGTTACAGTTCAGATATAGAGCAGATATGTGTACAAAAATTTAGATCTATATCAGATCTGTACACTAGAAAGGCTCCTCTATAAATGCCCTTTGGGGTTTTTAGCAAAACATGTAGTACATGGAGTAGATATGAGATCTAATGCAGCAGATCTGAAAAATGATTCAGAAATTATGAAGTAAATACAAGGGTATTCAGTTCAGATCTGAATATAATATGGATTAGATCCGTAATCCACGGATCACCATAGTGAAGGGAATATTCCCAACACTAGAGATCTTTCTCCCAAAAGTGTGACAAAAATCCCTACAACTTCTCCTTTGCAAATAATGAAGTATAGGAAGATAGACTACGCTGTAGGCTTTAAGAATAGTTTGGCATGATGCCAAGATACAGATCTAAAGCTCCAATTAGCTAATACACTCTTGTCAATGGAATAGATGACTCTCCCACTGAAAAGAGGCACTAGAATGGCCTAGATCTGAGCAGATCTAGCCTCCACTTGCTGCAGCTTACAAGGACAACCAAACCCTCAAAAGGATCTACGTTGTAGTTGGAAGATGAAGCTTGGCCAAATTCCTACTAGTGGACAAGAAATGCAAGACTCCTCCAAGAGTTACTCAATGGAAGAGGTGGGATTCCCGATCAGGAACACCCAGTGCTAAACAAAACCATTCTCTGCTAAACAGATAAGAGAATAAGAAGTGTCTAAACAGACAATATCTTCAGAAATATCATATCATGAACAACCTTTTCTTGTTGTCCCCTCTTCCTTTTATAAGATGAAAGTCTTGAAAAACCCTAAACCATCTCAAAGGTTTAGCTCCATTAACATGTGCAGCCTCCAACTAGAACTGCGTTGTGCATCTAGGAGGTTCATTACATCTAGATAGCACTATGGATTTGGTCTTGTTGACCCAGTCAAATGTCTCAATCCCTTTTACACATAAGGGTGTTTTATTAAGGCAGCCCAACTTTAGCCTTGTTCACATGGGGAATTTATTTATTTTGCTGATTCTCCTTTACAATTTTATTCATGAAAACATGAAGAAAAACAAAATTGAATATTCCTATTAGCTTGGGCTAATTAGGAATATTACACAATTGCTCGATTACTCAGCTACTTAGTCCTTGTTTCCAAAATTGTTTCTAGTTCTAGTATAATTTTCCCTTATTCATTAATATTTGGTAAAATAATTTGGAGTTTGACTTATCACTGATTACCTTCTTTAATAAATAAACAAGGAAGAATGAATGTACACATGAAAATGGAGGTCACTCCAACTTGTAAGCCATAATTCCAATCCTATGCAATACCTTAGAGGGGTTGTAATACCTTGGAGATAATTTATTGTCATTATTTTTTTGCTTTTGGGATATCTCTTTATATTTTTGTAGGCTCATAAATACCAGATCCCCTAGTTCAAATTCTCTTTCACTGCGATGTTGATATGATTTTTTTTTCATCCTATTTTATGCCATAACCAAGTTGTCCTTCAATATTTTGAGAGCATATTGTTGGTGGTGCATGTGGTCCTTTGTTGTTTTATATTTTATTGTCCTTTTCAAGGGAGATGTGATGGATGGAGGATGATATCCATAAAAGTCCATAAGTGGTGAAATTGGTTTATGAAGTATGGATGGATGTATTGTAACTTCATTCTGCCAAGGGAAACCATTTGACTCATTGTGTCCATTTATCATATGAAAATCAATGTATATATCCTTATAAACATTTATTTAGAGTCTTATTTTTCCCATAAAATTGAGGATGGTAAGATGAGTTGTGAGCAAATTCAGTAACTAAACAAGAAAATAATTCAATCCAAAAATTTGCAGAAAAATTGGATCTAAGTCACTTACAATAATATTTGGTATTCTGTGTAGATTTTGGAATCTTCCCATGAATTCTTATACCACATTACTTTATTTAAAAGGATGAGAAAGAGAGCATGTGAGTATACTTTTCATTCAATCTACCACTAGCATAATGGCACTCTTTCCTTGAAATTTGGGTAGACATGTAATAAAATCCATTGAAAATTCTTCCCAATTTTGGATTAGTATGGCTAATGGATAGAGGAGCCTTGGGTTATTGATAGGCTCTCTATTTTTTTTCATACCACATAACCACAAATTTTTGTACATTTGCTTTGAGACCTCCCTAAAAAAAATATTTGATGATCTTATGTTATGTCTTCAAGAACCTTGAACGTATTCCTATAAGAGAAGTGTGTAATTTTAATATGAAATTTTGTTTGAGTTGAGAATTATTACATAAGTATAAGAAATATTAATACCATAAATTTTTCCATGTAAATTTTTCTACGACATCAAGGTCCTCCAAAAGCAATTGAATGATCTTGGATATCCTCTTACCTTTCTACCATTCCATCCTTGATTCTTAAACCTAATCAAATTTCTGAATAGAAATAGAACATAGAAAACCATTTGTGTCTCCCAATTTCCTTAAGAGTGAATTTTCCATAATTTTTTTCTTTCCCTGTTTGTAGATAATTTCAAAGTTATAATGGAACATATTTCTGACCCATTTTTGTTTCTCATATGAATTTAGTCTTTTCTCCAAGAATTACTTCAAACTATCATGATATGTTTTTACTTTGAAGTGTATTCCTATTATGTATGGATTCCATTTCTTATTTTCATGTAATATGGCCAACATTTATTTCACAAAGGGGTATGAGTAATTTATTTCCTTTAATTTTTCTACTTTCAAAGGCAAGGTGCATTCCTTCTTGCATAAAAATTGCAACAATGCAATGGATTGATGCATCACACTCCAAAATAAATATTTTTGTGAATTTAGGTGTCACCAAGACAGGAGTTGTACACATAGCCTCTTTAAGTTCTTCAAATTATTTGGTTGCTTCTTTAGTCCAAGAAAAAACTTCCTTCTTCAATAATTTTATTAGAGGTGTTTCTATTTGACCATAATTCTTGAAAAACTTGTGATAACATCCTGTCATTCCTAATAAGTAAGTTTCTTCAATGTAGTGGGGATTGGTCATTCCCTCATAACATTTCTTTTGTTAGGATCCACTTTGACACCACGATGTGATACAACATGCCCAAAATATTCCACTTCTTGAACTCCTAAGGCACACGTGGAAGGATTTTTAAATAGTTTTTTTTCTTCCAAGGTTTTCTGTAAATTAGTATGTCATCAAAAATACTAGCACAAATTTTATAAGGGTTTGAAAATATAATTCATTAAGCTTTGAATTTTTGAAGGTGCATTTTCAAGTCCAAATCGCACAACCAAAAAACAATAATAAAATTCATGTGTTCTAAAGGATGTTTTGGGAATTTCTTCTTTCCTCATTATGATTTTATGACACCAAGAATGGAGATCCAACTTAATAAATAAAAATTTTCCTTGCAATTCATCTAATGATTCATCAATGAGAGGAGTAGGAAACTTATTTGTGATTGTCATTTTTTTGAGTTGTTTGTAGTTTGGACACATGTGCCATGAACCATCCTTTTCTATAACCATCACCAATGGTGAAGAGAAAATGCTCTGGATAGGTTGAATGATGAATTCTTCTAATATTTCTTGAATCATATGCTCAATCTCACTTTTTTGTGCATGTGGGTGTATATAAGGCTTAATTTTAGGTGATATACTTCTATGTTGGAAACAAATAGCATGGTCATGATCATAGGTAGGTGGAATACTGTTAGGAATTTCTACAAATACCTTATCATGATTTTTGATAACTTTTTGATGACCCATTGGAGTAGAGGATATATATGTTTGAACATCTAATGATCACAATTGTGCAACTACATGTTGGTGTCCATTTTTTAGAAAATTTGTCATTCTATTAGAGCTTATCACTTTATTGGGTTTCCCTTGAATACCTCTAAGCTCAATTTATTTCCTTATGAGAAAAATATTATGAAAAGGTCTTGGAAATTCAAGGCCATTGTTCGCAATGATTGTAACCACTAGGCTTCTAATACAACAACAACCCCACCCATTTGGAATGTAATAATAGGACTAAAAAATAAAGAATCTCCCATATTTAGCTTATTATTATTGCACTTCCCTGGCTAATTTATGGTACCTCCATTTGAAATCATCACTTGAAATTATGGTGCTAGATATAGGAATCAATTAAGAAGTTTCTATAATTTATAAATGATGAAGTCATCCGTACTACCTAAATCAATCAATATTATTACCCTTCTCTTTTTTATATATCCTTATATATTGAGGGGTTTTGGAGTATTGATTCTCTCCAATGCATGATAAGATATTTTTGGATTAGTCTCTTATAGCTCTAGATCCAATGAAGTTTCCACTTCTTGATCTTCTTCTTCATAGTCTGTGTAGAATAATTTCTTTTCACTGCATTTATGCCCTCTGCAATACTACTTGCCATAGTTGAAACATAGTCCCTTTTCTCTTTTTTCATCCATCCACTAAGGATTCAACCTTGTCATTTTATAAAAGGTAGCATGATTTTCTTTATGGTTATTAGTGACCAATTTTCTAGTGGCCATATGTTATTAAACTAGCTCCAAAAATAGACGAAAGGAGAGATCAACGCCTTAGAAATAAACCACTTCGAGGGGGTAGCCTCCAATACATTACATAAATGAACAATTATTGGATTATCCAAATGGTTAAACCTCCTTCTATATATAGGAGTCCATGGGATCACAATTTAATCATATCCGACCTAACAATAATAATGTAAGGGCATAATAATAACAATATTGGGGTTACAGGGGTATACCAATAATAGTAAGGGGGTTACACTAACAAAAATAAGGGACTATACTAGTAATATAGGGACCTAACATGCCCCTCTCCTTCAAAAAAGTGTTGTCCTCAATGCTTGAGTAGCTCTGGATGCTTCCGTATAAAATTTTCATCCTCCCATGTAGAATCTTTAGTGGGTAAGTTCTTCCACCTGATGAGATACTCTGAAATTGATCGATTTCATAGCTATCGAGTTCTTTTTTCTATGACTGCTTCAGGTTCTAATATGATTTTTCCTTCGTCATCAATTTCTGGTAATATTGTTTGAACTAGAATTTTTTCACCAATAATCTTCTTTAAGAATGAAACATGGAAAGCTGGATGCACTTGCGAAGAAGCAGGAAGCACCTACTTGTATGCCATAGTACCAATATTTAGCAATACCTTGTAAGGACCATAATACTTTGGTGAGAATTTATTATCCTCTTAGCTTGCTTGAGAGACATTTTATTGTATGGTTGTAGCCATAAAAATACCTAGTCTCCTACATCAAAACTTCTCTCGCTGCGATGTTGATTTGCTTGTTTCATTTGATTTTGTGCCAAATTTAGGTTATCCTTTAAGAGTTGGAGAACTTATTGTTGATGCTCAATGTGATCTTCCACTACTTGAACCTTAGAATTTTCTCTTAAATATAATGTGATGGATGGTGGATGATATCCATAAAGTGCCATGAATGGGGTCATTTTTGTTGTAGTATGGAAGGAAGTGTTATACTACCATTCAGCGAGAGGTAACCACTTGACCCATTGTGTTTGCTTATTAGATTAAAAAAAATGAAGATATACTTCAAACATTTATTCACTATCTTAGTTTGACCATCGGATTGAGGATGCTAAGATGAGCAATGAGCTATTTGAGTATCCAAACAAGAAAATAATTTCGTCTAAAATTTCCAGTAAAAATGGTATCTCTGTCACTTACAATAATCTTTGGGTTTTCATGTATCTTTTGAATTGTTTCCATAAATGCAGTAGCAACTATACTTGCTTTAAATAGATGACATAATTCACAAAAGTGTGCATAATTGTTAAATTTGTCAACTACCACCATGATGACACTTTTCCTTCATACTTAGGTAAACCTGTGATAAAATCCATTGAAATCTCCTCCCAAAGTTCACTTGGAATGGATAAATGATGTAGAAGACCCGGGGTCTTAGTTGTCTCAACTTTATTTTGCTGGAAACCAAACATTACACCACAAAATTTTTAATATCAGATTTAAGGCCATCCCAAAAAAATTCTTTCTTCACCCTGTGGTAAGTTTTTAAAAATCCTGAGTGTCCTCCTAAAGGAGAAGTCTGCAATTCCAAAAAAATATTTTGTTTTAGTTGGGAATTCTTACAAATATATAAACGATCATTCTACCATAAGGAATCATTTTTCCAACTAAATGTATCATATGTACTAGGATCTTGCTTCAAATTTTGAATGAGTGTCCACACTTCTTCATCCTTCTTCCACTCATCCCTTTCTTCGATTATCCAATTTGGTTGGATAATAGAAATGGCACAAAGAAATGCTTCCACCTCTTCATCCTTTCTTGAGAGTGCATCTGCGACAACATTTAGCTTCCCTTTTTTTGTAGATGATTTCAAAGTCATAATCCAACATCTTTGTGACCCATTTTTCTGCTCTTCTGAAGATAGTTTTTGTTCTAAAAAACGTTTAAGACTATCATGATCAGTTTTCACCTTGAAGTGTCTTCCCATTAGGTAAGGTCGCCAATTCTTTAGTGCATGTAGTATTTCCAACATTTCCTTCTCATAAATAGCTTTCTGTAAATAATTTCCTTTGATTGGAAGACTTTAAAAAAAAATGGGTCTTCCTTCTTGCATTAAAACAACACCAATTCCATTTCCCAAGGCATTAAATTCCACAATAAAGGCTTTTGTGAAGTGTGGTGTAGCTAAGACCGGTGCTAGGCACATTTCCTCTTTAAGATGTTCGAGGGCCTTAGTTTCTTCAGGTGTCCATGAAAATACATCTTTCTTCAGTAATTTTGTTAGAGGTGCTGCTATTCTCCCATAATTCTTAAAAAAATTGTGATAATACCCTGTTAACCTGAGAAATCCTCGTAATTTATTTATGGTTGTGGAAACTTCCCATTCCTTAATGGCTTTAATTTTGTTAGGCTCTACCTTAACACCCTCATGAGATACAATATAACCCAGATATTCCACCTCTTGTACTCCAAAGAAACATTAGGATGTTTTTTCATATAATTGTTTCTCCTCCAATAGTTTGCGCACCCTATCAACATGTTGAACATGATCCTTCCAAGACGTGTTGTAGATTAGTATATCATCAAAAAATACTAGCACAAATTTTTGAGGGAAGGGTTTGAAAATGGAATTCATCAACCCTTGAAATGTAGAAAGTGCATTGGTAAGGCGAAAAGGAATGACTAAAAATTCATAATGACCCTCATGAGTTCAAAATGTTGTTTTCAGAATATCTTCTGTCTTCATTCTAATTTGATGATATCCTAAATGAAGATCCAACTTGGTAAAAAAAATTGCTCCATGTAATTCATCCAATAATTCATAAATCACAGGAGTGGTAAATTTATCTTTAATAGTGAGCTTATTGAGCTCCCTATAATCTGGATACATGCGCCATTCTCCATCCTTCTTATGCACCAATACTACTGGAGCAGAGAAAGAACTTTGACTAGGTTGAATTATACCAAACTCTAAATTTTTTTGCAAGCATACGTTCAATTTCGCTCTTTTGGACATAAGGATATCTGTAAGGCCTGATGTTTGGAGGAAAAATTCCTAGAATCAAATGAATAGCTTGATCATGATCACGAATAGGTGGGAGTCATTTGGGAGTTTCAAACACCTTGGAATGATTGTCCAAGAATTTTTGGAGATATGAAGAAATAGATGATTTTAATGTTGGAAATTCTAGTGAGCATAATTATGAAATTACCCCTCGTTGTTATTTCTTTAGAAGCTTTTTCATGACATTAGAGCTTATTATCTTTCCTGGCTTACTTGCGATACCCAGTAATTCAACTTCCTTTCCTTCCAAAATTTTTTTCAAGAAAAGTTCATGAAAATTAAAAGATACCATCCCCAAAGATTGTAACGATTGTACTCCTAGTACAACATGAACACCTCCCATTGGAATGGAAAACATTGGACTATTCAATACATATTTCCCCATGTTTAGCTTGATATTATTAAATTTTCTAGAGATATTTATAGTTCCTCCATTTGCAACCATAACTTGACATTTTGATGTTGGGTATAGGAAACAATTCAATTCCTTGGCTACCTTACAATGAATAAAATTATGGGTACTACACAAATCAATCAACACTATTACCTTTTTCTTCTTGATATATCCTTCTATCTTGAGAGTTTGAGGAGTGGTAATACCTACCAATGCATTACACGATATGGTTGGACTCATTTATTCTTCTTCTAGCGTTGGTTATTGGTGTATATCCTCTTCTTTTGAAGTTTCTTGTTCATTTTCTTCCTCCTCTTCACAATCTATGTAAAATAATTTCTTCTCAGCACACTTATGACGTTTAGTGTATTTTCTATCACAACTATAGCCAAGCCCTTTTGCTCTTTTTTCTTCCAATTGTTATGGTTTCCACCTTGCAGGTTGTGGAATTCTAGGAGTAGCAACACTTCCATCTTTATAAATGTGAGTGGTAGGCTTTCTTTTCACCATAATTTTACATTCAAATTTTCTTGCCAATATGAATGCCTTCTCCAATGAATCAGGTTCCCAAATGCGAACTTCATGTTGGATGTTATCCTTTAAAGTCCCTATGAAGAAATCAATCTTGTGTTCCTCTGGAATATCAAATTCCCTCATACTAATCTTTGGAATGCGGTATTTCCTTGGTGATGGATTGAAGCCATGTTTTTTCAAATCTTGAATTGAAAACTCAGGATTATGGATTTGTGATCCAAATATTTTTCTCTCGAATTGTGATAACATAATCCCTATATGAGATTGATTCTAAAAAACATGGTTCTTCTTATGTTCATTATTTCCGTAGATATCCACATCCCTTTTAGGAATTCTATCTAAGAGAATATTTTCAAAGGAAATTATGGATTTTTTTATTTCTTCCTTATTTTCATTCATCTTATTTTCCATTTCTCTTTTAAGAATTTCTTGAGAACTTCAGAAATCCACCATTTTCAACATACAATCATCCATTTCATTAACTTTATTCTCTAATTTAGATAACCTAAATTCTAAGTATTCACCTTCTTTATGAGTATAGGGTGGTTGTTTAGTAGATTTAATCTATTTAGTAGCTATATTTGGAGACATTTTGGGAAATAATAATAACACACCTCTTTATTACAACAAAAAAGGGGATATTCTAATCAATGTTTATGTCACTAGTAAGCTGTGTACCTTAATTTGGATAACATCATAATGACTAAAGCTTTATTTATATATCTTTGATACTTGAGACTTTTTGGATGTAAAAATTTGTTCTATAATATTTTGATATGTAGTTTTCAATTCTACATGTGTGAACTGAATTTGATGTGCCAACTGAAGGTTATAGTAACATTCCCAAAATGTGTTCATTTTTTATCCTCTTCCCATGATCAAACCTGTATAGTGCGCCACACGTCCAACTATTAAAATATAATTATGGAAATTCTACCTAAGGTAATTCTATATGTCTCTTGAAATTCTTGAATATTTCAACGTTTGATTATTTCCATACAAGAAAATATAGAAAAAACACCAAGCTAACATATTTAAGATTTATTTCATGAATTTACAAAAACCCTAAATTCCATGGGGTATAACTCTAAAATTACAACAAACCAAAATCTAAAAATGGAACTAAATATTCCTGAAAGATGTTTCCTTAATATGGTCAAATTTTCACTTTATAAAGCCTTATAAAAAAGTTCTCGCACAAAGTCCAAACCGACTTGTTTGAGAGTGATTTATAGAGCATAAATTTATCTTAAATTCCTTGGAATTCATCTCTAAAAATATAGTGAACAAATACCTATAACATGAACCATATTTTCATCACAATTTTATCTCAACGTGGTCCAAGTTTCATGGTCTGAATCCTTACATAAAATAAAGTTATAGTGAAAATGGTGAACTACCCTATTTGAAGCAGCAAAGCCATAGGATCAAGTGCTCTAACACATAATGTTATGATCTTTGTGTCATAAAACTAATAAGAAGCCAATAATTTTAGTCATCTTCAAGGGTGAAACCTCCTTTTATAATAAATACAATGAAAAAAACAATGCTTGATTATTCTAAGACGAGATCTCCTTGGTATATATAAGAGACAAAGGGTGCAATTATAATAACATGGGACCATGAGGGGTTCTAGCCTACATGACAATATAATAATATAAATGCAATCACTCAATATCTAGGGTTTAATAAGGAGATTTTGGGTGAACATGGGGCTTATACAGTGCTTAACATCAATTTTTATATTGAAATAAGAATTAAGGTGGAGGTAAATGAAAACATTATTGAATTTATTTCTGGAATCAAAGAAATTAATGATAATATTAGTTCTATTGGTGAAAATATTTCCAACGTTGATCTAGTAACAATTACATTAAATGGAATGATGGGTGATCATCATATATTCATCACTATACTTTAATCTAGGGAAAAGGCTCCTACATTTGATGAATTCACATGTATTATCTTGCAAGAAGAAGAAAGAAGGAAGAATCTTAGTGGCATATCTCAAAATTTAAATATAGCATTGGAAGAAAAAAGGAAGTATCCTTACATAGGAATGTCATGGGAAAAGAACACAAGAGGCAAGTCATATTCAAAACCACATCAAAGCACAATGCTACCAAGGAAAAATACCTATGTGAAGATGAAGGATGGATGCTTCTTTTGTACTAAGCGTAGAAATTTTTATAAACATTGCAATAAAAAGAAATTTGATGAGTCCAAACATAAAGGCATTCGGGAAATTTTGTTGATAAATAAGACAAAATGATAGTCTCAAAAATATCAAATTATTCATTTCATATGCCATTTTATTAGTATAAATTGATAATGTCAATGCATGTTTGTTGACTCTAGTTCTTCAATCCATAGGACATGAAAAAAGGAATAGTTTGATACATATCATGAACAAAATAATGGTACTCACAACTATATATGAGATGATAGTTCTTATGAAAAAATTGTTTAGTGTGATGCATGTGTAACATTATTGAATGGCCATGTGACACAAATATATAATATAATGTATGTTCCTGGAATTAAGAAAAAAATAATCTCAATGTCCACCATTGCAGATCATAATCTCAAAGTTAAATTCTTGAAGTCACATTGTAATATGAATCATATACAGGGTAACTAAATCATCATAGCAAGAGGAATATAGATTGGAGGATTGTAGAAGATTGACATTAAAAGGAAAGATCACTAAGAAATGGCACCTACAACCATGAAAATAGAGGATCTTGTAATGACCCATGGTTGATTTTCCATCTAAACAAAACAAAACCAAGGTCATGGGATACACATTCCAATATGAATGGTAGAAAGACATTATAGTGGGAATAACTTGTGGCTTATTAATGGGTATGGAAATTGGAAAAGCCTATGGAAAAGGAAAAGAGAAAATAATTGGCATTTAATTATGAGAAATAAAGGAAAATAGGAGAAAATGAAGGTGAATAAACACAAATATTAATGCAGGGTAAATTAGAGATAAAATTAAATAAAATGAAAGAAAAAGGATACATCAAAGATAAAAAGGCATCAGAGAAATAATTCACAACTTTTTATTAGTTTTTGTCTTTCAAATAGTTTTTGGTTCAGCTCTTTTTCATTCTCTCATACACTCTTGCACACTTAGAGTATTATTGGAGAATCCTAGCATTCACATGGACTTGGAGAGAAGAAGGTAAAGAACAAGCAAGGAATTGAAGGAAAGTGGAAAAGAAGGTTGGATCATCAGTTACAGTTGGAGTTCACCGCAGGTAACAGGTTGCGTGTGTGATTTCCTTGCTAAGATTTTGATGCATAGTACATGCATGTGGTTATTTGGTTGTTTTGTTGTCATTAGCATGGGAATTGCCTAGATTTAAAGTGGTTTCAACCTTGCCTTTACATTTCCTAGATATCCATGATGTAGTGGGTTCTCTATTTAGATTTATAATTGGTTCTTAGGTTCCCTATGACTGTGGGTTGGGATAGAATATTTGGAGACCTAAAATATCTTCGGTTCCCTGGAGGCTGTGGGTTGAGATGGGATATATATATAGATCCATGTAATAGCTAAGGGTCCTTGGAGGTTGTGCATTGATATAGAATCCCTACAGCCCTAGACAATTTTGGAAGAGACTAATCTAGTTAGTATTAGTGATTTCTGGACTGAGTAGGTGAAATCACTGTGGTTGGGGGTTGAGGTAGTTTTGCCTCTCGAGGCCCTGGTTGGCTCTATTTTGAGTAAATCCATATGATACCACATTCATTATTGGAATATGATGCGGGGATGATTGGATAAATGATATACTTTGTTCATCCCAATCTATGGTCGGGTGGTACGTGGAAGTCCCTGACTTGGTTGGATTTTGCTTATGCTAATATGAGTTGTTTTTCCATTCTGGGCATAAGTACTAGTTATTATGATTATTTTATGGTTGATTTTCATGGATTATATTATATTTATATGTTGGTTATGTGCATGGCTATATGATGTGCTCTAACTATGGATCTTGTTCATTATTCAATAAGTTATTGAATGGTTGATGAATGTATGTGCTAACAAATGTTGTTGTTGTTGGGAAAAATATCGAGAGGGGGGGGGGGGGGGGGTGAATAAGTATTTAGAGCTGACTAAAAACTTTTTACTTTTTCTTTGAGAAAATTTCCATACATGGTTTTTATGAACTGAACTAGCGTATGTACGTAGAAATATAGAAGGAAACTAGCGTATACTGATTTATCTTTTAGATTTAGAGAATTTCTCAGGAACAGTCTTTTAAACAAATTTATCAGTTATGAATAAGGCTAGATAATCATAAGTTATGAGTATTAAATAACAGTATAAAGAATCACACACATGAACACCAATATTTAAGGTGGAAACCCAATTCGGGAGAAAACCACCGCTGCAGTCATCTCTGTCTTCAATCTTTATTATATAGAAAAACTTTTACAACATTGTACTGATGCAGACTTATACCAGTACGTAGGCTTCTACTTGCAGAAGGCTTCAACCTTCTCTCGTTTTCCAGCTACAACTGGAAGGGAGCTCCAACCCCCTGATCTCGTTTACCAGCCTCTCCTAGAAGGGAGCTTCGACCCCCTGAGTTCAACACCAACTTTTACTGGCTGAAAGCTTCTACTTTCATACTGAAGGCTTCGACCCTCAGATCAGCTACAGACCACGTTTCATCAATTTTCATACTAGATCAAAACAACTTCAATGCAACCCCTTAACATCAACAACCATACTTTACCCAAAACTTCAATCAGAACATAAATACCACTGTAACCAGAATATCAGAAATAACCCAGACTTCAGTGTAGATAATCAGATACACATTCAACCTTGAACAACCATTAATTCAGATACCATACGCTGTTTTTATTTATGTAACCCGTGTATATACGCGACTTTCTTCACACCAACCGGCGTATGCTTCAGTGCATGCTAGTTTTTATATTTTGAAATAATACATGACTTTTCTTCACAGTTTCCGCGTATACATGCAATTTTCTTTTCACCAACTAGCGTATGCTTTCTTTCAGAATCTGTTTAGACTCATATTCAGATCTGAAACTTTCAATTCAGACAATCTATCAGCAATGCAGAACTGTTTAGATAGTCACTCATCCTTCATCATGTTTTCTTAATCAGTGATATATTTGTTCATTATCAAATCAACAACATACTCCATATTCAATCGACCCAGAACTTCAAGAAGAATTCATTGACTGACAGCAGAGAGAAAACAGAAATCATAGAAGTAATATCTATAAATAAGCTTCAGAAACCCTAAGTTCGATACGCACTTTTTATTAAGTGAACCTGCGTATATACGTGCTTTTACCGAGACAAACTAGCATATAGATCTGTGAAAGGTAAAATTTGCAGAACAGACTAGATCTATAAACTTACCTAGATTTCTTCAATTTCTTCATCAGACTTGCGCCAGGTCTTCATCATTTCTAGATCTAGGGATCTTGAACCTTCATCATATCCATAGGTGCATCATAGATTCATATCTATCAAAGTTCCACCATGCAGATATCTCTTAAAGAGATTTATTTATTAACAACCCTTACACATACACACCCTTGCACTATGATCTTTTTCTCCTTATATAGATTTAGCCTTTGTCAATACCATGAGTCAAAACCACTCAATCGCTGATGGTATTCCTGGTCGGGATCAAATAGATAATCCAGTGCTCAATACAGTGGGCCAATACCATGGTAATGCCCCTAGTTATCATAGATTTTAGAGCGCAAAAGGCATAAGCGACTTGGAGCATTCGTATCCGCGTGTATATGTGATTTCTCTTCAAACTAGCTGCGTATATACTAGTCCTAAATGTATACACGGGTTTCCTTCACAAAAGTAGTGTATACATTGAATCCATACGCGGTTTGCCTTCATAAGAGTAGCATATACATTGTGACATATTATATTTATCATTTCTCTGGAACTTACTGAAATTCCTTTTTCTTCTACTTCTGAACTGATCTGTAGATACATCATTTTTACATCTTTAACAAATAGGTTGCTATCAAAACGCAACTCATCAACTAGGTTTCCATCAAGGACAAATTCATCAAGTAGGTTGCCATCAAGGACAACACATTGCATCATATTGCCAACAATCTCCCCCTTTGGACTTGATGGCAACCATGATGGTGTTTGATCACCACAACAGATAGATACATTGATTATAACCATTATTAAAACTCCATGATACTCTCCCCCTTTGACATCAAGGGCAAAGGGTAGATCAAAACCAAAATAAGGTTTTTCTTCTCTTGTAGAAAGAAGAGCTCTGTAGATGTGATGTGTACTGAAGTTACCATGCTTGCTCCCCCTGAGTTCATGCTGAATCTTCAAACATATTTTTCAATGAATTTCATGACTCTATGACCTTTCCTATCACCAAGGACTCATACTTACATCAATGATCCAACCAAGTGGATTTACATATGTGACTCAAGTACCCAACCAAGTGGGTTTACACATTTGAAGAAGTCCTTACATGACTGAATATAACAATTTACATCATAGGTATAACCTTTTCATCAAAATATAGAAATAACTTATACAATCACAACAAAAGAATCTCAAGCATGAGATCAGACCACAACAAATAATTAGAATGCCAACAATGCATCCTTTCCATATGACCAAAGCTCCCCCTTAGCTTGTGCATCATGAACACTTTCAACAGCAAATCATCAAGGCATCTTCATAAGAAGTATTAGAGAATGAAACATAAATATGAGAGCTAGAACATCACCAGAGATACCCAACAGCACGACAGCTATGCTAAAGAATGCTGACCCAGAAAATATTTTGTCAGAAAATACCCATACGCGGTTTTCTGTGTATAAAATCGCGTATATACGCGACTGTCCTTCAGGAAATCTGCGTATCCAATTTAATCTTTTGTATTTAAGCAGATCTGATCTTCTGAGAGGCAGAGACAACTCCCAACTTCTGTCTGAGATATTCAAACGGTTCCCTGGGTAAAGGTTTGGTAAATATATTAGCAACTTGTTCTTTGGAGGGAACATACTCCAACTTCACCTTTTGTTCAAGCACTTGTTCACGTAATAAGTGATACTTGATGGGAATGTGCTTGGTCTTGGAATTCATAACAGGATTCTTTGAGATACTGATGGCACTTGTATTATCACACATAATGGATATAGGCGGTGAACATTTGATTTGAATGTCTTTTAAGGTTTGCATCATCTAAAGAAGTTGAGTACAACATGATGCGGCAGCCACATATGCTGCTTCTGCTATAGATAAGGCAATAGAGCTTTACTTCTTGCTGAACCAAGATACTAACCGGGGCCCCATATAGAATGCACCACCACTAGTGCTTTTCTGATCATCAACATTTCCAGCCCAATCTACATCAGTGTAAGCATGAAGAGTGAGATCAGTGTTCTTTGGATACCATAGTCCAAAGTCTTGAGTTCCTTGTAGATATTTGAATATTATTTTCACATCCTAAAGGTGAGACTCTTTTGGATTAGCTTGGAATCGTCCAACAATCCCAACTGCATGCATAATGTATGGTCTTGTCCCAGTGAGATAAAGTAGACTTCCTATCATAGATTTGTATTCTGGTTGATTCACCTTGGGGGAATCATCATTAGAACTGAGATTAAATCCGGTTATCATTGGTGTACTTACAGGTTTGCAATCTTCCATGCCATACTTCTTCAGAATTTTCTTAAGATATTTTTCTTGTGCTAAGAATATGCCATCTGTTTCTTGTTGCACTTGCAAGCCAAGAAAGAATGTTAGTTCCCCAAGTAAAGACATTTCAAATTCTTAATGCATAACAGAAGCAAATTTGTGACTCATAGACTCTTAATTACTTCCAAAAATGATATCATCAACATATACAACCACAATCAATAGTTTATCATTTTCAGTTTTTGTCTATAAGTTGCTATCAGCAGACCCCTTTGAAAATCCTTGTTGATGAAGATATTTGTCAAGACGATAATACCATGCCCTTGGAGCTTGTTTGAGATCATATAGAGCCTTTTTAAGTCTACAAACAAGTTTTTCATCATTTCCCAAAATGAATCCTTTTGGTTGTTCTATATAAACTTCTTCTTCTAGATCACCATTGAGAAAAGCAGATTTAACATCCATTTGATAAACTTTGATTTGTTGGAAGCTTGAAAAAGCAAGAAACATTCTTATGGCTTCAAGTCCAGCTACAGGAGCAAAAGTTTCTTCGAAGTCTATAACTTCTTGTTGAGCATACCCCTTACAAAAAAGTCTAGCTTTATTTCTTATAACATCCCCATTCTCATTTAACTTTTTTTTGAATATCCATTTAGTTCCAATGACATTTTTGTCATGAGGTCTTGGTACTAATTCCCAAGTGTGATTCTTTTCAATTTGATCAAGTTCTTCATTGATGTCTTGAATCCAAAATTCATCTTTGCTAGCTTGATTGACATTGTGTGGTTCAAAAGTGGATAGAAATGCAAGATAGCTAGAAGATCCCACAAGAGTCCTTCTTGTTTGTACACCTGATCCCTTTTCTCCCAAAATTTGAGATTCTGGATGATTATTTTGAACATATCTGGATGGAGCTTTTTCAGATAAATCATCTTCGGGTTCTTCATTGGGTTCATTGTCTATATCATTTCTATTTGATGTAGAAGGATATATGTCACCATCGTCTTCATCTATTGTTTGTTTTTCTTTTTTTGGAGCTGCAGGAGACTCATCAATAACAACATCAATACTTTCAACAATCTTCTGAAGTATTTTATTGTAACATTTATATGCTCTACTCCTAGAGGATTAACCAAGAAGAATTCCTTCATCTGCTCTGGGTTCAAACTTGCCAAGTTTTTCATCATTATTTTTGATAAAGCATTTGCTTCCAAAAACTCTAAAATGCTTCACAGTGGGAGGATTACCATACCATAGTTCATATGGAGTTTTATCACTATTTACATGAACATGTGCCTTGTTAAGAATATTTACCACTGTATGTGCTACTTCTCCCCAAAATGTGTCAGGTGTTCCGAAATCATCAAGCATAGCTCTAGCCATTTGTTGAACTGTTCTATTCATTCTTTCTGCTATGCCATTTTGTTGTGGAGTGCCAGCTACAGTAAACTGTCTTTTTATGCCATGTTGTTCAAAAAATTCAAGGAATTCATCTGATGTATATTCTCCTCCTCGATCAGATCTAAGACAATTGATTTTTAGATCTAATTCATTTTCAACCAGTGCTTTGAAGATCTGAAATTTCTCAAATGCTTCATCTTTGTGTTTAATCAACCCAATCCAACACATTCTAGAGAAATCATCAATAAATAAGATATAGTATTGTTCACCACGTGGAGAATTTTTCCTTATAGGTCCACATATGTTAGTATGAATGAGTTCAAGAGGTTTACTAGATGATCCTTCCTTGGCATTAAATTGCACTCTAGTTTGCTTACCGAATTGGCAAGATTTGTATATGATACTTTCAGGTAGAGTAATATTGGGAAGATCACGAACAAATTTAAGTCTGCTTGATTTGTTGATTTGAGAGAAGCTTAGATGCCCCAACCTTCTATGCCATAGCTAGTTTTCTGAAGATTTACTTAAGTAACATTGTTCTGTGTAGTTCTTTAATACATATAGGTTGCTTGGAGTTCTGTTTCCTTTTATAATTGTTTTACCTGTATCAAGATCACGTACCACACATTCTTTTGAACTAAAGACAACTTCAGTTCCTTGATCACACATTTGACTTACACTCAACAAGTTATGCTTTAATCCATCCACATACATGACTTCATTAGCTTTCACCTTTTCTTTTAGAAAAACAGACCCTTTTCCCTTAATGACCGCAGGAGTATCATTTCTAAATGTAACATTCTTTTCCTTTTCTAGAGCACTATATGCAAGAAGTTTGTTTTTATCACCTGTCATGTGTCTTGAGCATCCACTATCAATGTACCATTGATTTTCTTCACCTTCTGCAAATAACGCTATGCCACAATTTTCAACCTATAATTCCTTCTTTTTCCATACTTTGGAGCTTGAAGGAACATGTTCTTTTGGCTGAACTTTGCTCCTGCATTCAGATTCTTCATGGCCAAAGTTATTGCAATAAGCACATTCAACTTCATTTTGAAGAGGAGAAAAGTTGTTATAAGTATTCTTCTTTGTTTCAATATCAATCCTTTTCTTTCTTGCTTCCCTTGTCATGATGGTTTTATATGCAACACATTGAACAAATTTATGACCAAAATTGTGACATGAGAAACATTGTCCATTGAAGAAGAAATTTATGCGATCATGAAATCTTCTACTTGAATTTACCTATTGATTGGTGTTTCTTTGAAAGGTATTCCTGTTAGTGTTCTTTGAATTGAGATGGTCATGCTTTACCTGTAAAGATTCTTTATTCCCTTGCTGAGTGGCAGAATGTTGTATACTGGCTGTAGCTGCTTTTAGATAATTTGGTGCTGAAGCCTGAGAAGATTCTCCGATATATCCAAGACCTGTCTTTATAAGAGGAGAATGTTGTACCTTGATAATCTCATCTAAGGTTTCAAATCCTTTAGCAAATCTAAGATTCAAAGTCTTCACTTTCTCAATTTCTTTTCTTAGACTTACTATTTCACATTCTAATTTCTCATTGTGTTTCTCCTTTTCTTCAAGCTGATTTTTCAGAGTTTCTATGGATATTTTACTTTCTTCTAAGAATATTTTGAGTTGATTGATTTCATCAAGAAAATCAGTTTCCTCTAAAGCATCCATAAAATTATATTTTTCTTCTCTAGATTCTTTTTCAAATGCCATGAGAAGTCTAAGATCTTGTTCACATTCTTCCTCACTGTCAGATAACCCATCACTGTCTTCATGAGTATAGTAACTTTTTCTAGTGCTAAATTGATTCTTATTCCTTCTTGCTACTTCCTTCCCTTTTTCATGTGTTTCTTTATGAGGACACTTAGCAGCATAATGACCAACTCTTCCACAAGAAAAACATTTGAAAGGAAGCTTACCTCTGAACCGTCCTGTGCCAAGTTGGAGTTTCTTTACAAAATTTACCTCATCTTCTTCTGAGATATACCCTAATCCTTCTGTCTCTTGTACTTCTTTCCCTTTTGTAGAAGCTCTAAAGATGGCTTCTTTGACTTCAGATGGTCCTCCTCTTCTCATTTCATATGCAGTTAGTATGCCATGAAGTTGCACCATAGTAAGATTTTGAAGATCCTTCTTTTCTTCAAGAGCAGAAACTTTTGACTCAAATTTTGCCGTTAGTGATCTTAAAACTTTCTCAACCAAAGTAGATTCGGTTATTTTTTCTCCCAGATTTATCATACGATTTACAATATCATCAAGACGTAAAAAGAAATTGGCAATGCTCTCCTCATTATGCATTTTTAGATTCTCATATTGAATTCTGAGAGTTTGGAGTTTAGCACTTTTTACCTTTGCATCACCTTCATAACTTAGAATGATTTTGTCCCATATTGCCTTTGCTATATCCAACTGCATGACTTTGACAAATTTCGATTTAGTTAGACTTCCCAATAGAGCATTGACCGCCTTTTCATTTGTTTCATAATTATTTCTTGTCGTTGGATCTGTTGGTACTGTAGCTGGATATTGATATCCTCCTTCAAAAATAGCCCATACATTTGCTCCCAGAGACTGAAGATAGGATCTCATCCTTGTTTTCCAGAAGATTAAATTGTTTCCGTTGAAGAGCGGAGGCCTGATAGATGTTGTTCCATCTTGATTGCTCATCTTGTTTGATCTTCCTTCTAGCGGCTAAGCTTTTTCAGAAGGACCTGCTCTGAAACCAATTGTTGGGAAAAATACTGAGAGGGGGGGTGAATCAGTATTTAGAGCTGACTGAAAAATTTTTACTTTTTCTTTGAGCAGATTTCCATACGCGGTTTTTATGAACTGAACTAGCGTATGCACGCGGAAATATAGAAGGAAACTAGCGTATACTGATTTATCTTTTAGATTTAGAGAATTTCTCAAGAAAAATATTTAAACAGATTTATCAGTTATGAATGAGGCTAGATAATCAGAAGTTATGAGTAGTAAACAACAGTATAAAGCATCACACACATGAACAAAAACATTTAAGGTGGAAACCCAATTCGGGAGAAAACCACCGCTGCAGTCGTCTCTTTCTTCAATCTTTATTATATAGAAAACCTTTTACAACATTGTACTGATGCAGACTTATACCAGTACGCAGGCTTCTACCTATAGAAGGCTGCAACCTTCTCTTGTTTTCAAGCTACAACTGGAAGGGAGCTCCAACCCCTTGATCTCGTTTACCAGCCTCTCCTGGAAGGGAGCTTCGACCCCCTGAGTTCAACACCAGCTTCTAGTGGCTGAAAGCTTCTACTTTCATACTGAAGGCTTCGACCCTCAGATCCACTTCAGACCATGTTTCATCAATTTTCATACTGGATCAAAACAGCTTCAATACAACCCTTTAACATCAACAACCATACTTTACCCAAAACTTCAATCAGAACATCAATACCACTGTAACCAGAATATCAGAAATAACCCAGGCTTTAGTGTAGATAATCATATACACATTCAACCTTGAACAACCATTAATTCAGATACCATACGCTATTTTTATTTATGTAACCCGCGTATATACGCGACTTTCTTCACACCAACCTGCGTATGCTTCAGTGCATGCTAGTTTTTATATTTTGAAATAATACACCACTTTTCTTCACAGTTTCCGCATATACACGAGATTTTATTTTCACCAACTAGCGTATGCTTTCTTTCAGAACATGTTTAGACTCATATTCAGATCTGAAACTTTCAATTCAGACAATCTATTATCAATGCAAAACTGTTTAGATAGTCACTCATCCTTCATCATGTTTTCTCAATCGGTGATAGATTTTTTCATTATCAAATCAGCAGCATACTCCATATTCAATCAACCCAGAACTTCAAGAAGACTTCATTGACCGACATCAGAGAGAAAACAAAAATCACAGAATTAATATATGTAAATAAGCTTCAGAAACCCTAACTTCCATACGCGCTTTTTATTAAGCGAACCCGCGTATATATGCTCTTTTACCGAGACAAACTAGCGTATAGATCTGTGAAAGATAAACTTTGCAGAACATACCAGATCTATAAACTTACCCAGATTTCTTCAATTTCTTCATCAGACTTGCACCAGGTCTTCATCATTTCTTTTGCAGATCATCCTAGAGATTCATCATTTCTAGATCTAGAGATCTTGAACCTTCATCATATCCATAGGTGCATCATAGATTCAGATCTATCAGATTTCCACCATGCAGATATCTCTTAAAGAGATTTATTTATTAACAACCCTTACACATACACACCCTTGCACTATGATTTTTTTCTCCTTATATAGATTTATCCTTTGTCAATACCATGAGTCAAAACCACTCAACCTCTAATGGTATTCCTGGTTGGGATCAAATAGATAATCCAACACTCAATAAAGTGGGCTAATATCATGGTAATGCCCCTAGGTATCATAGATTTTAGAGCGCAAAAGGCATACACGACTTGGAGCATTCGTATCCGCGTGTATACGTGATTTCTCTTCAAACTAGCTGCATATATACTAGTACTAAATGTATACGCAGGTTTCCTTCACAAAAGTAGTGTATACATTGAATCCATACATGGGTTTCCTTCATAAAAGTAGCGTATACATTGTGACATATTATATTTATCATTTATCTTGCACTTACTGAAATTCCTTTTTCTGCTGCTTCTGAACTGATCTGTAGATACATCATTTTTACATCTTTAACAAATAGGTTGCTATCAAAACGCAACTCATCAAGTATGTTTCCATCAAGGACAAATTCATCAAGTAGGTTGCCATTAAGGACAACACATTGCATCATATTTCCAACAGTTGTAGCTAGTTTGAGAGGGAGTAGAGCCTTCTTGGTGATTCTCATATGAATTTTAGAATTTTATGTTAAGATGCGCATTCATGACCTATAGCTACTATGTTTACTATGTGTTTGAAAAATTTTCCTTTAAGTATTTTTCATGTCCTCGGAAAAATATTTCTTGAGTATTGATTGTTTAGACTTGTTATCATCATTGATTGAATTCTAGAAATTTCTAGACACTTCTGGGTTGTGGCCTGAAGGCCATCCCTAAAAAAGTGGCATAAATCTGACCACCACATGCATAGAAAAGAGAAATTTTGGTCATAACTACATAGAGGTGGGCTTATGTGTGTGGTTGGAGCCTCATAAATGCATGCACTGTGTGTCAAGGGTGTGGTTGGGATGTGAAGCTAGTGAAAAAATAGTTCTGTATCAGGGTTTGATCACTAGAGGTTGTTTCTTGACTTTTGGGTGATTTGGTGTTTGTGATAGGTATTAGTAAGTTTTCATATTGCAAGCCCCACTTCCATAACTAGACCTTGCAGGCCATGCCATGTCATATTAACAATCAACTCATGTTTACCTTGGAGAGCTTGTAAAATAGTTTAAATGTGAGAGGGGGAATTATAGGGTGGTATCAGAGCGAGTTCCATTCTCTTTGGGAGATATCTGATACCACAGGGTGGTATCATAGCTTCCAGGTTCAAACACTTGGACTGGATAGGTTAAATGCATGTTGATATGCATTCATGTCAGTTGTCTATGTGTTCATCATGAATACATTTTGGTTGTTTCTTGTTATGGTAGTGATATATATGTATGAGATGGTAAGCTTGTGATATTCTATCACGCTAAAATGGATTGATTTGTGTAGATGAGATAACCTCCCTTGAGATACATTGAGGTATTATTTCATTATGTCTTCTATTTGGTTTATCTAACATGGTATGTTTGTAGGAAATAGAAGATCAAAGATGAAGAGTAGAATGGTGGACAAAAATTCACATGACTCCCCTTATAGGCCTGACGTGAATTATATGGAATGGAAAAGGTCAATTGCGCAACAAGGAGAAGAGTATTATCCTTATATAGAAAAATACACTGAGAATTTTGAAGGGAGAAATTATAAGTTTCAAGGAAGATAATAACAGGTTGATTGACGCATAGGAAATACTTCCAAAAACTCAAGAAAAAAAGGCAAAAGTCAATGTAGTCATCCTTTAGAGCCTTTCAGATTTGCAAAAGAAGGGAAAACTAGGGGCCACTAATGGAAAAGAAGAAAGGACTAATGGTACTTATGATAATAGGGCTCAAAGAAGAAATAGGTTGGATAGAGATGATACAGTTAGAGGTGGCAGATATTTGGATACACTTGATAGGAGGTCTAGTACCCATGGACTTCATTCTAGCTCTAGTTCTAAGGGATGCCATCACCATCACCGCTATCATCCTTATAGGAGATGTGAAAAGGGACATTTTATATAAGAGTTCAAGGAAGAAAAACCTACTATGTTTGATGGAGAGATAAAGAGACTGGAAGATGCAGAAGCATAACTACTTGGGATGAATAAGTTTTTTAGATTTCATGATTATTCATAGAAAATGAAAGCCAAGATAGCTACCTTCAGTCACAAAGGGAAAGCATACATTTGGTTGGAAGATATGAATAATTTTAGAAGCATTCTAAGGGAACAAGAGTAAATTTTGGATTATTTTGAGAGACTCTTCAAGAAAAAGTACCTATCCGAAACATTCTATGATGAAAAAACTAAGGAATTATAAGAGATTAAAATGGATTCAATGGAAGATGATGATTATACTAGCAGATTCCTGTTGTTGATGAGGTATGTGAATTATATTAAGGATGAGAAATAAAAGATTCAAAGGTTCATCAATGGGTTTCCAATAGCATTCAAAGAACGGATTAAGTTTGATGAGCCTCGGTCACTAGAGTAAGTCATCAAGAAGCTGAAGCTTTGCTATGAGCAGTCAAATCGAAATCCTAAGCCTAAGCGTGACTGGAAAGGAAATGAGAATAATAAAGGGAAGTGGCCTTATAAGTGAGGAATACCTTAGGATGTAGGTAAAAAATAAGATGTAACACCTTATAATAAGTTCAATGCAGTTGAGAGAGGACATCGGTCTCAGACTGAGGAGCAGAATAAGGGCAGTGGCATAAATCCTTTGAGGTGTTGGAATTGTAGTGGAGAAAATCATAGGAGTTAGTTCCGATTGTACCAGGGTAGTAGGATTCAGATATGCAGTTCATAGGAGGCTCAAACATTTGGATATGTTGGTCAAGGTATTATAATTTATTGTCATTATTTTGTTGCTTGTGGGATATATTTTTATATTATTGTAGCCTCATAAATACCAAATCCCCTAGTTCAAATTATCTTTCACTGCGATGTTGATATGATTGTTTTTTAATCCTATTTTATGCCATAACCAATTTTTCCTTCAATATTTTGAGAGCATATTGTTGGTGTTGTATGTGGTCCTTTGTTGTTTTATCTTTTATTGTCATTTTCAAGGGAGATGTGATGGATGGAGGATGATATCCATAAAATTCAGTAAGTGGTGAAATTTGTTTATGAACTATGGATGGATGTATTATAACTTCATTCTGCCAAGGGAAACCATTTGACCCATTGTGTTCATTTATCATATGAAAATCAATGTATATATCCTTATAAACATTTATTTAGAGTCTTATTTTTCCCATAAAATTGAGGATGGTAAGATGAGTTGTGAGCAAATTCAATAACCAAACAAGAAAATAATTCAATCCAAAAATTTTCAGTGAAAATTGGATCTAAGTCACTTACAATAATATTTGGTATTCCATGTAGATTTTGGAATCTTCCCATGAATTCTTATACCACATTAATTTCTTTAAAATGATGAGAAAGAAAGCATGTGAGCATACTTTGTCATTCAATCTACCACTAGCATAATGACATTCTTTCCTTGAAATTTGGGTAAACATGTAATAAAATCCATTGAAAAGTCTTCCCAATGTTGGATTGGTATGGCTAATTGATAGAGGAGCCTTGGGGTATTGATAGTCTCTCTATTTTTCTTTTCATACCATACAACCACAAATTTTTGTACATTTTCTTTAAGACCTCCCTAGAAAAATATTTGTTGATCTTATGTTATGTCTTCAAGAACCTTGAATGTAATCCTATAAGACAAGTGTGTAATTTCAATAGGACCTTTTGTTTGAGTTGAGAATTATTACATAAGTATAAGCAATACTAATACCATAAATTTTTCCATGTAAATTTTTCTATGACATCAAGGTCCTCCAAATTCCACTGACTGATCTTGTGTATCCTCTTACCTTGCTAGCATTCTATCCTTGATTCTTCCACCCAATCAAAATTTCGAATGGAAATAGAACATAGAAAACCATTTGTGTCTCCCAATTTCCTTAAGAGTGAATTTTCCATAATATTTTTGTTTCATTGTTTGTAGATAATTTCAAAGTTATAACCAAACATCTTTCTGACCCATTTTTGTTTCTCATATGAATATAGTCTTTTCTCCAAGAATTACTTCAAACTATCATGATATGTTTTTACTTTGAAGTGTATTCCTATTATGTATGGATTCCATTTCTTATTTGCATGTAATATGGCCAACATTACTTTCACAAATGGGTATGAGTAATTTCTTTCCTTTATTCTTTCTACTTTCAAAGGCAAGGTGTATTCCTTCTTGCATAAAAATTGCAACAATGCAATGGATTGATGCATCACACTCCAAAATAAATATTTTTGTGAATTTAGGTGTCACCAAGGCAGGAGTTGTACACATAGCCTCTTTAAGTTCTTCAAATTATTTGGTTGCTTCTTTAGTCCAAGAAAAAACTTCCTTCTTTAATAATTTTATTAGAGGTGTTTCTATTTGACCATAATTCTTAAAAAAACTTGCGATAACATCCTATCATTCCTAATAAGTAAGTTTCTTCAATGTAGTGTGGATTGGTCATTCCCTCATAACTTTTATTTGGTTAGGATCCACTTTGACACCACCATGTGATACAACATGCCAAAAATATTCCACTTCTTGAACTCTTAAGGTTCACTTGGAAGGATTTTTAAATAGTTTTTTTTTCTTCTAATAGTGTGAAGACCCTATCAACATGTTGTACATGCTCTTCCTAAGGTTTTCTGTAAATTAGTATGTCATAAAAAAAACTAGAAATTTTTTTATAAGGGTTTAAAAATATAATTCATCAAGCTTTGAATCGTTGAAGGTGCATTTTCAAGTCCAAATCACACAACCAAAAACTAATAATGAAATTCATGTGTTCTAAAGGATGTTTTGGGAATTTCTTCTTTCGTCATTATGATTTGATGACATCAGGAATGGAGATCCAACTTAATAAATAAAATTTTGCCTTGCAATTCATCTAATGATTCATCAATGAGAGGAGTAGGAAACTTATTTGTGATTGTCATTTTTTTGAGTCGTTTGTATTTTGGACACATGCGCCATGAACCATCATTTTCTATAACCATCACCAATGGTGAAGAGAAATCGCTCTGGCTAGGTTGAATGATGAATTATTCTAATATTTCTTGAATCATCTGCTCAATCTCATTTTTTTTGCATGTGGGTATATATAAGGCTTAATGTTAGGTGATATACTTCTAGGTTGGAAAAAAATAGGATGGTCATGATCATAGGTAGGTGGAATACCCTTAGGAATTTCTCCAAATGCCTTATCATGATTGTTGATAACTTTTTGATGACCCGTTGGAGCAGAGGATATATATGTTTGAACATCTAATGAACACAATTTTACAACTACAACTTGGTGTCCATTTTTTAGAAATTTTGTCATTCTATTAGAGCTTATCACTTTACTGGGTTTCCCTTGAATACCTCTAAGCTCAATTTATTTCCTTATGAGAAAAATATTAGGAAAAGGTCTTGGAAACTATGGGCCATTATTCCCAATGATTGTAACCACTAGGGTTCTAATACAACAACAACCCCACCCATTTGGATTGTAATAATGGTACTAAACAATAAAGAATCTCCCATATTTAGCTTAATATAATTGCACTTCCTTGAATAATTTATGGTACCTCCATTTGCAATCATCACTTGAAATTATGGTGGTAGATATAGGAAGCAATTAAGAATTTTCCCTAATTTATAATCTATGAAGTCATCAATACTACCTAAATCAATCAATATGATGACCCTTATCTTTTTTATATATCCTTCTATATTGAGGTTTTTTTGAGTATTGATTCTATCCAATGCATGAAAAGATATTTTTGGAGTCCTATCTTATAGCTCTAGATCTGATGAAGTTTCCACTTCTTGATCTTCTTCTTCACATTTTGTGTATAATACTTTCTTCTCACTACATTTATGCCCTATACAATACTTGTTGTCATAGTTGAAACATAGTCCCTTTTCTCTTTTTTTCATCCATCCGCTAAGGATTCAACCTTGTCAATTTATAAGAGGTAGCATGATTTTCTTTATGATTATTAGTGACCATTTTTCTAGTGGCCATATGTTATGAAACCAACTCCAAAAATAGAATAAAAGAAAGATCAACGTCTTAGAAATCAGCCACTTTGAGATGGCAACCTCCAATACATTAAATAAATGAACAATTCTTGGATGATGCAAATGACAAAACCTCCTTCTATATATAGGAGTCCACGAGATCACAATAATCATAGCCGACCTAAGAATAATAATGTAATGGCACAATAATAACAATATTGGGGTTATAGGGGTACAACAATAACAGTAAGGGGGTTACACTAACAACAATAAGGGACTATACTAATAATATAGGGACCTAAAATGCCCCTCTCCTTCAAAAAAGTGTTGTCCTCAACGCTTGAGTAGCTCCGGATGCTTCCGTATAAAATTCTCATCCTCCCATGTAGAATATTCAGTGGGTAAGTTATTCTACTTGATGATATACTCTGAAATTGATTGATTTCGTAGCTTTCAAGTTCTTGTTTCCGTGACTGTTCCAGGTTCCAATATGATTTTTCCTTCCTCATCAAGTTCTGGCAATATTTTTTGAGCTAGAAGTTTGTCACCTATAACCTTCTTTAAGCATGAAACATGGAAAACTGGATGCACTCGCGAAGAAGCATGAAGCTCAAATTTGTATGCCATAGTACCAATATTTAGTAACACCTTGTAAGGACCATAGTACTTTGGCAAGAATTTATTATCTTTCTTAGCTTGCTTGAGGGACATTTGTTTGTATGGTTGTAGCCATAAAAATACCTAGTCTCCTACATCAAAATTTTTCTCACTATGATGTCGATCTGCCTGCTGTTTCATTCGATTTTGTGCCAAATTTAAGTTATCCTTTAAGAATTGGAGAACTTTGTGTTGATTCTCAATGTGATCTTCCATTGCTTGAAACTTAGAATTTTCTCTTAAAGAAGATGTGATGACGGTGGATGATATGCATAAAGTGCCATGAATTGGGTCATTTTTGCTATAGTATGGAAGGAAGTGTTATACCACCATTCAACGAGACGTAACCACTTGACCCATTATGTTTGCTTATTAGATACAAAACAATGAAGATATCCTTCCAAACATTTATTCACTATCTTAGTTTGACCATCAGATTGAGGATGATAAGATGAGCTATGAGCTAGTTGAGTATCCAAACAAGAAAATAATTTCGTCAAAAAAATTCCAGTAAAAATGAGATCTCCGTCACTTACAATAATATTTGGGTTTCCATGTAACTTTTGAATTGTTTCCATAAATGAAGTAGAAGTTGTACTTGCTTTAAATGGATGAGATAATGCACAAAAGTGTGCATACTTGTCAAGTCTATCAACTACCACCATGATGACACTCTTTCCTTTGGAATTAGGTAAACCTGTGATAAAATCCATTGAAATATCCTCCCAACGTTGACTTGGAATGTATAAAGGTTGTAGAAGACCCAGGGTATTAATTGTCTCAACTTTATTTTTCTAGAAAACCAAACATTCTGCCACAAACTTTTGAATATCAGATTTATGGCCATCCCAAAAAAATTCTTTCTTCACCCTGTGGTAAGTTTTTAAAAATCCTGAGTGTCCTCCTAAAGGAGAACTGTGCAAATCCAAAAGAATATTTTGATTTAGTTGGAAATCCTTACAAATATATAAACGATCTTTGTACCATAACGAATCATTTTTCCAACTAAATCTATCATATGTACTAGGATCTTGCTGCAATTTTTGAATGAGTGTCCACACTTCTTCATCGTTCTTCCATTCATCCCTTGCTTCGATTATCAAACGTGGTTGGATAATAGAAATGGCACAAATAAATGCTTCCACCTCTTCATCCTTTCTTGAGAGTGGATCTGTGACAAAATTTAGCTTCCCCTTTTTGTAGATTATTTCAAAGTCATAACCCAACATCTTTGTGACCCATTTTTGCTGCTCTTCTGAAGATGGTCTTTGTTCCAAAAATTTTTTAAGACTATCATGATCAGTTTTTACCTTGAAGTGTATTCCCATTAGTTAAGGTCGCCATTTCTTTAGTGCATGTAGTATTTCCAACATTTCCTTCTCATAAATAGCTTTCTGTAAATAATTTCCTTTGATTGGACGACTTTCAAAAGAAATGGGTCTTCCTTCTTGCATTAAAATGACACCAATTCCATTTCCTGAGGCATCACATTCCACAATAAAGGTTTTTGTGAAATATAGTGTAGCTAAGACCAGTGCTAGGCACATTGCCTCTTTAAGATGTTAAAAGGCCTTAGTTGCTTCAGGAGTCCATGAAAATGCATCTTTCTTCAATAATGTTGTTAGAGGTGCTGCTATTCTCCCAAAATTCTTAACAAAATTGCGATAATACCCTGTTAACACGAGAAATCCTCGCGACTGCTTTATGGTTGTGGAAACTTTCATTCCTTAATGGCTTCAATTTTGTTAGGGTCTACCTTAACACCCTCATGAGATGCAATCTGACGCAGATATTCCACCTTTTGTACTCCAAATAAATATTCAGATGTTTTTTCATATAATTGTTTCTCCTCCAATAGTTTGAGCACCCTATCAACATGTTGAACATGATCCTTCCAAGACCTGTTGTAGATTATTATATCATAAAAAAATACTCGCACAAATTTTATAAGGGTGGGTAAGGCCAAAAGGAATGACCAAAAATGTAGAAGGTGCATTGGTAAGGCCAAAAGGAATGACCAAAAATTCATAATGACCCTCATGAGTTTGAAATGTTGTTTTCAGAATATCTTATGTCTTCATTCTAATTTGATGATATCTTGAACGAAGATCCAACTTGGTAAAACAAATTTCTCCATGTAATTCATCCAATAATTCATCAATAAGAGGAATGGGAAATTTATTTTTAATATTGAGCTTATTGAGCTCCCTATAATCCAAACACATGCACCATGATCCATCCTTCTTGTGCACAAATATTGCTAGGGCAGAGAAAGAACTTTGACTAGGTTGAATTATACCAGCCTATAACATTTCTGCAATCATACATTCAATTTCACTCTTGTGGACATAAGGATATCTGTAAGGCCTGATGTTTGGAGGAACACTTCCTAGAATCAAATGAATAACATGATCATGATAATGAATAGGTGGGAGTCCTTTGGGAGTTTCAAACACCTTGGAATGATTATCCAAGAATTTTTGGAGATATGGAGAAATAGATGATTTTAATGTTGGAACTTCTAGTGAGCATAATTTTGCAATTACGCCTTGTTGTTATTTTTTCAGAAGATTTGTCATGAAATTAGAGCTTATTATATTTCCTAGCTTCCCTATGATACCCTGTAATTTGACTTCCTTTTATTTCGAAAAAAAAATCAAGAAAAGTTCTAGAAAATTTAAAGACACCATTCCCAAAGGTTGTAACCATTGTACTCCTAGTACAATATCAACTCCTCCCATTGAAATGGAAAGCATTGGGCTATTCAATACATATTCCCCCATGTTTAGCTTGATATTATGACATTTTCCAGAGAAATTTATAGTTCCTCCATTTGTAACCATCACTTGATATTCTGGTGTTGGGTATAGGAAACAATTCAATTCCTTGGCTACCTTACAATGAATAAAATTATGGGTACTACCTGAATCAATCAAAACGATTATCTTTTTCTTCTTGATATGTCCTTCTATATTGAGAGTTTGAGGAGTGGTAATACATACCAATTTATTACACGATATGGTTGGACTCATTTCTTCTTCTTCTTCTAGCATTGGTTCCTGGTGTATATCCTCTTCTTTTGAAGTTTCTTTTTCATTTTCTTCCTCCTCTTCACAATCTATATAAAATAATTTCTTCTTAGCACACTTATGAACTTTAGTGTATTTTCTATCACAACTATAGCCAAGCCCTTTTTCTCTTTTTTCTTCCAATTGTTGTGGTTTCAACCTTGTAGGTTGTGGAATTCTAGGAGTAGCAACACTTACATCTTTATAGATGTGAGTGGTAGGCTTCCTTGTCGCCATAATTTTACGTTCAATTTTTCTTACCAATATGAATGCCTTATCCAATGGATTAGGTTCCCAAACACGAACTTCATGTTGGATGTTATCCTTTAAATTCTCTATGAAGACATCAATCATGTGTTCCTTTCAAATATCAGTTACCCTTATATTCAGTGTTTGGAAGTTCTCAATGTGCTCCACCAATGAACCCTTTTGTTTGATATTTATCAATTGGCTAAAGAAGGTGTTTCTCTTTGTATCCTCATAATGTGCTATCATTTGCTCTGTAAAAATTGACAAAGTGACAATTTTTTAATCGGAGCAAAGTAATCGATACCATAAAAATGTATTTTGTTCTAAATGTAAAGTTGCAATGCTTAGCTTTTGTGTGTTTTGCACATTATTGAGATCAAAATATTGCTCCATTTGTAGTATCCATGTTACAAGATCCTTGCCATAAAACTTCTTCATATCCATCTTTGCAATATGGTGATTCTTCCATCCAACATTGGAGTTTATAAAATCACTTTTAACATTTATTTTTTTCTCATCATGAGTTTCTTGTACTATCTTTTCGGCATTAGGAAACATTTCTTGTATCAACTTTGTCAAACCTTCCATGTCTTCTTTTAGATAATTATTCATGTTTTCCATGTTGTCTTTCATGTCATCCATCTTAGCTTCCATGCTAGCTTCCATGGCATCCATCTTAGCTTCCATGCCAGCTTCCATTGCATCCATATTAGCTTCCATGCCTTTCTTCAAAACATCCATCTTAGTTTCCACGCCTTTCTTCAAAAATTCCATTTCATTTTTTGTTTCTCTTTGCGAGAGCGAAATTTGGTGCACTTGCTCTTGTAATTTTGACATGTCATGTTGCAGTTCTTCAACTTCATGAGTCATAGTAGAGCCTTCTAAAGGCTTAATGGGTGATGAATTATTTTTAGGAGGAATTTTAGAACCCAATACTAATATCTATTCTATAATATTCCCTTGGAATCAATTCAAACTGATATTTCACACAAGATTTATGCAATTCGAAAAAAAAATACACAACTTTTTCTTGCTATTAAGGAGCTCGATAATGAAACTAAATTATCTCTATAGTTGCAGACCTTCAATATCTAGAATTCAGCCATTTCGTAGCCCTCTGAAGTGTCTTTCAAATGCCATAGGTATGAATTGATTTGGATTCTTCAAGGCAAAGTTATGCCCAATATCCCACAATTACCTAATTATGCATTGGTTCAGTAGAGCGAACTTGTACAACGTGCCATGTGTCACTGTTTCCTCCCTGTTGAAGCCTCGAAAATCACTACAACAACATTGGGGGATAACCAACCGATCCAGACCTTAATACAGCTCCTTTTCAGTTTATGATAGTGGCTTCGACTAGTTTAACTAGGTCCAGTTACCTTTTCCCTATCGCTATTGGTTTATGACATATCCTTAAATACCAATAACTAGGGATATCTGATCAATTCTTCTTGCTGACCAGGCAAGAGAATGACCCTTAAGCTGTTTTGGGTTCAGCCAAACCACAACTAAAATTTTGCCTCTTCAGGAAGAGGACTTAAAAATAATGTAGAACTTTAATCTAAATGCAAACTTATTCTATAATACAAGAAAAATAAACTAATCTAAATCCTATCTCAATTAGGTAGATATAAATCTAACCCAACTAAGAGAAATATAATTAAATAATGAAGATTAAAATATGTCTGGCTTTAAATTAATGTCAAGCTAACAAAGAAATTCAATTAGCTCACATTTGTGAATACAAAAACACATTATATTGATACCATTTGACTGAAATAATAAATCAACAACACTCTAGATGAAATTCACAAAAATGATATCGATTATAAAATCAATCAAGCCAATAATTAAACAATAATATGTGGAAGAAATTCTGAACACATTATTATTTAATAAATCAATTTATAAGGTAGATTTCTGAGTAATGGTTACTCGGAAATCGGATTTTAATTCATAAGAGCAGAGATACATAACAATTTGAGACAAATTATCCATATCAACAGAAATGCCAAAACATGAATAAAATGAAACAACAATTTTATTAACATAAAAATGAAACTGGTATTTGATACAGAAATGCCAAAAATACCAGTTAATTATATCTTCTTCTCTGACCCTAGTCTCTAACAGTACTTTACATTACTTGAATTTCTACTTTCAAGACTAGAGCTGTAGAAATGCAAACTTTTCCCATCATGCATAATTCAAGACATAAAGAAAAACCCTCAATAATGTTCAGATCTGGAATTTTCTCTCCTCTCCATCTACAACTCTAAATTATTATTACAGAAATGCTTTTATAAGTCTGGAATTGCAGAGGAGAGCAGCCCCTTTTACATTTTGCAATTTTCAATTTATAATATTTTCAAAGGTATTTTGAGAGGAGAGTTTGTTGAGGAAAAATCTACCCAATCCAATTTTAATTGCTCAAAATTTCCAATATTTAATTGCTGGAGCTTTCTCATTGATTGAGATCTTTTTCTCCATATCCCTTCTACTGTTTTTCTTGCAAAAAGAAATCAAAATGAATTAAGATGCAACAATAAAATCAAAATATCATTTTTTGGCATTAAAACAAATCCAATCGAATTCTATTTGAATAAATAATTAAAAATAAAATAGAAGCTCTCTATTTATTCCTGGAATGGTTTAATTGGCCAAGGATATCATTGATGAGCAAATCTTCAATTGGAAGAGGCTTTGGGCAAATGAAAATGAAGAAAATAAAACTCAAAAAATTGATTTTGTTTTAGAAATTTGGATCTTGATTTTCTTCCTGATTTTTGACCCAATAAATGACCAAATCTATTAGTGAAACCTCCTCAGAAATGTTCTCCTTGATTTTATTTTTCCAATGAGTCGTCCTGGGCCTCATTTGGCCATGTAAAACTCAATATATGAGCCTCCAAAGTTGATAAGTCAAATCTAATATAAATCTGGAAATTCTGTTGCTGGGCTAAAAATCAGAATTTCAATTAAAAATTTAATCCTAAATTAGCCTCTAATTATCTAATAATTAATCCTAATTTATTTTTTAATTATAAACTAAACTAATTATTTAATAAACTATTTATTAATTAATATTAATCTAACTAACAAATATAAAACAAATTAATCTAATAATTAATTTATAATTTAATTAAATTAATTATATTTTGTATATTAACTAATTTAGTTAATTTTAAAATTAATTATTTTAATTATTCAAATTTTAAATTTAATATATTAAATTAAACTAAACTAACATTTCATTAATATTGACACTATCCTAACACACTAACATTATATTAACTCAACACTAACGTACTAATAACACTAACACTATTCTAACATAAAATTAAAACAATACCTACTACTAACACTATACTAACATACTAACACTACATTCACTAACTTAACACTAACGAATGAGTTTGAACGGAAAAACAGCAACACTTATGCCTCATCGCATCAAGATACTTGGGAGTGGGATTATTCGAGTTTGTTACGTAAATGCATCCATTGGATTTGGCTTCGATGCGAAACTCCGATGGGATCTATTAAATTTCTACCGGAATTTAATCATTATAATTATGTATTGATTAATTTGATTGATTTAAAATTTAATATTTTGTTGACACCTAATCTTATGGGTTGGGTGTGGATATGTAATATTGTATAATAAGTAATATTAGGAAATAAGGAAGGCCAAGAGTCATTGGGAGATGAATCCCAATAGCCTCACCTCCATGTATAAATACATGTACATTCTTCAGCTAATACACATTCTGATTTGAGGAGTTACCTCCTGGTTTGACATGGTATCAGAGCCAGTCCCACTATTGGCATTTTTTCTTGTGGTGTAACTCCCTCATTCCTTTGCTCAATCAGTTTTTATGCTAGTTTCTGCTGCTCCATTAAATTGTTGTACTGTAATTCTACATTTTTTTAACTTATCTCTGCACCTTCTGCACAGCTCTGATTTTTGTAGATTCTGAAGATTCTACAATCCAAATTCGTATTTCCTCGCAACACCCCGCAAATATCTCCACCTTATGCCTCTTGAAATATCTCTAACTCTCCAGTCTCGCAGGTATCCTATTCTAATTATCATTTCGCCCCTCTTTCCCACTCTCCACATCCCTCTACCCCATTTCTCCATCACATACCCTCACACACGATATCTCCTTCTCACCTACCCAACGCACCGCAAACGCTCACTACACCCTAACCCCCGCAAACCATCCCTTCACCCACAACGCCCAACTCCTCTTCTAAGGCCGCAAATACCGCCTTGCCACATATTAATCGTCATATATATAATACGCCGAAACCACACGCCGTTCCCAACACCCAGATGAAACTTACACCGAATCTCTACCGTATTTCCAACCAGAACGTGCACCAGAACCACTGTTAAAAGAAGTAAATCCTCTGGATCCTCGACCTCTGAAGGTTTCATACCCACTGGAGCGACTGGAAAAATTGTGAGTGCCACACCCACCTGAAGAGAAATACCAGTTGACGGGTCTCACATCTGTTCCTTCCATTTTCAACGACTCCTCTCCCCCTCTATCCACGAGCTCTCGCTCCGCATTGTCCAATACACACTGCTCCACAATGCTTCAACAACATTTATAATACGCTGTCTGTTATATCTGTCATACCGCCCACAATTCATACCACCACCTCCCACCATAAAACCACTCCACTATCAAATTACCGCCCCTCCCATATTTAAAAACGCCTTCAAGTTGCATATATAAAAACGCCCTCCTACACTCCATTATAACGCGCTGTCTGTCACATAAACAATACAGTTTTCCATATATAATACAATGCTCTTTTATACATTATTCAATACCACCCTTCCATTGATACCGCCCTCCCATTGATACATAATACCTCCCTTCCATTGATACATATTTAGTACACTGTTTGTTTATAATAAATTGTTTATGATACAACGCTCTGTCCTCTATTTCCGCCCCCTCCCACTATATAATACCACTATTTCCGCCCCCCCAACCATTTCATAATACCACCTCCCATACAAATTTTTTTCTCTCCAAACAAATATATATATATATATTTTGTTTGGTGCAGAATTCAGTGTTTTTTTAGCAAAGAGTTTTTGTCCCCTTTAATTGAGTAAATTTCCAGAATTGAAGATTTTCTAGCAAAATTTTTCCTCTTCAAAAGAATTTTTTCCAGCAAACTAATGCATTATCTCATATCTATTGTTGGGGTGGTTCTCTCCGGCAAAGAGAACTATCTTGAATGGTCTCAGAAGATTAAACACACACTCATTTTTAATGATTTGTGGAAAGGAATCTGTGAAGGACAAGAAGGAAATCCACCAGCAAAGCCCACTTCAGACAAAGAGCTCGCCATTTGGGAAAGCAAGAACTGCAAGGCCTATGCCTTGATTGTAGCTTCCGTAAATGAAGAGGTGAGTCTCCATATTTCATCATTCTCAAATGCCTATGATGCCTTGAGCAAGCTAAAAGAACTCTATGACTCACATTCAGAATTAGAAAATGTTCAATTGATGATTAAGTTGTTCAGTCTTGAAATGAAGAATCATGATCCCCTTGCTTTAGCTTCAGAAGTTATATATATCATGCATGATATTGATAGCACTGGTGTAAAAATGGACATACCTCTCATAGCATATTTTAAGGCATTATACCCAACTTACTCACATTATCTTGAGTCTTTGCAAGCAAGCAGGAACCTTGAGCATATCACCTTTGATACACTTGAGAAAAAGTTTGCAGAAAGAGAGAAATCTTTCGGGAAGATGACAGTCCCTTCGTCTTCCAAAGAGGCTGCATACTTGGCACATAGATAAAAGAGTCATGCTCCAGATTCATCCAGAGGAAGAGGTGGCAGAAGAGGAAGAGGAAGAAGAAACTTCACAGAAAGGGGGGGCAGACAATCTGACAAATCCAATCTTCATTGCACACGTTGCAATAAAGATGGACATGATGCATCCAAATGCAGGACACCTTGGGAGAAAATTGAGCAGCAAAGAAATCAAGACAAAGGTAAAAATAATGACAAAGACAAAGGTAAAGCACCTGAATCTGCTCATTATGTTCTAGCACATTGTAACAATGGAGTAATTGAAGAGTTTTTTGATGTTTCATTTACTTCATGGAGAGATGATTGGTTGCTAGATTCAGGAGAAACATGTCACATGACATTTAGAAAAGATTTTTTTTGAAGAATTCATTGACAAAGTTGATGGAGCAGTATATTTCGTAGATAAATCCAAACTCAAGCCATCAGGGCTGGGCACAGTCAGGCTTAAGTTGCCTGGTCTTCCAGATCATATTCTACATGAGGTTCTATACCTCCCTGAGTTGAGGAGAAACTTGCTGTCCCTGGTCCAAATCCGCCAGCAAGGACACTCCATTCACTTTTTTGATGGCAAGGCAGAGGTCAAAAAAGCATCAGATCACTCACTTGTCATGGAGGGAATAGAAGAAGGGAGACTCTTGAAGCTGAAAGGTTCATCTACTCATGCTCAAAACTTTGCATTCAGTTCACATCATGATGAAGGTACATTCCCATCAAGTCTTTTATGGCATGCTATATTTGGACACTTAAACTATGAAAGCCTTCGTTTGTTGAAGAAAAATGGTGTTAATGGACTGCCTACGATTCCTAGAAAACCTAAGGAATGTGATGCTTGTATTCTAGGAAAGCATAGAAAACAACCATTTCATGATTCACACTCCATAGCACATAGAAAACTTAAGCTTTTTCATTCAGATTTATGTGGCCCTATGCCTATTGCTTCTGCAAATGGAAATAAATGCATGATGACATTTATTGATGACTACACCAGAATGTGTTGGATTTAATTATTGAAGAATAAGTCTGATGCTTTTCAAACATTCAAGAATTTTCATGCATGGATTGAAAATGATGCACAAACTCATATTGGCTATCTACGTACTGATAATGGAAAAGAATACACTTCAAACGAATTTGAAAATGATCTTCGTCAACATGGAATCAAACATCAAACAATTGTGCCATATAATCCCCAACAGAACGGTGTAGCTGAAAGAATGAACAGAACTATTTTAAATATGGTTCGCTCCATGTTATTTTTCAAGAATGTGAAATTGATGTTTTGGGTTGATGCAGTTCTATGTGCTGTTTACATAAAGAATAGGTGTCCTTCAATTTCAATTAGAAACAAAACTCCTCTTGAAATGTAGCATGGCCACATTCCTTCGGTAAAGCATTTCATGGTTTTTGGGTCCACCTGTTATGCCTTGATACCCAAGGGTCAAAGGAACAAACTTGGTTCTAGAAGTTGAAAATGTATCTTCTTGGGGTACTCCAATACCTCCAAAGGATATCGTCTCTATGATGAAGCAAATAAGAAGTTTGTGATAGCAAGAGATGCCATATTCCTTGAATCCTCCAAGAGTGACAAGGTTGTTGAGCGGCAACTTTATCGCCTGGATAGATTCACACATGAAAAGTCTTTCCAAGAATTTGATAATGAGATTCCACATATTGAAGGGGGGATTCCGATATTGAATCAAACTGTGGAATCATGTCCTGAAGAACTCTCTCCCCCACATGAAGAAACAACCACGAATGACACATTGGATGATGTGATTGACATAATTGGGAGATTGAATCTTGAATCAATCCCAACTTAGTCAAATGACCAGCCTGGGCCATCTCAGAAAGGTCCACCCAAATGACTAACAAAGACACTGGAGAATGTTCATCCTGATGAGGTTGGAAAAACAAGAGCAAGAAGTTCCACTCAACAAATCGAAGGTGATGTAGATAATTTTGATTCTCCTGTTGATATGGATATTGCTTATAACTGTGAATTGTGTTTGTCTACAGATCATGAACCAAATTCCTTCAAAGAAGTCGCTTCTCATGATGAATGGAAAGAAGCGATGCAGAAGGAGTATGATGCCTTGATAAAGAATGGCACTTGGAAGCTGGTTGATCCGCCTTTGGGAACAAAACCAATTGGCTGTAAGTGGGTCTACAAGAACAAGTATAAAGTAGATGGCTCACTTGACAAGCACAAGGCCAGGCTTGTGGCAAAAGGTTTTGCACAAAAAGAAGGAATCGATTATGAAGAAACTTTTTCTCCCACAACAAAATGGACCACCATCCGGACTCTCTTTGCCCTAGCAGCTCAGAATGGATGGAAATTCCATCAGATGGATGTAAAAACAACTTTTTTGAATGGAGATCTAAAGGAGAAAGTTTATATGTCCCAGCCAGAAGGATTTGTTGTAAAGGGTCAAGAACACAAAGTTTGCAAACTTATAAAATCCTTGTATGGCCTCAAGCAAGCACCACGAGCCTGGTATGAGAAATTAACCGAGCATCTTCTGAAACTTGACTTCAAACATTTTGATCTTGATGATGCAAATTTGTTTGTTAAGAAAGTTGGAAAAACAATTGTATATCTTGTGGTATATGTAGATGATCTTTTGATAACAGGGAATAATGAGATCTATATTGCATCCATGAAGAAAGAGTTGAAGAAATGTTTTGAAATGACTGATTTGGGTCATGTTCGTTACTATTTGGGTATTGAAGTAATTCAACATCGTAAATTTATATTTCTTTCTCAAAAGAAGTACATTGGAGATCTCTTGAACAAGTTTGGCATGGATGAATGCAATCCCTTAACCACTCCAATGGAACAAAACTTGAAGCTCACATCTATTGAAGGGAAGGAATTTGAGGATGCAACTAAGTATAGACAGCTTGTAGGAAGTCTTATCTACCTAACCACCACCAGACCTGACATTTCATTTGCTATTGGAATCCTCTCAAGGTTCATGCAAAAACCTTGTGAAGGACATTGGTCTGCTGCAAAAAGAGTGTTAAGGTACTTGAAGGGGACTCAAGACTTTGGACTCAAATATACACAGGTAGGCGACTTTAGCTTGATCGGATACTCTGATTCAGACTTTGATGGCGACAAAGAAATAGGGGTGTCTACTACAGGTTACACCATGAGTCTTGGATCAGGAGTTGTCTCATGGAGATCACGCAAACAGTCAGTTCCAGCAGATTCCACGACCGAGGCAGAATATGTGGCAGCAGCTGAAGCAACAAAGGAAATTGTGTGGCTCCGAAAAATCCTGGAAGATTTGCAGATGAAACAAATGTATTCCACACCACTCATGATCGGCAACACTTCTGCAATAAAGTTGGCCAAGAACCCAAAGTTCCATGATCGAACAAAGCACATCAATACAAAATACCATCTAATTCGACATCATGTTCAGGCCAAAACCATCCATCTACATCATTGTTCCACAAATGAGAAAACTGCTGATATCTTTACCAAAGCACTTGGAAGAGAAAAGTTTGAAAAGTTCAGATCGATGCTTGGGCTCACCAACATCCCTTTGGATTAAAGGGGGGAATGTTGACACCTAATCCTATGGGTTGGGTGTGGATATTTAATATTGTATAATAAATAATATTAGGAAATAAGGAAGGCCAAGAGTCATTGGGAGATGAATCCCAATAGCCTCACCTCCATGTATAAATACATGTACATTCTTTAGCTAATACACATTCTGATTTGAGGAGTTACCTCCTGGTTTGACATATTTAAATATTAGTTTTTTATTTTTTATTTTTTATTTTTCTTTCATTCTAATGATGCTAAATTATGAATTTATCTAAGGGATGATTTTCCTATCTAAACTACAGCCACTTTGACATTTTGGATTTTTCGGATTTTTCGAGTTTAGTAATCTATTTGAAAATTGGAATAAATTATCGAAATCCCAATGCTTTTTTATTTATCTATATAAGTAAAAATGAAAAATATTAGTCATAACTAACTATGGGTTAATATTTTAAACTAAATGCATATATTAAAAAAAATGAAATATTGTACATTTTACGGATTTTCTAACCTAGACAACATAATTGATTAGAATTCAAAGGAGTGTTATTTACAAATTGGTTGACCAAATGAGATGAAACAAGCGTCAACAGGAAGCTTATAAAAAATTTATTTCATCCGAGCAATCAAAACAAGAATCTAAAGAAAATGAAAAATTAACAAAATCGTAAGATAATTGACTCAATAAAAATCCTAAAAGATGTTTAGCCAAAAAATTTAGAGAAAGGGTCCCCATTATTTGATGTAAACAAGTTAAAAATGGGGGGTTGTTATACCATACAACAATTGGCGATTCACTTGAAGAAATGGTTATCTCTGTTTGATATAAATGAAATTTTCTCAAAATTAAAGTAAAAGTAATTAAAAAAGAGAAAATTATTTTTTGGAATGCTTGACTCGGTTCATTAATCTAAATAAAAGAAATAATCATCTAACTGTAATTTTCTTGAAATTCCTCATAAATTAAAATATTTCATTACTATATATGAGTCTTTAATTAGTCGTAAAGATAAAGCAGGGGTCACTTTATAGCTTAGCTTTTAAAATGTACTCATTTGTCACAGGTAGAGCCACTGCTACCAGCAAACATCTATAGTCTCGACAGGGTTACCTTTTAATCATCAATGATTCAGAATCCAATCTATTTAAGAATTATTAACCTAGAGATAAATCCATTTATATATGTTTATTTTTATTTTATTTTATTTTATTTTTTATTTTTTTCTAATTCTTAAAAGCCATTGTCCTGTTTTGGTAGCCAGATATTTGACAATGCCATTCACTGGTTATAATTGGACTAAACAAGTTGGCTCGTGATGAGACCCCTTGTCTTACAATTGTTTGCAATTATAAGCCATTACCTTGGTTTGTTTAGCAGTGTTGGTAATGTCAGCCTATTTTTCCCCTATGATCATGGTAAGCAGGCTCGTGATGAGACCTCTTATCTTTTAAGTTTTAAATATATTTTTGGATTACACTCTAGAAAAAGAAAACTTTTTTAAATAGGGAGAATCATTAACTCCTTAAGAGTTTAGAATGACAATTTCAGAGTTAAAAGTGCTTTGCTGTAAAGTGTCCTTACTTGGTTAAAAATAACTTTTCTTGACTGATAATATAATTTTGCAAGGTCTTAATAAAATATTGAAATCTCAAAATGATTACAATTTTGATGAAAAAGAAATTTCTCAAATTTCATGATACTTCATCAACTTCTCTTGTTTTGTAATCTCTTCCTTAATTATGTCTACCTTTATAATAAGAATTTTTTTTTTTTCTAAAATATTTAAGAAAAAGCTAGTAGGAGACTATTAACCATTTTTTCCTATGTATGCCAACCATTGTTAGGTAACAAGAAGACCTTCCATATAGATAATGGAAAAGTCACCAAAATCAAAACTGAAAACCAAAGGAAACAAATTCTTAAGCTAAAGTGAGAAAATAAATCAGCAAACCAAAATAAAAATGAAGAAATTTAAAGGTGGAAAGGATAATCCAAGGTTTTGAAATACAAATTTTAACAAGAATGTTTATACCAATTTCTCAACAAAATGAGGTAAAAGAAAATAATCATGTAATCATTCATTCTTATGTCGAGATTCAAAAAACTTATACTTTGCAGGGTTGTAACTGTTTTAGGCTGTAGACAGCAGTGATCATAAAATTCAACCATAATGAAAAATTTATGTCTGATGTCAATATTCTTATTTCAAATCATTATCTTAATCATTTTCTAATAAAAGGAATGCTTTTAAAGAAACAGATTAAAGGTTAAGAAACTTCCTAGTGTAGTTGTTTCAATGAAGACTATCGTTGCTTCTTGAAATAAAACCAGGAGAAGAGCATAGGGCTTCCAAAATATGATTTGGCAGATGATTGAAAGATGTTATGAAGAGCTGGAAAACAGATTCAAACATCAACATAAAAAAACAAGGATGAAACTAAAGTAATGAAATGAAAATTAATGAAAGTGGGTACATGAATCTTACCATTGGATAACTGCATTTGATCTTGTAACCTGAAAGATATCAGTTTCTCCAATACTAGCTGACTTCTTCCTTTAGTTGACAATACAAATATGAAGAAGGCAAACTAACCAAAATCCTATAACCCAAAATCATTATTTATTTTATTTAAACTAAAGCAAGAAGTAAAATGTAAAAATGGAATGCCTTGTGTTCAAGGGAGTTGAAATTAAAACAAGTGCATTAGAAATGAGATTGAGAATTTGCAATGATGAATGTTCTGAAAATATTATAAGTTTTATACAAATTCCATGATTTTATAAATTGTTCAGATTTAAAACCAAATTTAAGATAATGAAATTTAAATTAGAGAGGTCTTGAATTTCATATTTAATTATGGAATTATTTAAAATTGAAATATATAAGAAATCAAAATGATTTGAATATACTGCAATTTTTTCATTAATCGCTTTAGTATCATAGCGATTACCCAAGATTGCTTTAAATTAACACAAAGATTTATCAGATGATTCATATTGCATGTAGAGGCATGCGTTTAGAGTTTATCGCATCGGGGGTTGCAGTAGCAAATTACTGATATGAATTCATGCGAAAATTGTTGGGAAAAATACTGAGAGGGGGGGGGTGAATCAGTATTTACTGCATACTCAAAACTTTTCACTTTTTCATTCCTTAAAACCCATACGCTACTTTCCTTTAGTAAACTCGCGTATACACGCGGATATCTTTCATGAAACTCGCGTATACACAGAGATCTAATTATGTCATTAGTTCTCCTTTTGCTTATATCATTCCATTATTCATTCATCGTAAGTTCAATAACAAGAACATGCAGTAAGAACAACAAACCATCACATGCCATCACACAAGAACACCAGATTTTTAGGTGGAAACCCAAGTTTGGAGAAAAACCACCGCCGCAATGTTCACCAATATTTTATTATAGAGAAAACATCTTACAAACATATGCCATTGCGCACCTCACCAAAGACGAAGGCACCCACCCCGCCACGACTGCCTCTCGGAAGGGAGCTACAACCCCCCGACTCGTTTACCACTCGGGAAGGGAGCTACCCCCGCTCTCATTTACTAGCCTCACTGAAGGGAGCTACAACCCCTTGACTGAAGGCTACAACCCTCAGTACCTCTATGGACCACGCTTCATCAATTTTCACACTGGATCCAACTACTTCAAAAGAGCACAACTTGTAGGCCACGTTTCATCATATTTTCAGACTGGACCCTCTCCATACATTTAAGCACAAACAAACATCAACAACAGATAGCTAAAACAGAGCAGATCAGATCAGAGATTTCATACCCCATGCTTCAGCAAACCCTAGTTTTCATACGCTCTTTCCTTTCACTGATGTCACGTATATAGGCGCTTCCGTCCACATCAACCAGCGTATACCTTTGTACTAATTTTACTGCGCATACGCGCTTTCTCTTCAGCAAAGCCGCATATATACGCGCTTCCTCTCTGTCGAAGTAGCGTATGGATCTTCAACCATTACAGAGCTGCATGCTTCTTCAAATCAGACATTCAGTTCAGATTCAACCCTTTACTTTAGACAGATGTTCGCCTCATCACAGATCTAATCACTCCATAAACAGATCTAGCAAATACAAGTACATTTCAGATCTAGATCCCCTTCTTTATCATTGTTGCATCATGCATTCAGATCTATCATTCAATTTTAACCCTTTCCATTCAGATATACTTCAGAGAGAAGTATTCATTCAAGCTTAGACATCTTGCACCCACACTCATGATTTGCACAATGAATTTCTTCTCCTTATATAGGTTTACCCTTTTTCAATACCATGAGCCAAAACAATACCATGAGCCCAAAACTACATTACTTCCGATGGTATTCCTGGACGGGGTCATTTAGACGAATCATTACCCAATACAATGGGTCAATACCATGGTGGTTACCCCTGGTTTTGCACTTTTTGAGTGCTTTTGCCCATACGCGACTTGGCACGTACTTAACCGCGTGCATACGCGACTTCTCCTAGACAAATCCGCGTATTCCTTGAAACATACTCTTTTCATCATGGATCTAGCACATATTGAATTTCTTTCTTCATTACCTTCTGTACTTTCTGTAGATACATCAGATTTACTTTATCAAGAACATATTCTATCAAGCACAACTTCATCAAGTAAGTTGCCATCTTCTTCATCAAGTGGGTTGCCATTCAATGACAACACTCAGCATCATGTTGCTAACTAACATCATTTCATATCAGATTTACATCATTTACCAAGTCCATCAAGTCAAGAATAACTTCATCAGGTGTATTGCCATCAAGGACAACACATGCCAACAATATCATGTCTTCATCTTCATTCAGTGGGTTGCCATCAAGGACAACACTCTGCATCATATTGCCAACAATCTCCCCCTTTGGACTTGATGGCAACCACGATGGTGTTTGGTTACCACAACAGATAGGTACATTAAGAATACCATGACACCATGTCACTCTCCCCATTCTTGACACCATTATCTTCATTCAAACACCATGTCACTCTCCCCCTTTGACATCAAGGGCAAAGGGCGGATCAAAAAACCAACATACTCTCCCCCTTTTCTCCTCATGTGGAAGAAGCGTTCTGCAGATCTGATGTATACTGAAGTGACCAAGCTCCCCCTGAGTTCATGCTGAATCTTCAAACATAATTTTCAATGAAGTACATGACTCTATGAACTTCCTATCACCAAAGACTCATACTTACATCAAATATCCAACCAAGTGGATTTACATAAGAGACTCAACTACCCAACCAAGTGGGTTTACACATTGCAACTCAGCTACCCAACCAAGTGGGTTTACAAACATGACAAGTCCTTACATGACTGAATATTACAATTTTACATCATGGGTCTCAACAAGACCTTTTCAACAAATTACAAAAATGACCATTTAAGACCAACACCAGAAATTCCTCAAGAAAGAGAACATATTTCAGAACCACCATAATGCCAACAATGCATTGTACTCAGCAATGTCACTGCTCCCCCTGAATCTGTGCATCCAAGCATCCTTTTCATATGACTAAGGCTCCCCCTTAGTTTGTGCATCCTGAACACTTTCATCAAAAAATCATCAAGGCATCTTTATCAAAACATGAGAAATAGAATTATGAGAACTGGAACACCACCAGAGATACCAAACAGTATCAGAGATACCAAACAGCACTGCAGCTGTGCTGAAAAGAGCTGACTCCAACCAGAAAATTGTCAGCAATCAGACATACGCGATTTTCTGTGCAGTAACTCGCGTATATACGCGACTGTGTTTCATGAAACCCACGTATCCAATGCCATATTCTAAATTTATGCAGATTTGTTCTTTTGACTGGCAGAGAACACTCCCAGCTTCTGTCTTAGATACTCGAACGCTTCCCTGGGCAGAGGTTTGGTAAAGATATCAGCAACTTGTTCTTTGGAGGGAACATACTCCAACTTCACTGTTTGCTCAAGCACTTTTTCACGTAAGAAGTGATACTTGATGGGAATGTGCTTGGTCTTTGAATGCATAACAGGATTCTTTGAAATACTGATGGCACTTGTATTGTCACACTTAATGGGGACAGGAGGTGTACATTTGATTTGAAAATCTTGTAAGGTTTGCATCATCCAAAGGAGTTGAGCAACAAGATGCGGCAGCCACATATTCGCTTCACAGATAAGGCACATAATTTTGTTTGTCAACCAAGATACTAACCGGGGTCCCATATAGAATGCACCACCACTAGTGCTTTTCCGATCATCAACACTTCCATCCCAATCTGCATCAGTGTAAGCATGAAGAGTAAGATCAGCATTCTTTGGATACCATAGACCAAAGTCTTGAGTTCCTTGTAGATATTTGAATATTCTTTTGACAGCCTGAAGGTGAGACTCTTTTTGATTAGCTTGGAATCGTCCAAAAATCCCAACTGCATGCATAATGTCTGGTCTAGTCCCAGTGAGATAAAGTAGACTTCCTATCATTGATCTGTAATCTGGTTGATTCACCGGAGGAGAATCATCATGAGAACTGAGATTGCATCCGATTATCATTGGTGTACTTACAGGTTTGCATTCTTCCATGCCATACTTCTTCAGAATTTGCTTAAGATATTTTTCTTGTGATAGGAATATACCATCTGCATTTTGATGCACTTGTAAGCCAAGAAAGAATGTTAGTTCCCCAAGTAAAGACATTTCAAATTCTTGCTGCATGACAGAAGCAAATTTTTGACTCATAGATTCTTCGTTACTCCCAAAAATGATATCATCAACATATACAACTACAATCAATAGTTTATCATTTTCGACTTTTGTGTATAAGTTGCTATCAGCAGACCCTTTTGAAAATCCTTGTTGATGAAGATATTTGTCAAGACGATAATACCAAGCCCTTGGAGCTTGTTTGAGACCATATAGAGCCTTTTTAAGTCTACAAACAAGATTTTCATCATTTTCCAAAATGAATCCTTCCGGTTGTTCTATATATACTTCTTCTTCTAGATCACCATTAAGAAAAGCAGATTTAACATCCATTTGATAAACTTTGATTTGTTGATAACTTGAAAAAGCAAGAAACATTCTTATGGCTTCAAGTCGAGCTACAGGAGAAAAAGTTTCTTCAAAGTCTATACCTTCTTTTTGAGTATACCCCTTGCAAACTAGTCTAGCTTTGTTCCTTACAACATCCCCATTCTCATTTAACTTGTTCTTGAAGATCCATTTAGTTCCAATGACATTTTTATCATGTGGTCTTGGTACCAAATCCCAAGTGTCATTCTTTTCAATTTGATCAAGCTCTTCATCCATGGCATGATTCCAACATTCATATTTGCTAGCTTCATTGACATTGTGTGGTTCAATTGTGGATAGAAGTGCCATATGACTAGAAGATCCCACAAGAGTTCTCCTTGTTCGTACACCTGATTCCTTGTCTCCCAAAATTTGAGATTCAGGATGATTCTTTTGAACATATCTGGATGGAGCCTTTTCAGATAGATCATTTTCTGGTTCTTCATTGGATCCACTGTCTATATCATTTTCATTTTCATTTGATGTAGAAGGCCATATGTCACTATCATCTTCTTTTGTTGTTTGTTTTTCTTCTTTAGGAGCTGCAGGAGACTCATCAATAACAACATCAATACATTCAACAATCTTTCAAAGCCTTTTATTGTAACATGTGTATGCTTTTCTTGAAGATGAGTAACCAAGAAATATCCCTTCATCTGATCTAGGTTCAAACTTGCCAAGCTTTTCATCATTATTTTTGATAAAGCATTTACTTCCAAAAAATTTAAAATGCTTCATAGTGGGAGAATTACCATACCAGAGTTCATATGCAGTTTTGTCACTATTTACCTGAACATGAGCCTTGTTGAGAATGTTAGCTGCTGTATGTGCTGCCTCACTCCAGAACATGTCAGGAATACCATAATCAGCAAGCATAGCTCTAGCCATTTGAACAATTGTTCTATTCATTCTTTCTGCTACAAAATTTTGTTGTGGAGTGCCTGCTACAGAGAACTATCTTTTTATGCCATGCTGTTCACAAAATTCAAAGAATTCATTTGATGAATATTCTCCACCTCGATCAGATCTAAGACACTTGATTTTTAGATCTAATTCATTTTCTGCCAATGCCTTGAAGTTCTGAAATTTTTTGAATGCTTGATCTTTGTGTTTAATGAACCCGATCCAACACATTCTAGAGTAGTCATCAATAAATAAGATATAGTATTCTTCCCCACGTAATGATTTTTTCCTCATAGGACCACAGATGTCAGTATGAATGAGTTCAAGAGGCTTACTTGATGATCCTTCTTTGGCATTAAATCGTACTCTGGTCTGCTTACCAAATTGACAAGATTTGCCTATGATACTTTCAGGAAGATTGACTTTGGGAAGATCACGAACAGCTTGAAGTCTGCTTGCTTTGTTGATTTGAGAGAAACTCAGATGCCCTAGCCTTCTATGCCATAGCCAATTTTCTGAAGAGTTGCTCAAGTAACATTGATCTATGCTGTTTAGTACATACAGGTTGCTTGGATTTCTTTTTCCTTTAATAATGATTTTACCTGTATCAAGATCACGAACCACACATTCTTTTGAACTAAAGACCACTTCTGTTCCTTGATCACAAATTTGACTTACACTTAACAGGTTATTCCTTAATCCATCCACATACATGACATTTTTAGCCTTTACCTTTTCTTTCAGAAATACTGACCCTTTTCCTTTAATCATAGCAGGAGTATCATTTCCAAAAGTAACTTTCTTTTTTGTTTCTAGAGCATCATATGCAAGAAGTTTGCTTTTGTCACCTGTCATGTGTCTTGAGCACCCACTGTCAATGTACCATTGATTTTCTTCACCTTCTGCAAATAACACTATCCCACAATTTTCAACCGGTATTTCTTTCTCTTTCCAAACTTTAGAACTTGAGGGAACATGCTCTTTTGGCTGGACCTTGCTCCTGCATTTAGATTCTTCATGACCAAAGTTATTGCAATAAGTACATTCAACTTCATTTTGAAGAGGATAAAAGTTGTTATAGGTGTTCTTCTTTGGTTCAATATTCATCTTTCTTGCTTCTCTTGTCATGATGGTTTTATATGCAACACATTGAGCAGCTTTATGACCAAAATTGTGACATGAGAAACATTGTCCATTGAAGTAGAAATTTCTATGATCATGAAATCTTCTATTAGAAGTTACCTGTTGGTTGTAGCTTCTTTGAAAGCTCTCCCTGTTAGTGTTCCTTGAATTGGAATGATCATGCTTTACCTGTAAAGACCCTTTGTTCCCTTGCTGAGTGGCTGAAGGTAGTGAACCAGCTGTGGTTGATTTTAGAAAATTTGGTGCTGAAGTCTGGGAAGATTGCCCAGTATATCCAAGACCTGTTTTTATAAGAGGAGACTGTTGTACCTTGATAATCTCATCTAAGGTTTCTGAACCTTTATCAAATCTAAGATTGGGAGATTTCACATTCTCATTATCTTTCCTTGGACTTACGACTTCACACTCCAATTCCTCAATGCGTTTTTCTCTTGCTTCATGCTGATTTTCAAGAGTCTCTATGATTATGTTCTTTTCTTCTAGGCTTACTTTGAGTTGAGTGTTTTCTTCAAGAAGATTATTGTTTTCTAGAGAATCCACAAAAGTACCCTTTTCTTTTCTAGATTCTTGTTCACATTCTTTCACGATTCCCCATACTTTTGCACCAAGATTTTGCAGAAAAACTTTTGTTTGTACACTTCCCATTGCGACAGATCTCCTTCAAGCGATTAAGCTTCTGCAGAATCCTTCAAGCGATCAAGCTTCTGCAGAAGAACCGACTCCGATACCAATTGTTGGAAAAATACTGAGAGGGGGGGGTGAATCAGTATTTACTGCATATTCAAAATTATTTACTTTTTCATTCATTAAAACCCATACGCTACTTTACTTCAGTAAACTCGTGTATACACGTGCATACCCTTTATGAAACTCGCGTATACACAGAGATCTAATTATTTAATTCATTCTTCACTGATATTATTCCATCACCCATTCATCAGATGTTCAATAAACAGTAAACATGTGCAGTAAGAATAGAATAAATCATCACACAAAGCATCACACATGAACACCAGGATTTTTAGGTGGAAACCCAATTCAGGAGAAAACCACCGCTGCGGTTGCTCAACCTTCAATCTTTTATTATAGAGAAAAAATCTTACAACATATGTGCTGGTTCAGACTCCTACCAGCACGCAGGCACCCACACGCTCGTTTACCCGGCCTCTCTGGAAGGGAGCCCAGCCACATTCGTTTGACTCTCACGGAGGAACTCGACCCCACAACAGTTTACCAACCTCACGGAAAGAAGGCTGAGCCACGGCGAAGGCTGCAGCCTCGGCCACCTTGGACCATGTTTCATCAATTTTCACACTAGATCCAACAAATTCAATAGAACACAACTTGCAGACCACGTTTCATCATATTTTCAGACTGGACCCTCTCCATACATTTAAGCACAGTCAAACATCAACAACAGATAGCTAAAACAGAGCAGATAAGATAAGAGATTTCATACCCCATGCTTCAGCAAACCCTAGTTTACAACGCGCTTTCCTTTTACTGATGTCACGTATATACGCGCTTTAGTCCACATCAACCTGCGTATACCTCTGTACAAATTACAGAGCTAATTTCACTGCGCATACGCGCTTTCTCTTCAGCAAAGCCGCGTATATACGCGCTTCCTCTACGACGAACTAGCGTATGGATCTTCAACCATTACAGAGCTGCATACTTCTTCAGATCAGATATTCAGTTCAGATTCAACCCTTTACTTCAGACAGATGTTCGCCTCATCACAGATCTAATCACTCCATAAATAGATCTAGCAAATACAAGTACATTTCAGATCTAGATCCCCTTCTTTATCATTGGTGCATCACGTCGGAACTATCATTGTGTTAGCCCTTTCCATTGGAATATACTTCGAGAGAGAAGTATTCATTAATCTCGAGACATCTTGCACCCACACTCATGATTTGCACAATGAATTTCTTCTCCTTATATGGGTTTACCCTTTTTCAATACCATGAGCCAAAACAATACCATGAGCCCAAAACTTCATTACTTCCGATGGTATTCCTGGACGGGGTCATTTAGACGAATCATTACCCAATACAATGGGTCAATACCATGGTGGTTACCCCTGGTTTTGCACTTTTTGAGTGCTTTTACCCATACGCGACTTGGCACGTTCTTTTCCGCGTGCATACGCGACTTCCCCTAGGCAAACACGTGTATGCCTAGAGACATACTCTTTTCATCAAGATTTAGCACATGCTGAATTCCTTTCTTCATTGCCTTCTGTACACACTGTAGATACATCAGATTTACTTCATCAAGAACATATTCTATCAAGCACAACTTCATCCAGTAAGTTTCCATCTTCTTCATCAAGTGGGTTTCCATTCAATGACAACACTCAGTATCATATTGCTAACTAACATCATTTCATATCAGATTTACATCATTTACCAAGTCCATCAAGTCAAGAATAACTTCAACAGGTGTATTGCCATCAAGGACAACACATGCCAAAAATATCATGTCTTCATCTTCATTCAGTGGGTTGCCATCAAGGACAACACTCTGCATCATATTGCCAACAAAAATAATATGTGCGATGAGATGGAGTGATCATACCATTGAAGAAATGTTATATTTAGGATCACGAACAGTCATGTCGCAAATTGCACATTGCACACCGCATCTTGCGATTTATATTTTTCACATTGCACATTGCTCATCGTAGATTCAGAATAGTGACATGACCATGAATAAAAATGCGATGAAGCGATTGCGATATCGGCAATGCGATGGATGACGTGGCTTTCGGCATTATGATATGAGTATCAAAAATGCGATGAGCGATATCGTTATCAGCATATTTGAATATTGGAAAATAGTCATGTTGGAAATGCCAATATGATTCTTGCGATAGCAGCGATGCAATGGATATTATAATCGGTGATGAGGAAAGAGAGAAAAGCAATGAAAAATCGGCGATTAGTAAAAAGCAGTAGCGATAAGAAATTGATGATGAATTATCACATCGCAAATTTTAAAGTGAGCACACAAGGATGTGTTCAATTTTCATCCCGATTTGCGATTTGTGATTGGACTTATCGCATCGGAGGTTTTTAAAAATTAATCCTTGGCTAATTTAATAATTTTCAATTGCGATTAGAACTTTATCGCATCGGATTTTTTTGCAAATAGATATATCAAAATGAGGTCTCTCCGATTTGTGATTACCATTTGGGTTCATCGCATCGGAACTTTTGAAATTAATGAATCGACTGTGACAGGACTCTGCCAAAATGCGATTGTGATTAGAATTTATCACATCGGAACTTTTTAAAAGTTGAACTTTTAACCAATTGTGATATGACTTTACCAATTCACGATTGCGATCAAGTTTTTATCACATCGGAGTTTTTTATTTTTTTTAAATGGAAGAATTAACCTTATTTCTAATGCAACATGTGCGTTTGTGATCTGATCTATCACATCGGAACTTTCGTGATAAAAAACAAAATTTTAAATTTATTCCAATGAGATATTCGATTTGGTATTTTATGGAAGATTGAATGAGGTAACACATCGGAGGTCTTGCATCAGAAATCAAGTTGAAAACAAATGAAAACCTACAAATGAAATAGAACAAGAATAAAAAATAAACTAAGGAAAAGAGAAACTATTAATAGATGAAAATGAACATGTAAATGCGTACCTGGAAGGAAATTGTCTGTGGATTTTACCTTATGAATCTTCCAATTCTTCCTTTGATTTATCAATATTCTAACTTTGTTCAAACTCATCTCTTATATATTCTAAATCGGAGTGTGTAATCAGCCTAAATAAAATCTGTTTACTCATGTTCAGGAAATCTGAAACTCATAAAATGCACCAGAATTAAATGTGAAAATAGGCTTCCCTTTGAATTGCAACAATAATTTATTTCCTCTGCTCATTCCGAATTAACTTAAGAAAAAACGGTATTGTTATAGTGACTGTTTAATAATGCTTTTGGCAAATGAATATGATGCATATTGCAGCATCGGATAATAAGCTAAAGATCAGGATGGGATAAAGGCACTAATTATGGAAAAATATCAACACAGATTTAAATGTATGCACACAGCAAAATGGACATCCTTAAAGTCATTTTAACAAATTTCGAAGAAGATAATATGAACTTCATGTGATTACAGCAAAAATTTAGACTGACTAATAATAATTAAATTGGAATTAGGCTTATAATAGACAGTCATACATTTCATGGGATAATGAGATCATGAAGTTTTATATCCTCAAAACCTTTAACAAATAAATTTTTAGGAGAAAATCGTATGAGGACATTTCAAAATAGAGAAAAGTGGCTTTGAGGTGGTTGGTGCCAAGTGCAACTTCAATTGAATTTAGTCAAGATGCTATTCAAAATAGGCAGAGTAGAGATATTGCTGAAGTAAATTTTGATTTAAAAATGGGAAGCAAGAATTAGAATTTTTCTGATAAGAGGCAAATATTTCCTTGAAAATGTATATGATATGAGAAGGGTTGATTGCTCATTTTATTTTTATTCATAGAACTATTAAGAATAAATTAACTACATAAAACAAACTAACTAAATTAATTCTACTTCTATTCTAACCATATACATGAAAATGACTAGGTATAGTCATATTTCCAGTGTAACCATTCTCTTATTTTAATTCCTGCATATATGTACAGTTCAAATGTTAGTAACAGAAACAAAAATCTAAAAAAAAAAATCTGTAAGTAGAATTTACAGTTATTGTTAACAACTTATTTACAATCTCCTTCTTTTGAAATTTCTTTTCCAACTGAATTCCAATTGGATCATAAAAATATGGATGGATTTCCATTAATGATTGGAAAATGTTTAAAAGAGGAGATGATAGGCCAGATTGTGGATATGAGATTTTAATTTGAAAGGCCTGAAAAAAATTGTTAGTGTTATGTGTAAGTGTTAAACTATTAACAATTTTCCATGAAGGAAAACTTTCCAAACAATTTTCAAACGAGTTAATGAAAAGTGGATGGAAATATGTCAAATAAGATGGAAAATTATCAATTGGATTAGATTGTTGGGCAGATTGTAAAAATACATTCTCTTGTTGACACTGCCTTTGGGAAAATAGAGGCTTTTGATAAAACATTAGCTTTGATTTAAATTGAAATATTAATAGCTTTTGATGTTCATTATTATAATATGAAACTTCAATTTCCCAATAGGGCAATGCATCAATTGAGTGTTCATTTTTAAAGTGCTCAATATGTTAGCGTAGAGTGTCAAAAAATTGAAAAATAAAATCACAAAACAAATCTAAATTTGAACAAAATAAATATGAAAGAAAAAATAAAATGAAATCCTTATTGGTACAACTAATGTTACGGCACAATTGGGATTGTTTTGAAATAATTTCTCTTTTACAAGGATTGGTGAGAATAATGGAATTTGAATAATTGTCAATTCCAAGTTGGAATTAGAAAGAGAATTATGATTATGAGTAGGAATGGGAGTTTGATCATGATATTAATCATAATTTGGAATGTTTTCTTGAATGGTGAAGTCATGAAGATAATTTGCTGCTCCAAAATGAGGATTGGTTGGAATAATTTCTAAATTGAAATGTTCCTCATTCTCAGATGTTATTTGAATTTTATCATGAGGATACTCTTGAGAAGAACAGAAATCAACATCCTTGATGTCAGAATAATTATCTTAAATGACTTCACAATATTCTTTAGAATTCCCTTCGATCCCGTCCAATACATCAAAACAAGGAGGAATAAAAAATTCATGTTCATTAATGGCAAAAGAATGATCATTAATTGTTTCTCTATCTTGATAAAAATTTATTGGTAATTCATTTAGATCATCCTCTTTATTTTTTGAAATATCATTAATACCAAGAGGGGATAAATTACCAACATTGAAAATATCAGGATAAAGGGAAAAATGAGAATCAGAAATAATGAATTCAAAATTTTCTCTGTTTGAGAACTCTAGTACATCATGCTCACTATAAATTTCAGATTCTAGATCATTCATTTTTGTATCCACACTTTCTTTAAGAATTGTGCTTTGATTTTCTGAATGTGGCATTTGCTAATCATGAAAAAATTCAGAAATTTGTACAAAAACTTGTGTTTTATTATTCACTTTGATTGCTGCTTGCATGTGTTGATTTGTGATTTGATTTTATGAATTTAATGTAGAGGAATTTTCAGATTTCAAAGCAGATTTTTCTCCAAAATTAATGCTATTGTCTTCTTGTATTTGGATAGAAATATTTTTCAAGCTTTGTGAGACCACTTCATCATAATTTATTTGCACATCGATATTGGAATTCTCATTTATGTCAGAAGGGGATGGAACAAAGCTTGAACTAATTTCATATGGATTGGGGATGGGAGGAAGAGAGCAAATATATTCAAACCAATCTAGTGATTCTTCTTCTGTAGGTTTATCTTCAACTTTAAATCTTAAACAATTCAAATGAAATTGAATATTAAAATCTCTAACAGACTTATTTTAAAATCTTCGTAGATATTCAATTTCATCACATACCTGTTCATAATCATATCTTTCAAATTTACAAATGAAAAGTGTAACAAATTGATCCCAGCTGTGAATTGAGGCAACCGGAAGAGTTCTACACCAGTTTCTAGCTTTTGCCGCAAATGTGAGAGTAAACAATCTGCATAAAATGCCTTCATCAATTCCTTGAAAATCATAATTTGAAACATTTTGAATAAATTGAAAGACATGATTAAAAGCAGAAGAATGTTTCTTACCATCAAACTTTACCTGAGACAAGAGTCTTACTACTTCGGGTGGAGTATTGGAAGATGCACGTCCATATATACAACTCCAAATTGGAAGTTTTAAAGGAGCCATTTGTAATAAAAATGAGATGTTAGAATTGAAAAGACTCCAACAAAAAACAATTTTCAGGCCCTCCTTCTAGCACCAAAACTTTTGAAGCCTCGAAAATTGCTGCACCAACATTGAGGGATAACCACTCGGTCCGGACCTTAATACAGCTCATTTTCCATTTATGATAGTGGCTCCAACTGGTTTAACTAGGTCTAGTTACCTTTTCCCTATCGCTATTGGTTTATGATGTATCCTTAAATACCAATAACTAGGGATATCAGATCAATTATTCTTGTTGATCAGGCAATAGAATGACCCCTAAGCTGATTTGGGTTCAGCCAAACCACAACTAAAATTTTTCTTCTTCGGGAAGAGGCCTTAAAAATAATGTAGAAATTTAATCTAAATGCAAACTTATTCTATAATACAAGAAAAAGAAACTAATCTAAATCCTATCTCAATTAGGTAGATATAAATCTAACCCAAATAGGAGCAATATAATTAAATAATGAGGATTAAAATATGTCTGATTTTAAATTAATGTCAAGCTAACGAAGAAATTCAATTAGCTCACATTTGTGAATACCAAAAAACATTCTATTGAGACCATTTGACTGAAATAATAAATCAACAACACTCCATAAGAAATTCACAAAAATGATATCAATTATCAAATCAGTCAAGCCAATAATTAAACAATAATATGTGGAAGAAATTCTCAACACATTATTATTTAATAAATTAGTTTATAAGACATATTTCTGAGAAATGGTTACTCGGAAATCAGAGTTTAATTCATAAGAGCAGAGATACATAACAATTTGAGACAAATTATCCATATCAATAGAAATGCCAAAACATGAATAAAATGAAACAAAAATTTTATTAACATAAAAGTGAAACTGGTAATTGATACAGAAATGCCAAAAATACCAGTTAATTATATTTTCTTCTCTAACCCTGGTCTCTGACAGTACTTTACATTACTTGAATTTCTGCTTTCAAGACTAGAGCTGCAGAAATGCAAACTCTGCCCATCATGCATAATTCAAGACATAAAGAAAAACCCTCAATAATGTTCAGATCTGAAATTTTCTCTCCTCTCCATATAGAACTCTAAATTATTATTACATAAATGTTTTTAGAAGTCTGGAATTGCAGAGGAGAGTAGCCCCTTTTACATTTTGCAATATGCAATTTATAATATTTCCAAAGGTATTTTGAGAGGAGAGTTTGTTGAAGAAAAATTTGCTCAATCCAATTTTAATTGCTCAAAATTTCCAATCTTTAATTGCTGGAGCTTTCTCATTGATTTAGATCTTTTTCTCCATATCCCTTCTACTTTTTTTCCTGCAAAAAGAAATCAAAATGAATTAAGATGCAACAATAAAATCAAAATATCATTTTTTGGCATTAAAACAAATCCGATCAAATTCTATTTGAATAAATAATTAAAAATAAAATATAAGCTCTCTATTTATGCTTGGAATGGTTTAATTGGCCAAGGATATCATTGATGAGAGAATATGCAATTAGAAGAGGCTTTGGGCAAATGAAAATGAAGAAAATAAAACTCAGAAAATTGATTTTGTTTTAGAAATTTGGAGCTTGATTTTCTGCCTAATTTTTGAGCCAATAAATGACCAAATCTGTTAGTGAAACCTCCTCAGAAATGTTCTCCTTGATTTTCTCTTTCCAATGAGCCATCATGGGCCTCATTTGGCTATGTAAAACTCAATCTATGAGTCTCCAAAGTTGATAAGTCAAATCTAATGTAAATCTGGGAATTTTGTTGGTGGGCTAAAAATCAGAATCTTAATTAAAAATTTAATCCTAAATTAGCCTCTAATTATCTAATAATTAATCCTAATTTATTTGCTAATTATAAACTAAACTAATTATTTAATAAACTATTTATTAATTAATATTAATCTAACTAACAAATATAAAACAAATTAATCTAATAATTAATCTATAATTTAATTTAATTAATTATATTTTATATATTAACTAATTTAATTAATTTTAAAATTAATTATTTTATTTATTCAAATTTTAAATTTAATATATTAAATTAAACTAAACTAACATTTCATTAATATTGATGCTATCCTAACACGCTAACACTATATTAACTCAACACTAACGTACTACTAACACTAACACTATTCTAACATAAAATTAAAACAATACCTACTACTAACACTATACTAACATACTAACACTACATTTACTAACTTAACACTAACGAATGCGTTTGAAAAAGGAAAAAAAGACAAATGACTTATGCCTCATCGCATCATCATATCAGGAGTGGGATTATCGGAGTTTGTTACGAAATGCATCCATTGGATTTTTCCGATGCGAAACTCTGATGTGATGTAATTAAATTTTAATTTAATTAAATTTATTATAATTTATGTATTGATTAATTTGATTGATTTAAAATTTAATATTTAAATATTATTTTTTTATTTTTTATTTTTTATTTTTCTTTCATTCTAATGATGCTAAATTATGAATTTATCTAAGGGATGATTTGCTTATCTAAACTACAGCGACTTTGACATTTTGGATTTTTCGGATTTTTCGAGTTTAGTAATTTATTTGAAAATTGGAATAAATTATCGAAATCCCGATGCTTCGTTATTTGGTTGTATAAGTAAAAATGAAAAATATTAGTCATAACTAACTATGGGTTAATATTTTAAACTAAATGTATATATTAAAAAAAAATGAAATATTGTACATTTTATGCATTTTCTAACCCAGACGACATAATTGATTAGAATTCAAAGGAGTGCTATTTACAAACTGGTTGCCAAAATGAGACGAAACAAGTGTCAACAGGAAGTTTATAAAAAATCGATTTCATCCAAGAAATCAAAACAAGAATCTAAAGAAAATGAAAAATTAACAAAATCGTAAGATAATTGACTCAATAAAAATCCTAAAAGGTGTTTAGCCAAAAATTTTATAGAAAGGGTCCCCATTATTTGATGTGAACAAGTTAAAAATGGGGGGTTGTTATACCATACAACACTCCCTCAGATCTGAAATTTCTACACAGGAAATAAAGTTTGTGTACTTATGGCCACTTTTTATAGAATTCAAATCCGATGCTCATAGAGATAGTTATGATGATTTTCCCACATTCACCTCTTTCAAATGAAATTCTGGAGCCTAAAACATCCCTAGCTTCCACAGATAATATCTCTGAAAATATTGTGAACCAAGATCTGAAATTTCTATGCACCGTTCCTCTAGATTTCAGCTTCACTCTGTAAAAATTTCATAATCTGAACCTTAGTAAAAAAAAAAAAAATTATAGCGACACTTCCACGATGACCTGTTTTAGGTGAAATTCGGGAGCCTGAAAAAGCCCTAACTTCCATAGATCATATCTCCAAAACTATTGCGAACCAAGATCTGAAAATTTTACATGACATTCCTCAGGATTTTTTATTTTTTCTGTAACAATTTCATCCTCTGAACCTTTGTAGAAAAAAATATAGCAAAAATGTCACGATGACCTGTTTGGAGCAGTGAAACCGTAGAATCCATAGCTATGATACCAAATGTTATGAAACTAGCTCCAAAAATAGAAGAAAATACAAACAAACTCCTTAGAAATCAACTACTTCGAGGGGGAAGCCTCTAATAAATTACATAAATGAACAATTCTTGGATGATCCAAATGGAAAAACCTCCTTATATATATAGGAGTCCATGTGATCACAATATAATCATAGCTGACCTAACAATAATAATGTAAGGGCACAATAATAACAATATTGGGGTTACAGGGGTACACCAATAACAATAAGGGGGTTACACTAACAATAGTAAGGGACTATACTAGTAATATAGGGACCTAACACCATATTTTTACTTTCAAATTTCCTTTCCAGAATGAAAGTATTCTCTAGATTTTTATGTTCAAAGAGATGCACCTCATGTTGGATGTTTTCCTTTAAATTCCCCATAATTTTTTCTAGCAAATTATCCTTTAAAATATTCATTACTCTAAGAATCAAATTTTGGAATTATTGAATATGCTTTCTAATAGGACCTTTTTGTCAAAGATTTACCAATTCACTAAAGAATGTGTTTCTTTTAATATCCTCATAATGTGTTATCAATTACTATGTCAAAATGGACTATTATATATCATAATCCTTTTTTCCTTCACAAATCCATTGATGCCATACATGTTGGTGTTGTTTTAAAAACACGGATATAATATTTACTTTTTGTAAGTATGTCACTTGATGTAGATAAAAGTGTTTCTTCATTTGAAATATCTATGTTATAGGATCATTACCATCAAATTCCCTCATACTAATCTATGGAATGTAATATTTCCTTGGTGATGGCTTGATGCCATGTTTTTTCAAATCTTGAATTGAAAACTCATGATTATGGATTTGTGATCCAAATTTTTTTCTCTCAAATTGTGATAACATACCCCCTATATGAGATTGATTCTCCAAAACATGGTTCTCCTTATGTTCATTATTTCCTTAGATATCCACATCCCTTTTAGGAATTCTATCTAAGTGTTAGGTCCCTATATTACTAGTATAGTCCCTTATTGTTGTTAGTGTAACCCCCTTATTGTTATTATTGTACCCTTGTAACCCCCATATTGTTATTATTGTGCCCTTAAATTCTTATTGTTAGGTCAGCTAGGATTACATTGTGGCCCCATGGACTCTTATATATAGAAAAGAGGTTTTGTAATTTGAATCATCCAAGAATTGTTCATTCATGTAATGTATTGGAGGTTTCCCCCTCGAAGTGGCTTATTTCTAAGGAATTGATATCTCTTTTCTTCTCTTTTTGGAGCTAGTTTCACAACATTTGGTATCAGAGCTTTGACATTCTAGGGTTTCGTTGCTCCAAACAAGTCAGCGTGGCATTTTCGCTATAAATGTTTTTCTACAAAGGTTTAAAATCTGAAATTTTAGAGTGCGAAGCCAAAATCCTGAGGAACATCATCGCAAAATTTCAGATCTTGGTTCGCAATATTTTCGGAGATATGATCTGTGCAAGTTAGGTCATTTTACAGGCTCCTGAATTTAACCTAAATAGGTCATCGTGGTATTTTTTTAATAAATTTTTTTCTACCAAGGTTCAGAAGCTGAAATTTTTAGAGTACGATGCCGCAATCCTGAGGACCATCCTCACAAAATTTCAGATATTGGTTTGCAATATTTTCGGAGATATGATCTGTGGAAGTTAGGGATTTTTCAGGCTTTTGAATTTCATCTCAAAGAGGTGATCACGGGGAAAACTTCATAGCTCTCTCTCTGAGCATCAGATTTGAATGCTATAAAAAGTGGCTGCAAGTACACGGACTATAGTTTTTGATCTATCAATTTTAGAGCCAAAGGAGGAAACAATGTCACGTGGAAAGTCGTACAAGTTTTCTCTACTAAACCAGTCCAAAATTGGATCACTGTGGGATCAGATTGGACATAACTTTTCCTTGAAGAATCCAAATCAGATAAGACCTGTGGCATTTGAAAGAAGCTTCAAAGGGCTACTACAAGATTGAATTTTAGATATTGAGGATCTGCAATTATAGAGATAATTCAATTTCAATATCAAGATCCTCAAAAGCAAGTAAAAGGTGTGTATTTTTTCTCCAAATTGTATAAGTCTTGTTTCAAGAATCAAGTTGAATTGGTTCCAAGGGAATATTGTAGAATAGATATCAGTATTGGATTCTAAAATGGCCCCTAAAAATAATTCAACACCCATTAAGCCTTTAGAAATCTCTGCTATGACTCATGAAGACGAAGAATGGCAACATGACATATATAAATTACAAGAGCAAGTGCAACAAAATTTGCTCTCGCAAAGAAAAACAAAAAATGACATGGAAGTTTTGAAGAAAGGCATGGAAACTAAGATAGATGGTTTGAAGAATGGCGTGGAATCTAAGTTGGATGGTTTGAAGAATGACATGGAATCTAAGATAGATGGCATGGAATCTAAGATGGATGACATGGAAGCTAAGATGGAAAACATGAAGAATGATCTAAAAGCAGGCATGGAAGGTTTGACAAAGTTGATATAAGAAATGTTTCCTAATGGTGAAAATATAGTAGAGGAAACTCATGATGAGAACAAAATAAATATTAATCGCAATTTCATAAAATCTAATGTTGGCAGGAAGAACCACCATATTCCAAAAATGGATATGAGGAAGTTTGATGGAAAGGGTCCTGTAACATGGATACTACAGATGGAGCAATATTTTGATCTCCATAATGTGAAAAACACACAAAAGGTACGCATTGAAACTTTACATTTAGAACAAAATACATTTGTATGGTATCGATGGCTTTTCTTCCGTAAAAAAATTGTCACTTGGTCAATTTTTACGGAGGAAATGATAGCACATTATGAGGATACAAAGAGCAACACCTTCTTTAGCCAATTGATAAATCTCAAACAAAAGGGTTTAATGGGGGAGCACATTGAGGACTTCCAAAAATTGAATATAAGGGTAATTGATATTCCAGAGGAACACATGATTGATCTCTTCATATGTACTTTAAAGGATAACATCCAACATGAAGTTCACGTTTTGGAACCTGATTCATTGGAGAAGGCATTCAGGTTGGCAAGAAAAATTGAATGTAAAATTATGGCGACAAGGAAGCTTACCACTCACTTCTATAAAGAGGGAAGTGTTGCTACTCCTAGATTTCCACAACCTACAAGGTTGACACCACAACAATTGGAAGAAAAAAGAGCAAAAGGGCTTTGCTACAGTTGTGATAGAAAATACACTAAAGGTCATAAGTGTGCTGAGAAGAAATTATTTTACATAGATTGTGAAGAGGAAGAAGAAAATTAACAAGAAGAGGATATACACCAGGAACCAACCCTAGAAGAGGAAGAAATGAGTCCGACCATATCGTGTAATGCATTGGCAGGAATTACCACTCCTCAAACTCTCAAGATAGAAGGACATATCAAGAAGAAAAAGGTAATAGTGTTTATTGATTCGGGTAGTACCCATAATTTTATTCATTGTAAGGTAGCCAAGGAATTGAATTGTTTCCTATACCCAGCACCAGAATGTCAAGTGATGGTTGCAAATGGAGGAACTATAAATTGCTCTGGAAAATGCCATAATATCAATCTAACCATGGGGGAATATGTATTGACTAGTCCAATGCTTGCCATTCCTATGGGAGGTGCTGATGTTGTACTAGGAGTACAATGGTTACAATCTTTGGGGACGGTAGCATTTAATTTTCAAGAACTTTTCTTGAAATTTTTTTTAGAAGGAAAGGAAGTCGAATTACGGGGTATTGCGGGGAAGCCAGGAAGGATAATAAGCTCTAATGTCATGACAAAGCTTCTAAAGAAAGAACAACGAGGCGTAATTGCACAATTATGCTCACTAGAAGTTCCAACATCAAAATCATCTATTTCTGCAGATCTCCAAAAAGTATTGGACAATCATTCCAAGGTGTTTGAAACTCTGAAAGGACTCCCACCTATTCGTGTTCATGATCATGCTATTCATTTGATTCTAGGAAGTGTTCCTCCAAACATCATGCCTTACAGATATCCTTATGTCCAAAAGAGCGAAATTGAATGTATGATTGCAGAAATGTTAGAGGCGGGTATAATTCAACCTAGTCAAAGTTCTTTCTCTATTCCTGTAGTATTGGTACACAAGAAGGATGGATCATGGAGCATGTGTCCGAATTATAGGAAGCTCAATAAGCTCACCATTAAAGATAAATTTCCCATTCCTGTGATTGATGAATTATTGTATGAATTACATGGAGCAATTTATTTTACCAAGTTGGATCTTCGTTCAGGGTATCATCAAATTAGAATGAAAACTGAAGATATTCCGAAAACAACATTTCGAACTCATGAGCGTCATTATGAATTTTTGGTCATGGCTTTTGGCCTTACCAATGCACCTTTTACATTTCAAGGGTTGATGATTTCAATTTTCAAACCCTTCCTTAGAAAATTTGTGCTAGTATTTTTTGATGATATACTAATCTATAGCAGGTCTTGGAAGGATCATGTTCAACATGCTGATAGGGTGCTCAAACTATTGCAGGAGAAACAATTATATGCAAAAACATCCAAATGTTTCTTTGGAGTACAAGAGGTGGAATATCTGGGTCATATTGTATCTCACGAGGGTGTTAAGGTAGACCCTAACAAAATTAAAGCCATTAACGAATGTAAAGTCCCCACAACCATAAAGCAGTTGTGAGGATTTCTCGGGTTAACAAGGTATTATCGAAAGTTTGTTAACAATTATGGGATAATAGTAGCACCTCTAACAACATTATTAAAGAAAGATCCATTTTCATGGACCCCTGAAGCAACTAAGGCCTTTGAACATCTTAAAGAGGCAATGTGCCTAGCACCAGTCTTAGCTACGTCAGACTTCACAAAAACCTTTATTGTGGAATGTGATGCCTTAGGAAATGGAATTGGTGTTGTTTTAATGCAAGAAGGAAGACCCATTGCTTTTGAAAGTCGTCCAATCAAAGGAAATTATTCACAGAAACCTATTTATGAGAAGGAAATGTTAGCAATACTACATGCACTAATGAAATGGAGAACTTACTTAATGGGAAGACACTTCACGGTAAAAACTGATCATGATAGTCTTAAACACTTTTTGGAACAAAGACTATATTCAAAAGAGCAGCAAAAATGGGTCACAAAGATTTTGGGTTATGACTTTAAAATAATATACAAAAAAGGGAAGCTAAATGTTGTTGCAGATGCACTCTCAAGAAACAATGAAGAGGTGGAATCATTGCTTTGTGACATTTCTATTTTCCAACTAGATTGGATAACCGAAGCAAGAGATGAATGGAAGAAGGACGAAGCAGTGTGGACACTCATTCAAAAGTTGCAGCAAGATCCTAGTACATCTGATGCATTTATTTGGAAAAATTATTCCTTATGGTACAAATATCACTTATATCTTTGTAAGAATTCCCAACTAAAACAAAAGATTATTTTAGAATTGCACACTTCTCCTTTAGGAGGACACTCGGGATTTTTAAAAACTTACCACAGGGTGAAAAACTATTTTTTTTAGGATGGTTTTAAATCTGATATTCAAAAGTTTGTGGCAGAATGTTTGGTTTGCCAGCAGAATAAAGTTGAGACAATTAAGACCTCGGGTCTTCTACAACCTTTATCCATTCCAAGTCAACGTTGGGAGTAGATTTCAATGGATTTTATCATAGGTTTACCTAAGTCCGAAGGAAAGAGTGTCATCATGGTGGTAGTTGATAGACTTACCAAGTATGCACACCTTTGTGCATTATCTCATCCATTTAAAGAAAGTATAGTTGCTGCTACATTTATGGACACAATTCAAAAGCTACATGGAAACCCAAAGGTTATTGTGAGCGATAGAGATCACATTTTTACTGGAAATTTTTGGACAGAGTTATTTTCTTGTTTGGCTACTCAATTAGCTTATAACTCATCTTATCATCCTCAACCTGATGGTCAAAATGAGATAGTAAATAAATGTTTGGAAATATATCTTTGTTGTTTTGTATCTAATAAGCAAACACAATGGGTCAAGTGGTTACCTCTAGCTGAATGGTGGTATAACACTTCCTTCCATACTGCAGCAAAAATGACCCCATTTATGGCACTTTATGGATATAATCCACCATCCATCACATCATATTTAAGAGAAAATTCGAAGGTTCAAGCAGTGGAAGATCACATCTAGCATCAACAAGAAGTTCTCCAAATCTTAAAGGACAACCTGAATTTGGCACAAAATCGAATGAAACAACAGGTAGATCAACATCGCAGGGAGAGAAGTTTTGATGTATGAGACTAGGTATTTTTAAGGCTACAACCATACAAATAAAGTTCCCTCAAGCAAGCTAAGAAGGATAATAAATTATCGCCAAAGTACTATGGTCCTTACAAGGTGTTGCAAAATATTGGTACTATGGCATACAAATTGGAGCTTCCTGCTTCTTCACGAGTGCATCCAATTTTCCATGGTTCATGCTTAAAGAAGGTTATAGGTGAAAATCTTCCAGTTCAAACAATATTGCCAGAACTTGATGAGGAAGGAAAAATCATATTGGAACTTGAAGCAGTCATGGAAACAAGAACTCAACAACTATGGAATCGATCAATTTCAGAGTATCTCATCAAGTGGAAGAACTTACCCACTAAAGATTCTACATGGGAGAATGAGAATTTTACACAAAAGCACCCAGAGCTACTCAAGCGTTGAGGACAACACTTTTTTGAAGGAGAGGGGCATGTTAGGTCCCTATATTACTAGTATAGTCCCTTATTGTTGTTAGTGTAACCCCCTTATTTTTAATATTGTACCTTTGTAACCCCCATATTGTTATTATTGTGCCCTTAAATTATTATTGTTAGGTCGGCTAGGATTACATTGTGGCCCCTTGGACTCCTATATATAGAAAGGAGGTTTTGTAATTTGAATCATCCAAGAATTGTTCATTCATGTAATGTATTAGAGGTTTCCCCCTCGTAGTGGCTTATTTCTAAGGCGTTGATATCTCTTTTCTTCTCTTTTTGGAGCTGATTTCACAACACTAAGAGAATTTTTTCAAAGGAAATTATGGGTTTTTGTATTTCTTCCTTATTTTCATTCATCTTATTTTCCATTTCTCTTTTAAGAATTTCTTGAGAACTTCAGAAATCGACCATTTTCAACATTCAACCATCCATTTCATTAACATTATTCTCTAAATTATATAACCTAAATTCTATGTATTCAGCTTCTTATAAGTATAGGATGGTCGTTTAGTAGATTTAATTGGTTTAGTAGCTATATTTGGAGACATTTTGGGAAATAATAATAACACTCCTCTTTATTACAACAAAAAAAGGGGATGTTCTAATCAATAGTTATGTCACTAGTAAGTTGTGTACCTTAATTTGGAGAGTATCATAATGACTAAAGCTTTATTTATATATCTTTTAGATTTGAGGCTTTTTGGATCTAAAAATTTGTTCTATAATATTTTGATATGTAGTTTTCAATTCTACACGTGTGAACTGAATTTTATGCGCCAACTGAAGGTTATAGTAACTTTCCCAAAATGTGTTCATTTTTTATCCTCTTCCCACGATCAAACTTGTATAGTGCGCCACATTTCCAATTACTAAAATATAATTATGGAAATTCTACTTAAGGTACTTCTATATGTCTCCTGAAATTCTTGAATATTTCATAGTCTGATAATTTCCATACAAGAAAATATAGAAAAAACACCAAGCTAACCTATTTAAGATTTATTTCATGAATTTTCAAAAACCCTAAATTCCATGGGGTATAACTCTAAAATTACAAAAAACCAAAATCTAAAAATGTAACCCACTATTCCCGAAATATTTTTCCTTACTATGGTCAAATTTTCACTTTATGAAGCCTTATAAAAAATTCTCGCACAAAGTCCAAACCGACTTGTTTGAGAGTGATTTCTAGAGCATAAATTTATCTTAAATTCCTCGGAATGCATCTCTAAAACTATAGCGAACCAAGATCTATAACATTAATCATATGTTCACCACAATTGTATCTCAACGTGGTCCAAGTTTCATGGTCTAAATCCTTACATAAAAGAAAGTTATAGTGAAAATGGTGATTTTCCTTGTTTGAAGTAGCAAAACCATAGGATTAAGTGCTCTAACACAAAAATGTTATGATCTTTGTGTCATAAAACTAATAAGAAGCCAATAATTCTAGTCATCTTCAAGGGTGAAACCTCCTTTTATAATAAATACAACGAAAAAAACAATGCTTGATTATTCTAAGACGAGATCTCCTTGGTATATATAGGAGACAAAGGGTGCAATTATAATAACATGGGACCATGAGGGGTTCTAGCCTACATGACAATTTAATAATAGAAATGTAATCACTCAATATCTAGGGCTTAATAAGGAGATTTTGGGTGAACATGGGGCTTATATAGGGCTTAAAATCAATTTTTATAATGAAATAAGAGGCTTTTCTCAATTAAGGTGGAGGTAAATGAAAAAATTATCGACTTTCTTTCTAGAATCAAAGAAATTCATGATAATATTGGTGCTATTGGTGAAAATATTTCCAACGTCAATCTCGTAACAATTACATTAAATGGAATGATGGGTGATTATCATATATTCATCACTATACTTTAATCTAGGGAAAATGCTCCTACATTTGATGAATTCACATGTATTATCTTGCAAGTAGAAGAAAGAAGGAAGAATCTCAGTGGCATATCTCAAAATTTAAATATAGCATTGGAAGCAAAAAGGAAGTATCCATACATAGGAATGTCATGGGAAAAGAACACAAGAGGCAATTCATATTCAAAACCACATCAAAGCATAATGCTACCAAGGAAAAATACCTATGTGAAGAGGAAGGATGGATGCTTATTTTGTGGTAAGCGTAGACATTTTTCTAAACATTGCAATAAAAATAAATTTGATGAGTCCAAACATAGAAGGAATTCGAGAAATTTTGTTGATAAATAAGAAAAAATGATAGTCTCAAAAATATCAAATTATTCATTTCATATGCCTTTTTATTAGTATAAATTGATAATGTCAATGCATGTTTGTTGAATCTAGTTCTTCAATCCATAGGACATGAAAAAAGGAATAGTTTGATACATATCATGAACAAAATAACAATACTCACAACTATATATGAGATGATAGTTCTTAAGAAAAATATATTTAGTGTGATGCATGTGTAATGTTATTGAATGGCCATGTGAGACAAATACATAATGTGATGTATGTTTCTGGAATTAAGAATAAAATAATCTCAATGTCCACCATTGCAGATCATAATCTCAAAGTTAAATTCTTGAAGTAACATGTAATATGAATCATATATAGGGTAGCTAAATCATCATAGCAAGAGGAATATAGATTGGAGGATTGTATAAGATTGACATTAAAAGGAAAGATCGTTAAGAAATGGCACCTACAAGCATGAAAATAGAGGATCTTTTAACAAACCATGGTTGATTTTCCATCTAAATAAAACAAAATCAAGGTCATGGGACACATATTTCAATATGAATGGTATAAAAGCATTATAGTGGGAATAACTTATGGCTTATTAATGGTTATGGAAATTGGAAAAGCCATTGGAAAAGGCAAAGAGGAAATAATTGGCATTTAATTATGAGAAATAAAGGAAAATAGGAGAAAATGAAGGTGAAGAAACACAAATATGCATGCAAGGGAAATTAGAGATAAAATTAAATAAAATGAAAGAAAAAGGATACATCAAAGATAAAAAGGCATCAAAGAAACAATTCACAAATTTTTATTAGTTTTTATCTTTCAGACAGTTTTTTATTCAACTCTTGTTCATTCTCTCATACACTCTTGAACACTTAGAGTATTCTTGGAGAATCCTAGCATTCACATGGACTTGTAGAGAAGCAGGTAAAGAACAAACAAGGAATTGGAGGAAAGTGGAAAATAAGGTTGGATCATCAGTTACAGTTGGAGTTCACTGCAGGTAACAAGTTGCGTGTTTGATTTCCTTGCTAAGATTTCAACGCATAGTACATGCATGTGGTTATTTTGTTATTTTGCTGTCATTAGCATGGGAATTGCCTAGATTTAAAGTGGTTTCAATCTTGCCTTGCCATTTCCTAGATATCCATGATGTAGTGGGTTCTCTATTTGGATTTATAATTGGTTCTTAGGTTTGCTATGACTGTGAGTTGGGATAGAATATTTGGAGACCTAAAATAGCTTTGCTTTCGTGGAGGCTGTGGGTTGAGATGTGATATATCTAGAGCTATGTAATAGCTTAGGTTCCTTGGACGTTGTGCATTTAGATATAATCCCTAGAGTCCTAGATAGTTTGGGAAGAGACTAATCTAGTTAGTATTAGTGATTTCTGTATTAAGTAGGTGAAATCACTGTGGTTGAGGGTTGAGGTATTTTTGCCTCTGGAGGCCCTTGTTGGTTCTATTTGGTTAAATCCATATGATCCCACATTCATTTTGGGAATATGATGCAGCGATGATTGGTTAAAGGAGATATTTGGTTCATCCCAATATATGGTTGGGTGGTACGTGGAAGTCGCTAACTTGTTTGGATTTTGCTTATGCTAATATGAGTTTTGTTTCCATTATGATATATGGGCATAAGTACTAGTTATTATGATTATTTTATGGTTGATTTTCATGGATTCTATTCTACTTATATGTTGGTTATGTGCATGGTTATATGATGTGCTCTAAATATGGATCTTGTTCATGATCTGATAAGTTATTGAATGGTTGATGAATGCATGTGCTAACAAATGTTGTTGTAGCTAGTTTGAGAGGGCATAGAGCCTTCTTGGTGATTCTCATATGAATTTTAGAGTTTTATGATAAGATGTGCATTCATGACCTATAGCTACTATGTTTACTATGTGTTTGACAAAATGTCCTTTAAGTATTAGGCATGTCTTCAAAAAGATATTTCTTGAGTATTGATTGTTTAGAATTGTTATCATCATTGATTGAATTCTAGAAATTTCTAGACACTTCTGGGTAGTGGCCTAAAGGCCATCCCTAAAAAAGTTTCATAAATCTGACCACCACATGCATAGAACAGAGAAATTTTGATCATAACTACATAGAGGTAGGCTTATGTGTGTGGTTGGAGTCTCATAAATGCATGCACTGTGTGTCAAGGGTGTGGTTGGGAGGTGAAGCTAGTGAAAAAAAAATTCCATATCAGGGTCTGATCACTAGAGGTTGTTTCTTGACTTCTGGGCCATTTGGTGTTTGTGATAAGTATTAGTAAGTTTTCATATTGCAAGCCCCACTTCCATAACTGGACCTTGCAGGCCATGTCATCTCATATTAACACTCAACTCATTTTTAACCTGTAGAGCTTGTAAAATCCTATAAATGTGAGAGGGGGCATTATAGGGTGGTATCAGAGCAGGTTCTACTCTCTTTGGGTGATATCTAATACCACAGGGTGGTATCAGAGCTTCCAAGTTCAAACACTTGGACTGGATAGGTTAAATTCATGTTCATATGCATTCATGTCAGTTGTATATGTGTTCATCATGAATATATGTTGGTTGTTTCTTGTTATGGTTATGTTATATATGTATGAGTTGGTAAGCTTGTGATATTCTATCACACTAACCTAGACTGATTTGTGCAGATGAGATAACCTCCTTTGAGATACATTGAGGTATTATTTCATTATGTCTTCTATTTGTTTATCTAACATGGTATGTTTGTAGGAAATAGAAGATCAGAGATGAAGAGGAAAATGGTGGACAAAAATTCACATGACTCCCCTTATAGGCTTGATGTGAATTATATGGAATGGAAAAGGTCAATTGGGCAACAAGGAGAAGAGTATTCTCCTTATATAGAAAAATACACTGAGAATTTTGAAGGGAGAAATTATAATTTTCAAGGTAGATAATAACAGGTTGAGTCATCCTTTAGATTCTTCAAATAATAACAGGTTGATTGACACATAAGAAAGGCATACATTTGTTTGGAAGATATGAAAAATTTCAGAAGAATTCTAAGAGAAGAAGAGTCAATTTGGGATTAGTTTGAGAGACTCTTTAAGAAGAAGTAACTATATGAAAGATACTATGATGACAAAGCTAAGGCGTTTTAAGAGATTAATATGGATTCCATGGAAGATGATGAGAATACTAGAAGATTCCTAGTGTTGTTGAGGTATGTGCATTATCTTAAGGATGAGAAAGAAAAGATTCAAAGGTTCATTAGTGGGTTTCCAGTAGCATTCAAAGAACAGATTAAGTTTGATGAGCTTCAATCACTAGAGTAAGTCGTCAAGAAGCTCAAGCTTTTCTATGAGTAGTCAAAGCACAATCCTAAGCCTAAGCGTGACTGGAAAGGAAATGAGAATAATAAAGGGACGTGGACTTATAAGTGAGGAAGACCTTAGGATGCAGGTGAAAAATAAAGTGTATCACCTTATAAGAATTTCAATGCAGTTGAGAGAGGACATGGGTCTCATACTGAGGAGTAGAATAAGGGCAGTGGCATAAATCCTTTGAGGTGTTGGAATTATAGTGAGAAAATCATAGGATTTAGTGCCCATTGTACCAACGTAGTAAGATTTAGATATACATTTCTTATGAGGCTCAAACATTTGGATATGTTGGTCAAGTTATTCCTCAAATTTATGCAGCAATGGATAACAGGCAGGATGATCATCAGGCGTCCATTATTGAGATGAAAGGTAATATTTGTGATCAAGTTGTTTCTATTTTGATTGATCCTTGATTTTATTATAAGTATATCAATCCTAACCTAGTGGATAAGTGTTTCTTTAATAAATAAGTGCATGTAGAATCTATGTTGGTGAAGTTGGCTATAGGGACCAGGAGAATAGTTCATCATTAGATGAGATCTTACGCATTTGAGTTAAATGGTATGGCTACCTCAACACATTTAAATGTGTTTCCTTTGGGTTCATATATTATGCTTTTGGGCATCGACTAGCTATTCATTCATAGGACTAAGTGGACTGTTATGACAAGGATAATGAGTGTCTGGATGATGTTGGAGAAAAGAGAGTCTTACAGAGAAGGAAGAAGCATGCATAAGTGAGAATGGTTACACCTATGCAAGCAAAGTGCAACCATAGGAAATGATTTTATTTTATTTTATTTGCAGTGCATATTTATAGTGGAAAAGGGAAGGAAGTTAAGGATGAGGAAGTCCTAAAAAGGTATCTTGTTTTGCAACAATTTTAGGATGTGTTTCATGTAGATATTTCAAATTTTCCTCCTCATATAGCATTGAATTTCTCTATTGAGTTGATACTTGGATCAACACCAAAATCTAAGGCACCATATAGGATGAGCACTCTGGAGTTGGTTGAATTAAAGTTGGAGCTTAAAGAAATGTTTGATAAGGGATACGTAAGACTAATTTTTTCACCTTGGGATTAACCAGTACTATTTATGAGGAAGAAGGATGGTACTCTTAGATTATGCATTGATTACAGTAATTTTAACAAAGTGACCATTAAGAATAGGTATCCATTGTGACAGATTGATGATTTGATTGATCAACTAAAGAGAGCAGTAGTGTTTTCAAATATTGATTTGAGATTAGGATTTCATCAGGTGTGCATTAAAGAAGAACATATATACAAGAATGCATTGAGTATGAAGTATGGGAATTATGAGTTTGTGGTGTTTCCTTTTGGTATTACTAATGCTCCATCCACCCTCATGTGTTTGATGAAAAATTTGTTGCATCCTTATTTGTACATGTTTGTGATAGTATTTGTTGATAATATATTGGTATATTCCAAAAAGGAGGAAGAGCATGCCGAGCACCTCGTAGTAATGTTGATAATGTTGAAAGAGAATCAATTGTATGCCAATATCATCAAGTGTATTTTCTTTCAGACTCATATTCATTACTCAGGACATGTTGTTTCAAAGGAAGGGATAACAATGGAACTGTAAAATATTAAAGCTATCATTGAATGGCCAAATACTGGGAATCTAGATAAGGTTAGATCATTGATGGGACTAGCATGTTGTTGCAAGCTGTTCATCAGGAACTTATCGATTGGTTATCCTATTACATATTTGCAGAAGAAAATAAATATGTTTCAATGGACCGAGGAGTGTGCAGCTAGTTTTGAGCAGTTGAAGCATTTGCTTACAAATGCTCAAGTTTTTAAGATTTCAGATCATGATAAGTAGTTCGTGGCTTTTACAAATGCATGCAAGGAGAGACTTGGTGGAGTCTTGATGCAGGAAGGATAGGTGGTATCCAGTGAGTCAAGGAAGTTGAATGAGCACGAGTGGAAATATGTGACTCATGATCTTGAGCTGGCGGATATCATTCATGATTGAAGATGTGTAGACATTATATCCTTGGCAAGATGTCTATTTTGATGAGTGATCATATTGTATTGAGGTACTTATTTGACCAACCTAATCTAAATGCCAGGCAAGCTAGATGGTTGGCTACCTCGGTGATTTTTAATTTGAGATTAGGTACATTAAGGGAAAGGAGAATTTCATATTCTCTCAGTAGAAGAGTAAGGGTGAATCATGTTTCAGTTGTGAGGTCATATGGGACAGATTTACAAGAGTTTATCTTACATGTAGGGAAACATGATGAGAAGTACCACCAATTGAAGCAAAGGTTGCAACAAGGTGATAGAAATTAGGAGTATCACCTCACAACAGATGGCTTGGTGAGATTTAGAAACATGATCTATGCACCAGATAACAGTGAATTGAAGAAGATTATCTTGAGAAATTTTCATGTCAATTCATACTCAAGCCACCCAAAATACTATAAGACTTTGATATTTGTTAATAAGTTCTATGATTGGATAGACTTGAGGAAATCAGTCATTGATTTTGTTGCAAGGTGCTTGGAATATTAGTAGGTGAAAGTAGAATGTAAGAATCCAGTTCATTTATTCAATCTTACTCTGATTCCTAAATGGAAATGGGAGGTCATTTCCATGGAATTAATTATAGGATTTTCGAGGACATCAAGACAACATGATTCCATCATGTTGTTGTTGAAAGGTTTAGCAAGGTATATCACTTCTTTCTAGTGAAGTATACTTATTCAACTAGTGAGGTAGCTCATATCTTCATCAGGGAGATAATGAGTTTGCATGGTGTTCCCAAGATGATTATATTAGAAAAAGATGCCAAGTTCACTTCCAAGTTTTGGAAGAATTTGTTTTTAGGCTTGGGGAAAGAGTTAGCCTTCAATACAACTTATCATCCATAGACTAATGGACACACTGAAAGGGTTAACATGAAACTTTAAGATATGTTGAGGATGTATGTTATGCATCAACAACGCAAGTGGGAGGAGTATCTTCCAGTGGTAGAGTTTCCATATAATAATGGGTGGCATGAGTCCATTTGAGGCTCTCTATGGGAAGAGATGTAATACTCATATTAGTTGGAGTGATCTAGTGAATAGGGCATTGAATGGGCTAGATATGTTAGTTGAGTTGGAGCAGGAGATGCAGGTATTAAGAGGAATCTAAAGGTAGCACAGGATAGGCAGAATAATTATGCAGATCAACATAGAGAATTTGAGTTTCAGGTTGGAGAGAATGTGTACCTGTGCATCAATCCTAAGAGGATATCCTTGAGTATTGGGTCATGTGCCAAGTTGGCACCTTAATATTGTGGGCCTTTTGAGATCCTTGAGAGGATTAGAATAGTTGCATACATACTTACACCGCTTCCAATAGTGAAATTCCATGATTTTTTCCATGTTTCATTACTTTAGAGATATGTCCATGATGTTTATCATGTGCTTTATTGGTTTGTATTGTAGGTGGAAGTAGAGGGAGAATTCCAACCATAACCACAATGCATATTGCAATAGAAACAACTCATGCTCTGGAAAAAAATAATATAGTAGGTTAAATTGTAGTGGAAGTACTTTGGGCCCGTGAAGGTACATGGGAGATGGCTAATCAAATATGGTATTTGTATCCTTCCATATTTGCTGGTTGAGAAAATGTGTTTTTTATATGTGTTTTGGCCATATATATATATATATATATATATATATATATATATATATATATATATATATATATATATCTATCTATGTGTGTGTGTGTGTGTTTATTTTAAATATTGCAATGAGTTGTGTTGTAAATACTACATCAAGTTTTGTAAAGCTCCATAAGAATTATGTTTTGTTGGTCATAAGCATGATAGAATATCGAGGATGGTGTTCCCCCAAGGGGGAGGGTTTGTAGCAACCCCTGATTTATTTTCCATTTAAATAATATAAATTCAAGGTCATGGGACATGTCTAACAAGCTGAATAGTGGGAAAACATTATAGTGGGCATCACTTGTGTCTTATTAATGGCTATGGAAATTGGAAAAATAATTGGAAAATACAAAGAGGCAATAATTGGTATTTAATTATTAGAAATAAAGGAAATTAGGAGAAAAGGAAGATGAAGAGACAAAATATGCGTGCATGGGAAATTAAAGAGAAAATGAATGAAAATGAAAGAAAAAGGAGACATCAATGATAAAAAGGCATCAGAGAAACAATTAAAAAAATTTGATTAGTTTTATGTTTTGGATAATTTTTGGTTCACCTCTTGTTCATTCTCTCATACACTCTTGCACACACAGAGTACTATTGTAGAATCCTAACATTCACTAGGACTTGGAGAGAAGCAATAAATGAAAAAGCAAGGAATTGGAGGAAAACATAAAATAAGGTTGGATCAGTAGCTACAGCTGGAGCTCATTGTAGGTACCACATTGCATGTGTGATTTTGTGATAATTGGATGCATGGTACATGCATGTGGTTATTTGGTTAATTAGTTGTCATTAGCATGGGAATTACCTAGATTGGCAGTTGTTTCAACCTTGCGCTTCCATTTCCTAGATAGCCATGATGTAGTGGGTTTTTTATTTGGATTTATAATTGGTTGTCATGTTCCCTATAGCTCTGGGTTGGGATATACTCTCTGGAGCCCAGGAACATCTTGGGTTACCTAGAGGCTGGGGGTTGAAATGGGAGATCTCTGTGTTGAGAATTTGGTAGGGCAATGTTTAATTCAATTCTGATACTTGATAACTACTTGTGCTATAATTTTTATGTTTCTATTACTTAGATATTATCTTCATTAGCTTATTATGTTCTTCATCAATTCAATTATCAAAACATAAGAGACACAAAATTTTGTCTCTTCATGCCAGAGCCAAAACCTCTCCCTCTTGGGGAGGAAAAAAAGAAAGTAATTATTCTTCTAGATCTTCAATTGACAAGTACCATGACCATGACATAGAACCTTGACACCAGTACACCTACAAGGCATTGTCACTTCTCTTTATTGGCTCCTTATGTTGACCTCCCTTTCTGCATCGTTCTGCACCAACACTGATGAGCTTGACACCTAAAAATGTTATCGCCTTCCTTGACCTAGCCTTTATCTTCTACAAATTTTTCTTTGGTATATTTTCTCCACTCTTTATCCCAAAACAAAGATCTCCTTTCTTACTATAATGCCTCTTCTTCATGTTGTGTAGATCTTTCTAGACTTATGCAAGAGTATGGTATCAATTCAGAGGCTAGCACTTCCTCTCCTCCGAATTGATATCAAACTCTCCTTCCACCATATAACAGTACTATTATGAGATAGAAAAGAGATGATTTGTAGCCTTCCTTTCTTCTTTGTGTTGACCTTCTTATATATTCTGATGCGAACCTAAATTTTAGACTTCCTTATAGCAATTGATAACATAGTCCTTGCCATCAAGGAACTTACTTCACTTTGGATATGTAAACCAAGACATAGAACTGAGATTGTATACTCATAACAAAGATCCGAGATAGTCTCCTTTTCTTCAATGGATATACTTCTTTCCTCACTGAATTGTCTTATAAATTCTGCACCAAAATGCAGACCTTTCCTTGTATTACTACCTCAGACTTGTCTGAAATTTTGTGTGGAAGTGAGGTTCCAATCCCTCATATATATAGGGACCGTATCCCTCTATCAGTTTGACATGACTTCTGTGGGTGAGCCAACTTGTTTAACTATTTGTGAGCCTAATTTTCAAGGAATATTCTCCAACATCTTCTAGGTCGACGTCAAGGAGCATATTGACAAGGTCATGAGGCATACATTTACATCAAAAAATTTTCCTTTTCAAGTGTAATAAAACTTCATATACATGACTCTTAAATTGTACTTATGACAAGACGAAAAACTCCGAAATACATAAACAAGAAGTATTTGACCTATAATAAAAACTTCTTTCTCATGAAATCCATGAGATAAACATTACCAAATATATTTTATATCTTTGTCTTCTTCATTACATAAATTCATGATTACAAGTCATTATGAACACCAAACCTAGTTACACTTTCCAACACTCCCTCTTAACTAGGGAGGCATTCATAATGGTACACAGTCACTCTCAATTTGAAAAATCTCACAAGAAGAAGTTGATTGGTAATCATTTTTTATAGCATCATATTATCCAACATTGTCATAGTGTAAGGCCTTGAATAAAAACACCATATCTCCATGAGACCATGAGCTATAATGATGGCGAGATCACTGATTATAAAAAACTTCATCATTTTCTCCAAGGTACATAAGCCACCCAGATGTTCACCAAGTGTGACCTCTAAGGACTATTATTATCAGGATATCTAATCCTTAAATAATATCCATCCTTTCACGACTACTCTTTCCATATATTCTCCAATACATTCCAAAAGAGTATAGGATGCCAGTTGATTACCCAATCTCACATTTTGTCTTCCAAGTGAAGAACATAATGATGTGTCCATTTCTCCCCCTCAACTAGGGAGGACATATTTCAGAAAGTAATATATCTAAACTTCCATATTAGCTTAGGTATTAGATAGTTTCTTCGAAGTAAGAAACTTATTATTAGGCTCCCTATTAATGAAGGACCTGCAATAGCAAGGATGAAAACATCCATTTTCTCATGAAGGACTCCTTCTGTTGATTTCATGAATTGTGTAGCATTCAACTTTGGGATCTCTTCATAGGGCACAGATCATCCATAAATTTCATCCATGAGTCATAACTTTAGAAAGTGATCAATCAATCTTCTCATCTGGTCTAGCTTCATGTCATGCTTCTCTTCTTCAAACCATATTTATTTAAAGGATATTTTATCCTACCATATGGCTATCAATTGTGGAATGCATATACTTCCCTTTGGAAGGCCTACATAAGCTCATTAGATATTGATTAATTATAAATATAATTTTGTTTAAATAAAAAGTTACCTTAGTGATTATCTTTCACCATGAAATATTCTTGTAGGCATCGAAATCCTAGATTGACACATCTCCAAAAGATATATATTTTCAAAGGTCTCCATATTTTCCAGACTTCTATCAGAGTCTACATATCTTCTAATGATATTTTTCTAGTCAATTCTTCTTGGCTTCCTTGGATGTTGACTCCTTTCCACGGTTGTACTTCCCATGATCTCTTCCCTTTTTTTTCTCTAGATAGTTTTATTTCATTCCTAGGAACCTCCAATGTAAAACTCCTTGATAATATACAATCACCTCATATTCCATATGAGGAAATATTATGTTGATTTCATCCAGTGTGGAAACATGTGCATTGGATGAGTTTCTACTTTCTTTGATCATACTTCTAAAGGTATAAGTATACTACCTGCAATCACATGACATGACTGCATAACATCCAATGTCATCGTATATGTACATATACCTCATTATTTCCTTTTGAGTTATCCCGCAATAGGTTTTATTAGAATGAATATTTCCATTCCCTTGACCTGATTCATCAATATTTCATCATATCCAAATCCCAAAATTCTGCAAGTTATAATTCTCGATGAAATCTTTTGCTTTTTTTCTAACCAATGAATCCAAACATGATTCCATTAGAACATTTCAGCAACTATTTCGATATTTATTATTGAATGATGACCTCTAATGTAGATGAATACCTTCCATAAGTGTTGTTTTTAGTGAGGTACTTATTAGTTACTTATCTCATAGAATAGTTGTCACACATCCTCCTATGACGAGTGATCCTCCTACAAATCTTTCATCATGATGCCAATTAATATATAATGCTTCCTAGAATACCATTTTACAACCTACAAATACCTCTTAAAGAGGAAGATGATCTCAAACATAATAAATATATTTCAATTCTTCTTTCTTAGGCTTATTTGAATCTAGCTCTTCCATTTCTTTGGTGACAAGAGCTTCTTATAGTGTCCAGGTTAATTACATCCATATAATCATATCTTATCCATGTTTCTCCTTTTCTTTTGGGAACCAAACTTACTAAATATTTCCTTTTTTTCTTAACATGGAAGCATAATCTTGATTCTCTTCATTTGATCCTATATTAATTTTAGCTTCTAACCTCATCTCTTCTATAGAAACCATAGATCCTCGAATGGTGTTACTTCTTTCTTCCCATCGATACTTGAAGTGAAGTTTCCCCATCCCTTCCATAGTGCATTTAGCACCAGTTTAGTTATTTCTCTATCATACATTACTTCTCTAAATTTCTGCGGTTGATTTTGTACTTCATAAAGTATTAAGTTATTCATTCTCTTGACATATTAAATCTATATAGTTCTTATCTTAGAGATATCACTTCCCCTGCAGTATCCATCGAGAACATCTCCAGAAATTTTTCACATGGGGGATGATAGAGTCCTTTTTGAATTCTATAAGAATCCTCTCGGATCTTATGTATCCCTTCATGTATTTGGCATGAGCTTGAATATATTCTTTTAAAGGTATAGTTGACCTCATCTCTTCTATAGAGACCATAGATCCTCGAATGGTGTTACTTATTTCTTCCCATCGATACTTGAAGTGAAGTTTCCCCATCCCTTCGGTAGTGCATTTAGCACCAGTTTGGTTATTTCTCTATCATACATTACTTCTCTAAATTTCTGCAGTTGATTTTGTACTTCATAAAGTATTAATTTATTCATTCTCTTGACATATTAAATCTGTATAGTTCTTATCTTAGAGATATCACTTCCCCTGCAGTATCCATCGAGAACATCTCCAGAAATTTTTCACATAGGGGATGATAGAGTCCTTTTTGAATTCTATAATAATCCTCTTGGATCTTATGTATCCCTTCATGTATTTGGCATGAGCTTGAATATCTTCTTTTGAAGGTCTAGTTGATGACCTTTTCATATATTTCATGACTTCATTGTCAATAATATTTATATTTGTCCTTTTCTTCGATGCAAGAAAGTTTGAAACCCCAACCCATTTGTTGCTTTCTTAGAAAAAATAAATTTTGATAGATTTAGATGAAGTCATAAAGATACATACTTGAATATATGTTTCTCTTATTATACCATCTTCCTTTTTGATGATGATGTAGATAGCAGCAAGATCTCCTTCTAAGATTGGATTCCTTAAGATAGGTGAAAAAGATCCATATCACCTTTAATCCTTGATGATGATGATGATGACCAAGGATGGCTTGATGATGTATTTAGAAAAATGATGATTTGACTTAAATAGATTTAGATTCCTTGAAGATAAATATCACCTCCTTGATCATTCTTTTCTTCTTGTGTAAGCCCTTTGAGTAAGGTCTTTGATCCCTTTGAAATGGCTTGAGGGATTCTCCAATTTCTGTAAACTTCTCCTTGAATGAGTGGAGATTCTCCTAGATTAGAAGATTGATTCTTCAATGTAGATTCCTAAATTTTGATTTGATTCCTTCTAGAAAAACTGATCTCTTATATTGATGGTACTTGAGTGTCTTCTTGTCAAATAACCCTTTTTAGTCTTCAACACCTTAGCTCTGATACCATGTTGATAATTTGGTAGGGAAATGTTTAAATTAATTCTCTTACTTGATAGCTAATTTCGTTATACTTGTTATGTTTCTATTACTTAGATATTATCTTCATTAGCTTATTATGTTATTAAACAAGTTAGTTATAAAAACACAAGAGACACATAATTTTTGCACTTCAAGCTATGGCCAAAACCTCTCCCTCTTGGAGAGGAAAACCAAAAAGTAATTCTTCTTCTAGACATTCAATTGACAATTACCATGACCATGACATAGATCCTTGACACTAGTATGCCTCCAAGACCTTGTCACTGCTCTTTCTTAGCTCCTTATGTTGATCTCCCTTTCTACACAATTTTGCACAATTCTGCACTAACACTAAGGAACTTGGTCCCTATAAAAGTTATTGCCTTCCTTGACCTAGCCTCAATATTTTAGAGATTTTTCTTAAGTATATTTTTTTAAAAATTGATCCCAAAACAGATATATCCTTCCTCACTGTAATTCCTCTTCTTCAGGTTGTGTAGATATTTCTAGGCTTATGTGAGAGTATGATATCAATTCATAGGCTAGCACTACCTCTCCTCCAAATTGGTATCAAACTCTACTTCCACCGTATTACAGTCCTATTCTGAGATAGCCTTCCTTTCCTCGGTGTGTTGACCTTCTTATGTATTTCAATGAAAACCTGAACTTCGAACTTCCTTATAGCACTTGATAACATAGTCCTTGTTGTCAAGGAACTTACTTCATTTTGGATATATAACCCAAGACAGAGATCCGAGACTGTATACTCAAAACAGAGATATGAGATAGTCTTCTTTCTTCGTTGGATATACTTATTTCCTCACTGAAGTGTCTTCTGATTTCTACAGCAAATCGTAGACCTTTCCTTGTATTATTTCATCAGACTTGTCCAAAATTTTGTGTGGAAGTGAGGCTGCAGTCCATCCTATATATAGGAAATGTCTCCCTCTATCAGGCCAACATGAGTTTTGTGGATGAGCCGACGTGTTTAACTATTTGTGAGTTGAATTCTCAAGGAGTATTCTTTAACATCTTCTAGGTTGACTTCAAGAAGCACATTGACAAGGTCAAGAACATCAATAATTTGTCTTTTACAAGTGTAACAACACTTCATATACATGACTATTAAATTGAATTTATGAAAAAATGACAAAGTCCTAAAGACATCAAGAAGAATTCATTGATCTATAATAAAAACTTCTTTCTCATGAAAACCATGAGAAAAGAATTACAAAATATATTTTATTATCTTTTTCTTCTTCATTACATAAATTCATAATTACAAGTAATTATGAAAACCGAACCTAGTCACACTTTTCAACACTTTGGAGCCTTGTAATAACTTGGGTTCCCTGGAGGTTTTGGGTTGAGATAGAATCCCTTAAGCCTTAGATAAATTGGGAAGAGACCAATCTCATTGGTATTAGTGATTTTTGGACCTGTTGGGTGAAATAACTATGGTTTAGGGTTGAGCAGGTTTGGTATCTCGAAGCCCTGGTTGGTTCTATTTTGGTTAAACCCATATGATACCACATTCATGCTTTGAATATGGCGCAGGGGTTATTGGCCAAAAGAGATATTTCATTCAACCCAATCTATGGTTGGATGGTACATGGAAGTCCCTGACTTGGTTGGATTTTTCATATGTTAAGATGAGTTATTTTTCCACTGTGATATCTGGAGATAACTACTATTTATTATGTTGATTTTATGGATAATTTTTATGGATTCGATTTTGGTTATATGTTGGTTATGTGCATGGTTATATTATTTTCTCATACTATGGATCTTTTTCATGATTCAATAATTTTTTCAAATGGTTGATGAATGCATGGGATAAAAAGTGTTTTTTCAACTATTTTGAGAGGGTATATAACCTTCTTGGTGATTCTAAGTTGAAGTTTAGAAGTTATGATTAGATATGCATTCATGACATGTAGCTATTATGTTTACTACTTGTTTAACGAAAGTTCCTTCATGTAATACGCATGTATTGGTCAATATATTTCTTGAGTATTTATTTTTTATACTTTTTATCATCATTGATATCATTCTAGAAAATTTTTGACGCTTATGGGTAGTGGCATAAAGGCCATCCCTGAAAAAGTGGCATAGATCTTGCCACCGCATGCATAGAAAAAATAAATTTTGGTCATAACTGCATGGAGGTAGGCTTATGAGTGTGGTTGGATCCTCGTAACAACATGCATTGTGTGTCAAGGGTGTGTTTGGAGCCTCATAAAAACATGCATAGTGTGTCAAAGCTGTGGTTTGGAGGTGAATATAGTGAAAAAGAAGTTTTAGCTCACAGTCCGATCCTCAAAGGTAGTTGGCTAACTTCTGGCTGATTTGGTGTTCCTCATAAGTATCAATAGGTTTCTGGATTATAGGCGCCACTTCCATAACTGGAACCATGGGGGATTCAGTTGGAGAGAAATACCATACCACGTGTATTCATATTGGGGGATATATAATGAGGAAAAAATGACATAATATGTTGAGAATATTAGAGGGGGTAAAGTGTCAAATTTAATGAAAATATATAAAGGGGTATTGAAAATGGATACCTACAATATCTAGTGAAAGGGGTTTTTTAATGGGAAGGTTTATTGGGTTCATATTGTTAGGGGCTTAAATAAAGTGATTTTTAGAGGTATTTTTCAATATGTAGTCAAATTAAGGGTATTTTTTAGTATGCCACGAATGCACGTGATATGTCAGACGTTCGTTGAGTCAAGCCCCCATGAGTAGAACTTGGAGGTTGGGTCATGTCATAGTAACATTGAGATCATGTTTATCCAAGAGATCTTTTAAATGCGGGTAAATGTGGGAGGGGGGTTACAGAGCTATAGTATCACACATATAGTAATGTCAATCATAATGATCTTGTTTTACTTTCAAAGAAAGGAATAGTTGAAGGAACTCCAAATTTTAAGAATGAATATGTTGAATTTGAAGGATGTGCATTAGGAAAACAACATACATAAGAGTTCCTATAAGAAGAAAAAAGAGAAATAGTGGAATTATTTAGCTGAGACATACTCATGTGTGTTGTACCATCCAAACTATATATATATATATATATATATATATATATATATATATATATATTCATTTCTGATAAAAATATATAAACATGGATCTACTTTATTAGAAGAAAATTGTTGTATTTGAATACTTCAAAGAATTTTAAAAAGGGATGAATAGAAAACAACAAAATGCCTAAAGATCCTCATATCATCAAAGGGGAGAATACACATTAGGGTTATTCATCAACTATTACAAAAGCCATGGAATTCATAAAAAATTAATAGTTCCACATACTCAATAAAATGGTGTAGTAGAAAGGAAAAAAGTAACATTGGTTGAATGCGCTCAAAACATGATAAAAGGTAAGAATTTGTATAAAAATTTTTGGACTAAAGAAAATAACATTGCTATATGTTTGAAAAATAGTAGTCATACTAATAGTTTAGAGAAAAAAAACATTGTATCAAGAATTTCATGGCTATAAACCAATAGTGATTCATTTGAGAACCCTTGGAAGTATAGCATATTCTCATTTTGATAAATAATATATGATAAATATTTATTCCAAGGAAATCAAATGTACCTATACTGGTTTTTATTTTGATTATAAAGCTTGTAAAATGTTTGATCCAATGACTCACAAACTCTTTCCAAGAAGAGATGTAATATTTCATGAATGTACTTACAAGAGTTTAAAACATGGAGTGATCGAAATTTGATCATTATATTTTTTTCATCTATCTCATTTATTTTAGAGTGGAAAACGAGGAGGAATCAAATCATAGGAATCTTTTTACCAGTGGGACCCAGTTTGGAAAATTGGGGCTTGAAACCTTTCGGGAAAAATTTGAGGCATCAAACAACATTTTTTGTGGGGTAAAACTTTGACGCTTTGGTGCTACACCATCTTCTATTATTCTTCACACATATACCTTTCCAACGATGTAATAATCAAGCCAATCAGAATCTATATGTGAAATTTATGTCACCCAGAAGTTGACCTTCCCCATTTCACCACCTTTATTCGAGAGGATGCCACATAAACCCCAATTATTCATGACAAGGGGATAGAAAAATGATTATGATGAATAATAATCTAGAAGATTATATATTGTAACTCTTGTTAAGACTTGAATTAGTTAAACCTAACCACTAGTAGGCTATTGGATTGTGTTATAAATGGACCACTAGGAAGAAAAGGTGTTCCATTCTTTTGAGTGCATTTGTTCCATAATTAAGAAAAAATAGGTGAGAGGGATAGGATATAGAACACAAAGAGAGGATTTACACACTATAGTATCCCATAAGCCATAAGCCATACTTATTTGTACTCGCAACCATTTATTATTCATAGAAAGAGAGAAGAAAGGCCTCACCTTCCAACTGTGGTTTTCGATCGAAAGGGTTTCCTCAGTCATATCTTGTGTCAAATGTTTTTGTGATATTTTATTTCATCATTCTCTATTTTTTTGCATGATTTCAATTCACATGCATACACTATTAACAATAATCTACAGATCCAAAAATACAAAAATATATAAAACTAGAATAGTTTAGAATTTCATATTTAAAAAATGATTTTATCAAATCTATTGTGAGGAAATGTCCAATAGAATATCCACAGAATATTATGGATCATATTGGTATCAAATCCATGTTTATTTGGGTATATTATGTATATTTATAGGGTATCTAGATCCGATGGTTCAAAAACATAAATACCTAGTCATGGCCAATGAATTTTTGAATAACCCTTGTGATCATGTAGAGGTGAGTATTTTGTGGCTGGAACAACAAGTCACAGATATAAATTGCAGTGTAAATATCCTCATGTAGTGTAAATATCCTCATGACAGGCATAATAAATAAGCTTGGGATATTCAAAGAAAGTGGGGTTTATAATGAGAGGACAAATCAAAGGGGAAATGTGTATATTGTGAAGAAATAGAATCAACTAAAGAAAGAACCTAAACAATATCAACCCCATTTGAGTGTCATGAATCATTAAAATTCCCTATTAAGGTTGACATTAAGCTATACCAAAGTGATATTTATGCTCTGAAACTAAATCATTGGTTGTAACAAATAGAAGTGTATTTCAATGTTCATCATATAAAGGAGGAATAGGAGATTTCATTTATACAACTGAAATTATAGGACCATGCTCTGACTTGGTGGGAAAGCCACAAAAATTCCTTGAGGTTAGAGGGAGAACCAATAATGAATAAGTGGTATGACCTCAAAAACCTCATTAAGTCACATTTTTACCCTATTGGGTATGTACAGTACTAGTGGATCTCGTGGCACTGCTTCATGCAAAAGCAGGGGCAAAGTGTTCAAGATTACACCTCATAGTTTAGAAAGATGGCCATAATATTACTAGGTATCTCCCCAAAGAATCTATATGTACTCCTAAATTATCTGGGTGGTCTACACAACCATCTACAAAATAAAGCTATGATGTTCAAGCCCAAATCAACAAAGGAGGCTTGTGTACATGCATCGTACCTAGAGAACATAGGCTTGAAGAAAGGGAAATCAAGTAGATCGAAGCAGAAGGAGAAAAATGTCAATTGTAAGGAGGGGAAGAAGAAGAAAAAATAGGGAAAAGTTGAAAATATGACAATGAAGACATACCAGTGCAAAGATCCTAGAAACCACTACAACATTGAATTCCATATAGAGGAGATATTTTCGAAGTCACATCCATAGATTAACCCAGAGAACAAAAAGAAAGACAATAAGAAGAAGAATCGCATGACCCCTGATTCAAGAAACCAAGTTGAAATTAACTTGGATGTGGATGCGAATATTATCTATACGTCAATGCAGAAGGAGGTGAATCTAAGTAGCCTTCAACAACATGAATAGAAAGAAATGACCAAATTGTTCCATATAAAGTTACATGTCAAGAAGACTAAGGTTGATGCTTTATTTGACTCAAGACCATAGAAAAATATCATTGCAACATATTTGGTCAAGAAATTGAAATTGGAAGATCGTGATCATCCATGCACATATCCACTGGGATGGGTAAATAAGGATGTAGAGATGAAGGCAATAAAACAATGCAAAATCATATTTGACATCAATGATGATTTTATTGATGAAGTAGAAATAGACATGGTTCCCCTTGATGTATGTGGAGTCATGTTTGAGAGTCCTTACATGTACATGTGAGATACAATATTCATGCAGAGAGCCAACCAATACCAGCTTGTCAAGGATGGAAAATCATTCACCATCATTGCTTACAAAGGAAAGTCAAAATTTTCACTAGTAATTTCCAACTAAGTCAAGAACTTGATCAGTTCCAACAAGAAGTACATTTTGCTATTTTTAAGAAAAAAAAGTTTATATAAGAGTTAGTAAGAGGAAAGGAATCCTTAGATGGGTGTACTAAGAAAAATAAACAAAAAATGGAAGAGATGCTACAGGAATATAGGGATGTGTTTTGGGGGCCTAAAGGGTTACCACCTAAGAGGGAAGTGGAGCATGAGATCTAGCTATTTCCGAACTCCCCAATGCTAAACATTGGGTTATACATGCAATTTTTTATAGAATCAAATGAGCTGAAGAAACAATTACAACAACTACTGGAGAAAGGTGTCATTTGACTGAGTACATCACCATGTGGATCACTGATCATCATTGTGCCAAAGGAAGATGGGACTTGGTAGATGTATATAGGTTATAGGTGATCCAGATTTATGCAGGAACATAATAAAATATAGAAATAAACATAAATATAGATATGTAATATAAAATATGCTTCATTTTATTAATATCAATTAACTGAAATAAGCTTACAAACTGAATGGAAATAAACTAGCTTAGGCGATGGTAGCTTATCTCTGAGAAGAGATATGGCGGCTACATGCCTATGAACTATGTTAAAATGAGGCTCGAAGGCCTATTTATGATTGAGAAACAATGGAAAACCCTAAAAATCCAAAAACCTAACCCTAGGAGATGAAGCACCAAAACCATGGGCCCTGTTTGGGTAAATTGGTACATAAACTTGCCAGTGTCGTAACTTTGGCATACGATCTTTGTTTGATGCACATAATACCTCGTTCGAAATATCTATCCAAGGAATAAAAAATTTGAGTGACTAAAATTAGTGAAAGACCCATGTTGGCCCCGACTTTCCAAAAAACCATCATTTAGGGCATCAAAATGGCTCCGGAAGTTCAGGACCCAAAAAAAAATCCAAAAATAGTAATATGTGCTACAAATAAGGAAAATGAAAAACTAAAAGAAGAAATGGTGGGAACCCAAGTGGAATAGGTGGGTGGCCACCAATATCCACCTGTATCAATCCTCCCCTTAGGAAGAAATGGTCCCCATGGCGTTGATTTCCTCCATGAGATGAGGAAACTTCTGCTGAAATTGGTCCCTAGTGAGCCACTTGCCTTGGTGTAGGAGTTGGACAGGTTTCACAACCTGATATAGCTAGATCTTATGCGTGCAAGTGTTCATGATCTGCTTGTCCATGAGCTGATTAGTTTTGGCTTGTTCCATGTAGTCGGGGTTTAACTTTTTTGGTGTGAGTTGTTCTACCATGTATGATGTGTCTAGTAATGGTGGAAAGTAGGTTTGAAGGCGATCCACATTGAACACTGGGTGCATACCCAAGAATGGTGGAATACTGAGCTTGAAGGAATTTTCCCCAATAGCCTTGGTGATGGTTTATGACACGTATTGAAGCAGGCGAAGCTTACGGCGGGGTCTAGTGAGGTGCTCCTTCAATAAATGTAGCCAAAATTTGTCGCCCACCTGGAACTTGTATGGCACCTGATGTTGATCATGTCGTTGTTTTTACTTAGCATTAGATCTATCCAATATGTCATAGACCTATTGGCGAATGTTATAAATGTGCTCAATGAAGTTATTTTCCTTGTCGGATTTGGACTGGACATGAGCCGAATATGCCTGAGTCATTGCAAATGGTATGGCCACATCAATGGGACATAGTGGTTGGAATCCAAAACCCACCTTAAAGATTTGTTGCCAGTTGAGATGTGGAGAGCCTAGTTATAGCTGTGTTGGACATAGGGGAGGCTTTCATCCCATGTGTGTGGATGCTTTGATTTTTACATTCACATAATGTGTACAATCATCTGGTTGACGAACTTTATTTTACCATCAGTTTGGGGGTGGAAAGTTATGGACTTAGTGAGCTTGGTGTCCAACATCAAACAAAGACTTCACCAAAATGTATCGAGGAACCTGTTCTCCCGATCTAAGATTATGGACTATGGGATAGCAAAGTTTACCCAAAGTCGCTCAAAGAATATTTTAGTTGTGGTTTCTTCTATGATATTATTTTTCTAGGCTTCCATAATGACCATCTTAGAGAATCTATTGATGACCACAAAAAGTGGAGTCTTTTCCATGCTTGGAGAAGGAGAGTCCGAAATGTAATCCATGGAGATGGATTCCCACAGCTAACTAGGGGTATATGGTGGAGTATATAGGCCTTTCTTCTTGATTGTCGGTTTGGAAATGGCGCAGGAAGTCTAGGATCTTATGTACTTCCCCACATCATGTCAAAGGTTTGACCAATAGAAATACCTCTACAGTACTGCCACTATTTTCTTGACCCTAAAATGTTCAGCAACCTGATTGTAGTTTGCTTCCAAAATCATCTTCAAACACTCACTTGAAGGACCATAGAGGTGTCACAGGCATAACAGTGCATCCCGAAGGTGAAAATTTTGAACTTTCTTACCCTCCAGGAGCATCTCGTATGTGTTGTCGAATTTTGGATCACTTTTTTATAGATGTGGCCAACCCAAAGTATCATCCCCATAGGATTCAAGCACACTGGTTAATTCCATGATTGGTGGTCAGATGAGGTAGTGTGCAACATTATTGGTGTTGACCTTATTGTACTTGATGTTCAAATGGAACTGATGCAGGTATGTGGCCCATTTCTAATGGATATCATTCTGCAACTTCCCTTATTTTTGTATGATTTGCAGGGGCTGGTGATCTGTGTGGATGACTATTTCCTTACCCAAAATGTAATTCTTCCATTATAGGCAGACCTACACAGTGGAATATATCTCTTTGTCACAGTTGGGATACTTTTAGACTGTGTCTGAAAGTGTCTCACTATGATATACCATTGGATGCCCCTGCTGAGTAAGTACTGCCCCAATACCATAGTCAGAGGCATTTATCTCTATCTCAAATGGGTGTTGCAAGTCTCGTAATGTGAGAGATGGTGCAGAGAAAAGGAAATGCTTCAACTATGTAAACGCCTTCTGTTGAGTTTCATACCAAAATAATTTTTCTTTCGCTCCTCCCTTGGTGACTTGAATCAAAGACCAAGTGATATGAGATAACCCCAACACTAACCTACAGTAGAAATTGGCAAGACCCATAAATATGTAGAGTTGTGTTAGAGTGGTTGGGGCTGGGAAATCCCGAATGACCTAGATCTTTTTTGGGTCCACATGCACCCCACGCTCATCAATAATGTACCCAAGATATTGAACTTGGGTCATTTCAAAAGTGAACTTATCCAAACTGGCACACAACTTGTGTTGTTGTGGTGTTTGGGGGACCCGTCAAATGTGGTGGAGGTGCTCTTCCCATCTCTAGTTGAATATCAGGATGTCATCCAAATACACCACCATGAATGAGTTAGTGAATGGTCACAAGATGTTGTCCATCAGCCTCATGAAGGTTGCAGGAGCATTCCTCAACCCAAAAGGCATGATCAACCATTCAAAAAGACCCTCTTTGGATTTGAAGGTAGTATTCCACACATCAGAGGGTTCGATTGGTACTTGGTGATACCCAGACTTCAAGTCAATCTTGCTAAAATATTTTACCCCCTTGAGTTGGTCCAGAAGGTCATCAATTCATGGGTCAGATATCTATTTCGTACAGTGATCTTGTTCAGTGCCCGATAGTCAATATAGAGTCTCCAAGTCCCATCCTTCTTTTGCACAAACATGATCGGGCTTCCATGAGGTGATGGACTCAGCCGAATGTGACCTTTCTGCAGAAGCTCTCGAAATCACCTCTTGATTTCATCATTCTCCATAATAGAGGACTAGTAGATTGGTCCATTGGGTAGCGACATGCCTTGGCTCAGATTGATGGAGTGCTTGACTTGAGAGTGTAGAGGCACCCCTGCAAGTGTGGTGAAGATGTCTTCGTACTCCCCCATGACCTTGTCCATCTATTATTGTAGTGGAGAGGAGCCTTATCTGGAGGTCGTGGACACATTATTCTTCTTTCCCTGAGGGCAGATCATAAGGGAAAATCATTTCCAAGTTTGGGAATTGATCTTACTGCATTGCTTCACATTGATCAAAGATATGGCAGTAGGCGGTGCTACCTCTAGTAACTTCTACAACTTATTACCCAAAGTAACAATAACAACGTGACACTGAGACACATACACAACATGTTGCTTGCACAAGTATGGTTGGCCTAATATTACATCACAAACATCAAGAGGAGAAACATCACATTATACCTCATCTGTGAAGGGCTTGATGCAGTAGGGAAGGTGACACTGCCGGCTGACACGTAGATCTCATCCTTGGTGAAGCCACCCGATGTTGTATGGTTGTGGGTGTGTTGGGATAGGCAAGCCCAACTGCTTCAAAACCTCTGCTGAAATGAGGTTCTTTTTTCTCCCACTTTTGACGATGAATTGCAATAGGGAACCGTTCAACCACATCTAGGAATGGAAGAGGCACTCCCCCTCCTATGGATCTTTGGGTTCTTCCTTCTAGATCTTGGTTGTGGCAACGATGGGACTAGGCTCCAAATTGATAATATGCTTCCCTTTGTCATTCCCCTTGTCAGAATCTGACTCAGAGTTGGAACATGCATGTGATTCGGAATCCTTTAGCCTAGCCACGAGTGACTGCTTGGCTCGACACTCACTTGTGTTGTGAGTGGAGCTCTAATGGAACTCATAGCACTTTCTCGTGTCCTTTTTTTGCTTCCTAGTGTTTTTATTTGCTTTCGAATTCGACGGGTTTCCTTGGGCCTCCTCACCTTGGCCCTATCCTTTGTTTTTTAGTTTGGGGGAACCTTTCCCTTGCTTCTAATTATGAATTCCAAAGTCTCACTTCTTCTGTTTGAATTTCTGCTCAATATTGGCAGCATACCGGTATGTTGCACTAAGCAAGTAGATGTTGAGGAAATATATTTCCTCTTCGATGTATGTGTGCAGACAATTGCGATACTTAAGAACAAAATGTTTCTACGAACCTTTAATACCCAACTTTGTGCTCAGGATATGGAACAGATTTGTCATCTCATGCACATCTTGATCCCTTTGTTTCTGCAACATAGTGCATTGTATGTACTTGTCCTCATAGCTCCCCACAAGGTAGAATTGTTACTTTATGGCATCTCAGAAATAATTCCAAGTGGCTAGAACTAATAAAAGGGAGGATTCCCCCTCGCCCTTTTGCTCATAGTAGGTTTCCCACTAGTCCTTGACATGGGGGGTGGCTTTGAGGAGTGCAAAGGTAATATTTTCCCGATTAGAAAAGTCATGAATCGAAAAATATCATTCTAATACATTAAACCATCTATATATGGTGTATAAATATATTTGGCCCTCAAATATGGGAATGTCAAAGTTAATTTGTACCTTAAAAGGATGTGTCATCGGTGGGTATCCATCGAAGGATTTGGGAAAAGTTATCCGTCATCGCATTACTTTGTTTCTTAAGGGCCTCCTCAAGTAATTTTTTGATACGATCTCCTGCTCCCTAGTCTTTATTTTCCTCCACCATGGGATGTCATTGGGGTTTTCAAGGCTAATCTTTCAAAGGTTCAACCAGATCGAACCCAAACTCCTTATACCTCAATTTGGTTGGTGACATGAAAATAAAGATTGATAAAGAGAAAACCACTCTGATACCACTGATTTGTATTTATGCAGGAACAAAATAAAATACAGAAATAAACATAAACAAAGAGATGCAACATAAAATGTAACATTTAATTAATATCAAATAACTCAAATAAGCTTACAAACAGAATGGAAATAAACTAGCTCGGGTGATGGTAGCTTATCTCTAAGAAGAGATGTGGTGGCTACATGCTTCTGAAATGTGTATCAATGATGCAAGAAGGCCTATTTATGATTTAGAAACAATGCAAAACCATAAACATCAAAAATCCTAATAGGAAGTGAAGCACCAAAACTATGGGCTCTGTTTGGTTCAATTGGTACATCAACTTCCCGGGGTCGTAGCTATGCCATACGATCTATGTTTGATGCATAGAATACCTCGTTTAAAATATCTATCCGACTATAACTTTCAAGTGACCAAAATTGATCAAAAAGAAATGTTAGTCCTGATTTTCCAAAAAAACATCATTTACGACCTCAAAACGGCTCCTGAAGTTCAACACCTGAAAAATTGCCAAAAGCAGTCATTTGTGCTAAAATTAAGGAAACTGAAAAAAATGAAAGAAACAATGTTGGGGCACTAAGTGGAATAGGCGGGTGACCACAAATATCCACCTAGATGAATAGGGAATTACAAAATATCACACTCAAGAATGTGTACCCTTTATCCAGGATAAATGATCAACTGGATTAGTTACAACAAGAAAAATACTTCACCAAGATGGACTTAAAGTCTAGATATCAGCAATTTCGAGTCAAAGAAGAAGATACTTAGAATATCTCCTTCAAAACCATACAAGGTTTGTATGAGTGATTAGCCATTCCATTTGGCCTATGCAATGCACCTGCTACATTTATGAGATTAATGAATGATGTATTGTACCATTTTATATATTTATATGTTATTGTCTATTTGGATGATGTACTAGTACATAGTGCTAACTCAGAGAAGCACATATCACATTTTATGCAGGTGTTGAAGACATTAAAGAAGCACTAGTTGTTATCAAATCTCAAGAAGTGTGAGTTTACACAACATTTTTTGGTGTATCCAGGGTATGTGATAGGTGGGGGAGAGTTGAAGATAGATCGTACCAAGATGGAGGCCATCACAAAATGGCTAGTACTTACTAATGTTTTTTATTTTATTATTTTCATTAGGGTCGCACAGTAATTTAAAAAATTCATAGTCTTATTTCAGATATAAAATCACTGCTTCATGCCATAACAGAAAGTGGAAAGAGTTTCCAATGAGGAAAGGGTTAGTAGAGGGCCTTCGAGGAGTTAAAGAAGAAGATTAGTCAAGCACTAGTTTTGGAATTACCAAAGTTTCAACAACCCTTCGAATTGGGGACATATATGAGTGGGTATGTTATGGGAGTGGTCTTGATCGAGGGAGGAAAACATATATGCTACCATTATAAATAATTTCATGGGGTAGTTCAAGGCTACACTACCTATGACAAGGATATATATGCCCTAGTGAAAGCTATGAAGAAGTGGAAGCATTATCTGATGTGAAAGGATAAATTAATCCAAGCATATCACCAGACACTACAGTACCTACACGCCTAGAGCAAGCTAAAATAGAATAGACATTATAGGTGGATATGGTTTCTATAGAAGATTCATTTAGTGATTAAGTACAAGAAGGGTAGGAAAAAAAATTTGGCCGACGTAGTTTCAAGGCCACCCACATCAAAGATCACATCTTTGGGAACTCTGATGCACATGGATCCATTCACCCATGATGAATAAAGAGGTATATTCATAGGATGAGGACATTAAGGAGGTGTTTTAATAGTTGTAGAGTTAGAGTCATGTTTATGATGGCGACAACACCATTGACTATAGTCATTAGTATGGGTTTCTCTATAGTATGGATAACTATGCGTTCCTAAAGGTGAGTGATTATAGTTGATTAGAGAGGCTCACACCTCCAAGGTTCTAGGGAACTTATTTACCTATATCCACTCGTCCTTGGGAGACAATTTCCATCGACTTTGTGGGATGTTTACCAACAACTAGGCATTAGGGGAATTTTTAGGTCTAAAATGGGCCTCCTAAGAAGCATGTACAACCAAAATAAATTGTATAACAACATATAGGATTCAAGATGATGTTGTCAACCATGGGGGATGATTCACCATTTTTAAGTAAAAGGGTGAAAAGGTTAAAAATAATAAAATAATAAAACTACTTTTTCAACTCGTATTTTCAACTTATCTCCCAAATTTTTTACTCAAATTTCAGGCGGGAGTACTCATTGGATGAAAAATTTAATTCCTCATACTTTTTATGGACCATGCTACTGAAAAATTAGAAATACGTGAAAAAACATGATTGCAATAATGTTTTTCATGTATTTCTCATTTTTCGTGTAGTAGGATCAATCAAAAGTATGCAACATGGGTACTCCTTGGATGAGGAATTAAATTTTTCATCCAACGAGTACTCTCGCTCGAAATTTGAGTAAGAATTTTGAGAGATAAGTTGAAAATACAATTTGAAAAAGTATTTTTTTGCTTTTTTGCTCTAAAATTTGATGATGTAATCAAATCTTATTTTATTATTTCTACTATTATTTTATAATTTCCTTAGGAGACCCATTTTAGACCTCAAAATTCCCATAATTAAGGGATATGACTACCTATTCATGATAGTTGATAGGTTCAACAAGATGTGTTTTATGATTCCTTGCAAAAAGACCATTAGTGGGAAAGAAGCAACAATTTTTTTTTTGACATGTTTGGGTGCACTTCGAGATACTGAGGAGAATTTTTTCAGACAAGGACACAATATTTCTCAGTGTATTTTGGACTATATTGTGGGATAATATGTACACAGAGTTTAAGATATATACAATATTGAATCCATAGATACATGGGAAGAGATAAGTACTCAACATGAATTTGGTGCAACTTCTCAAGGGATACAACCTTAACCATATGAAGACCTAGGATAAAAATACGGTATATATATCATTATTACAATAGAAAATTTACACGTCTACTAGAAAGTCCCCATTTGAAACTTTTTCCGTATATTTGAAGTCTTTACCTTTGGACATTAGACATAGTTAGCAAGGAGGAGTGAGGGAAGATTTTATCGGAGACTCCTTGAGGGCTAAAATATTTATAGAAAAGATTAGGAAGATCCATATACAAGTACAAAATACACTACATAAGTCATAGGAGAAATATTAGGCCACACATGATCAACATAGAACAGAGAAATTGTTTGTTGTGGGAGACAAAGTATGGCTACAATTGAACAAGGAGAAGCCTTAAGGGATTGGTAAGAAAATCCAGGCTCTGCGGTATGGTCCCTTTGATATATGAGAAATGGTGGGTGATACTTCCTATCAACTTAGTTTGACACCATATATGTGCATTTACTCAATTGTGAATGTAGAGAATCTAAAACTCTATGAGCCTTCCATGCTAGATCATGAAGAGGAACAAGTCTTACCATTTGTGGAGGATTTCGCAGTAGATGATGACACACAGTTAACAAAATATGAAGTTTTGTAGAAGAATTCCATATTTACAAGACAGGGGCAACATGACCTTTGGAATATCGGGTTGAAAGGATAACTTCTAGGAAAATTTAAATGGTACACCTGACAGAAGGTGGAGTAAATATTGTCGTACTTCATTAAATAGAAGCTTTTGGAGACCAAAAGACTCCCACAATGGGCGGATGTGATTCGGATTGGATCATTATATTTTTTTCATCCATCTCAATGCTTTCAAAGGGGAAAAGTGGAGGAATTGCTCAGAGGACCCTTTTAACCAACGGGGCCCATTTTGGCAAATTGGGTTATGAAACCTTCCAAGAGCATTTTTAGGCATCAAACGAATTTTTTTTGGGGGGAATTTTTGTTTCTTTAGTATCACAACATTTTTCCCTATTCTACACACAAAGGCCATTTGAACAATGCACAAATTGTGTCAATTAGATTTTTTATGCGGAATTTATGCCATTCAAAATTTGACCTTCTTGTTTTCACCAGCATAATTCAAGAGGATGCCACACAACCCAAACTATTCGTGATACAGGGTCTATCCACATGATTATGATGAAGAAGACTCTAGAAGATTATATATTGTAACTTTCATTAATATTTTAGGTTGTCAAATGTAACCACTAGTAGGTTATCAAGCTATGTTATAACCAGGCCACTAGTAGGAAAATGGGTGCCCTTCTTTCAAGTTCATTTTTACATGGCTGAGAAAAATAATCTAAGGGATAGGAAATAGAGCACACATAGAGGATTTTTGCACTCTAGTATCCCACAAGCCATAGAACATATTTCTTTATACTCGGAAAACTTTTCTATTTAGAGAAGGAGAGAATAGCAGCCTCATATTCCAACTGGGATTCCCCCCAAAATGTTTTCCTGGGTCATATCTTGTGTAAAATGTGTTCGTGAGATTTTATTTCATTTTTCTTTACTTTATACATAATTTTTATTTGCATGCATACACTATTAACAGTAATCTATAGATCCACAAATCTAAAAAGAAATATACCTATAATAGTGTAAAATTTCATATTTTAAAAATAATTTTATTACATATGTTGTGATGAACTATCTAGTGGGATATCCATGGAAGTTTATAGATCATATAGAGTAAAATGTTGGAAATTACCTAAATACAAAAAATAAAAAGAAGATGGTGAACAACATGTTGAAGTTGAAGAACAAGGTAGCATTGAAGCTACTATAACACCAAGAGGAAGAGCAGAAACTTCAAAAATAAATGAGCCCTTACGAAGATCAACAAGGAAAATTCAAACACTAATCAAGTATAGATATTATGCATTAATACCTCAAAGTATGAATATATTTGAGCCTTCAAATTATGAACAAGAGAATAACCATAAAGAATGGATGGATTGTGTTAACACTGAAAATATTAATGGTGTAATTGCCATTGTGTCACTGTTTTCATTTTTTTTTAAATGTCCTAGTCCATGTCCAAAGTTTGAGTCATTTCTAATAAAGGTTAAAAAGAGTTCCAAAATAAAATTATTTTTAAGTGAATAGGTGTCATGGTATTTTAGAGTCCTAAAATAACTTAAAATCACTATTTCGACTTATGTTAGTGTCAAAGGTCAATCGTTGTTTGGATAAGAAAGTTACAGTCACCTTGTTTGGAATAATAACTACCTCTGTTGTGATTTCATTTTCAAAGCAATAATGCAATAAAGGGAAGCTATTTCTCAAAAATGAAATTCATATATTCCACACAATGAAAAGCGCAACTATTTCAATGAGATTTTGGTTATCTCAATAAAGAGGCTACAGGTAAACAGATACCACTCCTCTAGCAAGAAGTTTCAGTTTTCAAAGCAGTCAAATCAAGGCTTCATGGATAGTATTGAAACCAGAGTTCTTTAAAAGCAAAGTGTTTCCTGAAAAAAACAAATTGACCAGCAGAGTGGGAGATCCAGAGAAGGGCGAGCAGTGAAGACCATTAGATCTAGGTGCAAATCAACGATGAAGGTTAAATCACAAATAGAGAAATTTCACACATCGAAAATTATTAAATTTATGTTTTAAGACTTCACAAGTTAAATGATATATCTTCGATGTGGGGATGAGGGTGGCAACGTGTCGGTACATCGCTCCAGCGCATATCGCATATGATACAAGATAACGTTAATGGAGGAGAGGTAATTCCTTATAACTTTCAATGTGGGATTTGTGGGTGACCCCAATGTTTGTTATGCCATGTGACCTCCATTCTCATCGCACATCACACTTCACTATTTTTAACATTTAGCTCTTGTTTCTCATAATAAAACTTGCAATGTGCGATTTACGGTATTTTCTGGGCCCCACCTTCCATCTCATTGCACATCGCACTTTTCCAATTTTAACATTTAACTCCTACATTTCATAATAAAAATTCCTATGTGCGATCTACGATCGGTCACACTTCTTTGCCACGACATCACCCCATCGCAAAATCACATTTTTCTCGTTTGTGTCTTAAGCTTAAATGCTTCGATCTCGATTTGTGATTGTGATATATGTCTAAAAGTTTTTCTCCCCCGCTTATCATTCATTCTGCTCCATGTCTCCCCTATCAATTAAACCTTTTTCAAAGGGGTTCTTTGTAATTTCTCATAAAATGAACCTCCGCCATTATATCCAAAAATTTTCGAGTTTTTTGCCATTACAAAGGGTTTTCCACCAAAAAATGATAGGAATAACAGAACAATAACAGAGTTTCTCTAAAACAGTTTTCTACCACTACTCTCAGTACCAGCATGTTTCTACCAGGCACCAGGCAGCATTCAAGGAACAATCACACACCACTTTCTCTGTTGTTTACACTTTTTATGGAGTTGGTTGCACCATAACAGAAGAGGGTTCTTCCCATAAAAATGCCACATCATAGAAACCACTTTGAATTGTTAGCCTTGATGTTGTTATTTTAATTATTTCATAGCACTTTGTATTAAAGTTTTAGGATAAGCCTCATCTCTTGCATGAGATCGTAATAACTTTTGGGAACATGTTTACTCCTTTTGTGGAGATGAAAGTTTACTATTTTTGTATATATGTGATAAACTGTTATGTAAAAAGGGTGGGTTGATGGTTTTATAATTTGAATAATATGATCTATAATATTTTTTGTGAATGAAATGGAATGATACTACTGAGGATGTATTACAAATTTGTTGTGTGTATTGTCTACTTTACTTGTGTTTCCATATCTCCTTTCTTTCAGTTATAGTTTGCAAACTATTATGCTATTATGGGTTCCTATCAGTCTCTTAAACATGTTATGTGTTTTATTAGTTTTTGTTAGTCTCACACAGTGGGCATTCCTGGTGAAATGAATGTTATAATAGTGGAAGAGCATCATTCATGATAGTTATTCTTCATGATATTTCAATGAGAATCTTGCCAAACTAGAAGTAGCTTTCTCTTAAGGGAATGCTGTCAAATTGCTACTTTTGTTAATTTTTAATAAATGCAGTAGATTTTTGTTTCACAGACCTATTGTTTCCTTTCATATCTCGCATTTTCCTCTCCTCATAGGCTGCTAACTTGTACTCTGCTACCACATCAGATTCCAATACCCTCATTAGTAGAAATGTGGATTTGACTGAAATCTCTTTTCAGTGAATCAGAGTTTATACCATCTACCAACCCCACAAATAAAATCATAAAAAAAAATCTTTAGAGTTTAGGATGTGTATGGTCAGGCGATTTTTGTAGTCTAAGTGCTGATTCCAGCACCAACATCTTTTGGTGCGTCTGCCAGTCGAAGGCCTTGTAACTAAGTATTCTCCCAATTCTATTGCTATGAATTGCAGATAATCAGTTCTTCATGGTGAACAAGAATTGGTGACCTGAAGAAGACTACAAATTTTTTCACCTAGAAACTCCACAAAGAGGAAGATGGGTTTCAAGACCTCCTTCTACAAGGACAAATCAGAGATCTCCAACTGTGACTCCAGTTTCTGACCCGTAGAAAATCATCAAATATGCTAAAGGAAAACAGAGATCAGTTAAAGCCACATCTCAGACAGTGAAGAATGTACACAAAAATTATGTGCCAAAGCAAAATATACCTTCATCTACTTTAGAATCTAAAGAGGTTTTAGTTTCAAAAAATTCTGCTGAAAAATCTCAAGTGGAAGCTACTCCTCTAGACAATAAAGTGCATGTTTTTAACCTAGGTTTAGCTGAAATTTTTTCTTACTCATCACCTAGTAAATATGAAATAAGTACTATTATATTCAAAGAGGAAGAAACAAAATTTCTAAGTGTTGATAAGAAATCAAAAGAGTTTGTGCTGACTGAAGGGGATTTAGAATAAGTATTGGATATTGCACCTTTTCTTGATAGGGATGTTTTGACTGAAGAATACTTCAAAAATATTTTAAATTTCCTTCAGAATTATTCTAAATACCAGTCTCTTATCACTCCTCAGCAAGAGTATTTAGGCTTTCTCACCAAATCTAGCTGTTGGGTCATCTTCCTCTCATCCACTTCTAAATACCAATCTCTTATCACTCCTCAGCAAGAGTATTTAGGCTTTCTCTCCAAATCTAGCTATTGGGTCATCTTCCTCTCATCCACTTGAAGAGTATGTACATGAAGGTATTACTTTTAACTTATCTGATTTCCTTGCTTAGAAAAATAAAGATGAATTAACTCTATCCCCTCAAGAGACAAATTTAGATTATGATTCTTCTACTGAAGGAGAAGTCAAGACATCCTCTATTAATCTTTTTGAAAAACCACTCTTTTTAGTTTCAAAGACTAAAAAATCAGCTCAATACCCCTAATTTTATGTTGTCCTAAATCAGAATTAGAATTCACCAATTGTAATACCTATTTCTCAAGTAGCTACATCAGCTGTACATCAGCAAAATATGGCCTAGCCTGCTCTTACAAGGATGCAGCAGATATTGGCTGTGAGATATGCGCCACTTGTTCTCCCTCAACCCTTGCATTCACTTCCCCAAGGATATTACTTGAAATATCTTCCAAAATACACAGGGGAGGGAGAAGGAATTTCTGTTGAGGAACATTTAGTGGAAATTTATAGTTATGCTGACAATTAGAATATTGAACATGAAGATGTCTGGTCAATACTCTTTGTTCAGAGCTTGGATGGTGAAGCTCAAAAATTGTTCAGAAGTTTGGCTTCAAATTCAATAACAAGAATTGATGAATTAGAAGAGATATTTGTGAAGCATTGGGGTGATAGGAAAGACTATGTCTATTATCTTACAGAATTTGGAACTTTGAAGAAGAAGGCAGATGAATCATTATATTTTTTTACTAAGAGGTTTAATAATATTTATAAAAAAATTCTTGAAGAAATTAAACCCACTCAAACCATACCTATGATAAAATTTGAAAATTATTTATATTATGAGTTTGCCTTATGTTTGAGGGCCGAAAAAGCACAGAAACTGGCAAGTATGCAATAGGCTTCAATTAGAGTGCATTCTAATCTCATGGCTTCTAATAAATTAAAAGTGGAGGAAGAAAAGGTAGCAAAAGACAAAAATAAGGTGAATGAAGAAAAACCTTATTCTTCTAATTCTCTTTCAGCAAAAGAAAATATTGATCAAATTTCCAATTTGATCAAGGCACTTTCCTCTAAGATGTCAAAATTAGAGGTGGAATATAAAAAACACTGCTAGAGCCAATCAAAACAAAGCTAATACAAGTCAGGCTCCCTTCAGGAGGCCTTTTCGGCCTCAACAAATCCTACAGTGCCCAAGGAGGAATGCCAATGATCAAAATGTTCAGCCTCCTTTGAATAACCTTGTTGAAGAAGAACAACAAGGAAATGAGGAAGAAAATGAAGAAATAAACCTTGTAGGAGGGACTTCATAGTAAAAATGTTTGACATTGCAGGAATATGAAGATAGATCAAGGATTTGTTTGTTTTCTAATGATATGAATGCTCAAATTTATGCACAGAATGATAAAAAAAGAAGAAGTTCAAATCAGAAACTACCCTTTGAGGTCCAAAGGTCGTGTTCAGCAACCTCAACAAAAATCAGATTCAGATAAACAAGATGCTAAATAAAAGGCCAAGGTAAATGAGGTTCCTCCACCTCAAAATTCTGCCCCAATTGTTAAAATTACTGCATAAATTAAGAAATTAGTTCCAATTTATTTTAGTTTCAAATCTGAATTGAATAAAATCAAAATTCCAATGCCACTCCTATAATAATTGAAAAATCCAACATATAGAGTCTTTCAAAAGTCTGATACAATCTCCTCTCGCTCCTAATTTAGTTAACCTTGAGGATGATCATCCCACTATTTATCCAGGTTGTCATTTCCAAGACCAAAATGATGATAACTCACCACATTTCTACCTATCACTTAATATACATGAAAAATTGCTGCATAATTGTCTGTTAGATTCTAGATCTTCCCACAATATTATGCCAACAAAATTGATGGATGAATTGGGATTAGAGATCACCAAGCAATACCATGACCTCTACACCTTTGACTCAAAAAAATTCAAGTGTCTAGGAGTGATTAAAGACTTGGTTGTTTCCTATACCTAGCTGCCTATGAAGAGCTTAGTGATGGACATTGTAGTTGCCAACATTCCTTCCAAATTTGGGATGTTAATTTCCAGATTTTCATCTAAAAATTAGGACGTACCCTTCAGATGGACATGTCATATGTTACAATCCCAATATTTGCAGAGGAATTCAGAAGGCTGTATAGGGAAACCCAATTGGCCTACATCATTAGTGATCATCACAATCCATCAAACCATCCCATATATGATGAAGAAAAGGAATTGGGGTCATAAATTCTACACCTTGCTACTGATGATAATGATTTCCAACCTCAAATAAGTGAAAAAAAAACACTTTCAAGGTTCAAATCAGTGGCATTTAGAAGAAGGACATATCTGGAAATTGTTCTTTGACAGAGCCTCTTCAAGAGAAGGATCGGAAGCTGGTGTAGTCCTCATTTCTCCTACTCCAAAGAAGGTGACCATATCATACAAATTGAAATTTTCTACCACTAACAACACTGCTGAGTATGACGCACTTGTGCTGGGTATGAAGGCAGCGAAATATTTGGGAGTAGAACAACTAATTTCCTTTGGTGATTCAGAATTGGTGATTAAGCAGTTCCTCTAGATGTCAAGGCATCCTATGATGTTCAAATAAAAAACAGACCTTCAATTCCTAATAACATCAAGTACTGGAAAGTATTTGAGGATGACAGGGAGATTCAGAAATTTTTAGAGTGTGTAGAAGAGTTTGTAAACATACAAATTGGTGATGAGCAGGAGATTGTTGAAAACCAAAAATAGCAGCCCTTTTAAGAAAACTATGGTTGGGAAAAACATTATAGATCTGAAAACTAACTTTATTCCTAAGGGTTTAGTTCCTTCAGAAATTTTGTTTGATAATAATGATGATTTTCTCAAGCATGAAAGCAAATTTGATGGAGAGAGTACAATAGAATGTAAAAATGGTACAAAAGATTAGCCACAATTAGTCAAGGTGTCCAAATTCCTCTCTTGAAAACAGAACTAAATATATCAAACTGCTGAAAGAATTTGCTAATATTTTTGCATGGTCTTATAGTGAGCTGAAAAATTATGATAGGAGAATAATGGAGCACAATATCCCTTTGAAAATAGATTAAAAGCCTATAGCAGAAAAAAATAGACACACCAATCCCATGTTGCTCCCTATCATTGAGAAAGAAATCAGAAAATTATGGGAAGAAAATATAATTCTTCCTTTGAGATTTTCTAACTGGGTAGCTAATATAGTTCCAGTCTAGAAAAAGAATGGAGAGATAAGGATTTGTGTCGATTTTTGCAACCTGAACCGGTGTTCTTTGAAAGATAACTATCCACTACCCAAGATGGATTATATCTTGCAGAAGGTTGTAGGATCCAAAAGATTGTCAATGATTGATGGATTTTCAGGCAATAATCAGATTTCAGTTGATAGGAAAGACAGAGAAAAGACAACATTTACCATACCCTAGGGCACATTCATGTACAAAAAAGTGCCATTTGTTTTGATGAATGCAGGGGCAACCTTTCGGCGGGCAATGGATATTGCCTTTGTGTGAGAGAAGGACAAATTTGTGGTTATCTATTTGGATGACATCACAGTCTATTCAAAATATGATGAGGACCACTTGAAACATTTGAAACAAGTTTTTGACAAATATAGAAAGTTTGGTTTGTCCTTAAACCCAAAAAAGTAATCATTTTTTGTCCAGGAAGGCAAGTTATTGGGACATATTGTAATAGAAGGTGGCATCTATATTGATCTGGGATGAGTATAAGCTATTCAAAAGATTGGTTTTCCAGAAAATAAAAAGGAATCACAGTCATTTCTAGGGAAAATAATTTTTCTGAGGCATTTTGTTCCTAACTTTGTAGAGATGAGAAAACATATAGATGTCTTGCTGAAAAAAGATGCAGAATTTAAATGGCAAGATAAAACAAATAATTATTTTTTAGCAATTAAGTCCGCCTTCACTGAAGCTCTGGTTTTGATTAGTCCTAATTTTGAAAAGGATTTTCTTATTTTTTCATATGCTTCAGAAGAAATAGTTGTAGCTGTGTTATTATAGAAGAACAAGGAGGGTTTGGAGCAGCGAATTTCATTTTTCAGTCGTGCTTTAAGGGATGCTGAATTAAAGTACAACTTGATTGAAAAAAATCATATGCACTAGTTAAGGTTTTGAAGTCTTTTCGATTTTATGTGCTGCATTAAAAAATAATTATCACTGTTAAAGATGTGTTACTGCAGCTAGATACAGATGGAAGGAGGGGACGATGGCTGATCAAAATTCTGGAATTTGATGTCGAAATCAAACCAAATAAATTGATAAAAGGTCAGGTTTTGGCTCTCTTGATGGATGAATCTAACTGCAAAGCTTTAAATATGAATGTAGAGGCAATTGAAGGAGAATATGGTGAGGTATTTATAATTATCCTGAAATTTTTAATTTATATTGGTACGAGGATATAGTTTACTTTTTGTTAAATTTCAACTATCCACCTGAAATGGAGAAGTCTAAAAGGAGAGCTTTTAAATTAAGAGTTATGAAGTATTTAATTTTGGAAGACCATCTTTACTGGAAGGATCTCGTTGGAGTCTTGTTAATATGTGTAGATGAAGCAGAATCCCAAGAGATTATGACAAAGATACATGCATGAGTGTGTGGAGGGAATTTGTATTGGAGAGCTACTACAAACAAAATCTTAAGAGCTATATATTATTGGCCAACTCTTTTCTCTCATGTCTTTGCCAAAGTTAGGAGCTGTGTCGAATGTCAAAAATTTGTTGGTAAAGAGAAATTGCTACCATTACCTCTCATTCCTATTTTATCTGACGTCCCTTTCCAGCAGTGGGGGCTAGACTTCATCGGTGAAATTCATCCACCTTCATCAGGACAACATAAATGGATTCTCACAGCTATAGAATATTTCACTAAATGGATTGAAGTTGTACCAACCAGAATGCTATTGATATGGTAATTATCAAATTTAAGGTGGAAAATATTATGTCAAGATTTGGTTGTCCACGTAAATTAGTAACTAATAATGCAATTGCCTTTAAGCTTGCTAAGATGTAAAACTTTTGTCAACAATATGGGATTGAATTGACTCATTCCACCCTTTATTACCCTAAAGGTAATGGATTGGATGAGTCATCCAATAAATTTTGGTGAGAATTATTAAGAAAATGTTGCCTGAAATTAAGAGGAATTGGGACACTCAACTACTACATGCTCTATGGGTAGATAGAGTAAGTGGTAAAATATCAATTGGAATGTCTCCATTTCAGCTTGTATATGGTATTGATGTTGTAATGACTTTGAAATTAGCTCTTCTTGTGATTAATTTCCTGCAAGATGAAGTTGATAATGAAAATCTAGTCCAAAGGAGAATGCTACAGTTTATAGAGGCGCACCAAATCAAAGAATCATTGTTGGAAAAAGTAAAGAAGTATCAAGCTAAAGTCAAATATGTTTTTGATAAAAGCGAAAATCAACAGTTGTTTCAAGAGAATGATTTAGTGATGTGTTGGGATGCTAGGAGAGAATACCATGGAAAGCAGGGTAATTTCGACAATTTGTGGTTTGGGCCATTAAGAATTGCTGAAGTTTTGGAGAACAATACTTTTTTGCTCAAACATCCAGATGATGATCAGTTGACCGGAGGCCTAGTCAATTGTCATTTTCTAAAGAATTTCTTTGTTTAGTAAGTCAGTTGAGTCATTCCATTGTAATTTTCTGGTGTGATGTGTCAATAAACTCCATGCCCAATGGTACTTATGTCTGTATATATGGTCATTCTTGAGTTCAGTATGTCAATGGTCAATCCTAGTCTATTTTTTTCAAGAAGTCTTCTGATTTTCAAGAGTTTTTGAGGCATTGAGACTATAGTCCTTGAAGCCTCGCAGGGAAGACTTCATCCCCAATAGGAGCCACTGTTATCACTGAAAATTTTAATGGTGTAATTTCCATTGTGACGTTTTTTTCAAATTTTTTTAAATGTCCTAGTCCATGTCCAAAGTTTGAGTCATTTCCAATAAAGGTTAAAAAGGGTTCCAACATCAATGTATTTTTAAGTGAATAGGTATCATAGTGTTTTAGAGTCCTAAAATAAGTTAAAATCGCTATTTTGACTTCTTTTAGTGTCGAAGGTTAGTCATTGTTTGGATAATACAATTACATTCACCTTGTTTGGAATAAGAGCTACCTCTATTTTGATTTCATTATCAAAACAATAATGCAATAAAGGGCAACTATTTCTCAAAAATTAAATTTATATATTCGACACAGTGAAAAGTGTAGCTATTTCACTGAGATTTTGGTTATCTCAATAAAGAGGCTACAGGTAAACAGAGACCACTCCTCCAACAAGAAGTTTTGGTTTTCAAAGCAATCAAATCAAGGCTTCGTAGACAGTATTGCAACCAAATTTCTTTAAAATAAAAGCGTTGCCTGAAGAAAAAATATTGACCAGAAAACAGAGCAATTTCGCACATCAGAAATTATTATATTTATGTTTTAATACTTCGCAAGTTAAATGATATATCTTGCGATGTGGGGATGAGGGTAGCCACGTGTCGGCACAACATTCCATCGCATATCGCATATGATACAAGATAACGTTAACATAGGAGAGGTAATTCCTTAAAACTTCCAATGTGCGATTTGTGGGTGACCCCATTGTTTGTTATGCCATGTCACCTACATTCTCATCGCATATCGCACTTCTCCAGTTTTAACATTTAACTCTCATTTCTCATAATAAAACTTGTGATGTGTGATTTGCGGTATTGTTTGGGCCCCACCTTTCATCTCATCGCACATCACACTTTGCCAATTTTAACATTTAACTCCTGCATTTCATAATAAAACTTCTGATGCGCGATCTGCGATCAGTCCCACTTCTTTTCCATGATTTCACCTTATCGCAAAATCACATATTTCCCATTTGTGTCTTAATTTTAAACGCTTCGATCTCGATTTGCGATTGCGATATATGTCTAAAAGGTTTTCTCCCCCCGCTTATCATTCATTCCGCTCCATGTCTCCCTTATCAAGTAAACCTTTTGAAAGGGTTTCTTTGTAATTTCTCATAAAATGAACCTCCGCCATTATATCCAAAAAGTTTCAGGTTTTCTGCCATTACAAAGGGTTTTCCACCAAAATAGGAGAGGAATAATGGAATAGCAGAAGAGTTTCTCTGAAATAGTTTTCTACCACTACTCTTAGTACCAACATGTTTCTACCAAGCACCAAGCAGCATTCAAGGAACAACGACATGCCATTTTCATTATTGTTTACACTTTTTATGGAGTTGGTTGCACCAGAATAGAAGAGGATTCTTTCCATAAAACTTCCACATCATACAAACCACTTCAAATTGTTAGCCTTGATGTTGTTATTTTCATTATGTCATAGCACTTTGTATTAAATTTTTAGGATAAGCCTCATCTCTTGCATGAGATCGTAATAACTTTTGGGAACAAGTTTACTCCTTTTGTGGAGATGACAGTTTATTATTTTTGTATATATGTGATAAAATGCTATGTAAAAAGGATTGGTTGATGGTTTTATAATTTGACTCATATGATATATAATATTTTTTGTGAATGAAATGGAATGATACTACTGAGGACTTATTACCAATTTTTTGTGTGTATTGTCTACTTTACTTGTGTTTCCATATCTCCTTTCTTTCAATTACAATTTGCAAACTATTATGCTAATATGGGTTCCTATCAGTCTCTTAAACATGTTATGTGTTTTATCAGTTTTTGTTAGTCTCACACAGTGAGAATTCCTGGTGAAATGAATGTTATAACAGTGGAAGAGCATAATTCATGATAGTTATTCTTCATGATATTTCAATGAGAATCTTGTGAGGCTAGAAATAGCTTTCTCTCAATGGAATGTTGTCAAACTGCTAATTTTGTTAATTTCTGCTAAATTCAGTAGATTTTTGTTTCACAGACATATTGTTTCCTTTCATATCTCACAGTTTCTTCTCCTCATAGGCTACAAACTTGCACTCTGCTACCACATCATATTCCAATACCCTCATTAGTAGAACTGTGGATTTGACTAAAATCTCTTTTTAGTGAATCAGAGTTTATACCATCTACCAACCCCACAAATCAAATAATAAAAATTTATCCTTAGAGTTTAGGATGTGTCTGGTCAGGTGCATGCTACATTCCAAGTGTTGATTCCAGCGCCAATAGATTGCATGATAGAAGAATATGATTCTATTATGAGAAATGAAGCATGGGAATTGACACAATTTCCTAAGGATACAATTTCCATGGGCTCAAACTGGTTCTTCAAAACTAAATGTAATGTTGATTTAACTATTGATATAAATTTATACTGGTAGCAAAAGGATTTTCATAGAAATAAGGGATATATTATGAAGAAAAATTTTTACACATTAAGGGAATTTTGAGGTATAAAATGGGCCTCCTAAGGAAATTATAAAATAATAGTGGAAATAATAAAAATAAGATTGGATTACATCATCAAAATTTAGAGAGAAAAAATAAAAAACTATTTTTCAACTGGCATTTTCACTTTATCTCCGTATGGGTTTACTCAAATTTTGAGTAGAAACACTCGTTGGATGTAAAATTTGATTCCTCATCCAAGGAGCATCCATGTTGCATACTTTCAATAGACCCTGATACACAAAAAATGGAAAATACATGAAAAAATGTTATTACAATCACATTTTTCATGTATTTCTCATTTTTCGTGTAGTAGGGCCCGTAGAAAGTATGCAGCATGGGTACTCCTTGGATGAGGAATTAAATTTTGTATCCAAAGATTGCTCCCAATTGAAATTTGAGTAAAACCTTAGGGAGGTAAGTTGAAAATACGAGTTGAAAAATTAGTTTTATTATTTTATTATTTTTTAATCTTTTTATTTTTTTACTCCAAAATGGTGAATCATCCTCCATGGTTGAAATCATCATCTTGAATCCTATTGGTTCTTATAAATTTTATTTTGGTTGTACATTTTTATAAGGAGGTCCATTTTAGATGTCAAGCTAGCATTTTTGAATGGAGAATTAAATGAATTTGTCTATCTTATTTAGCTAGAAGGTTATGTTAAGAAGGTATACAAACATATTGTTTACAAGTTAAAGAAATCACTATATGGACTCAAACATGCATCAAGGTATTGTTATATGAAGATCGATAAATTCTTCTTTCAACAAGGTTTTACGAAAAGTAAAGGATATCCAAATTTGTATATCAAAAGGGATGAAAAAGGAAATAGTGTTTTTATTTCTATATGTATTGATGGTCTTATCATAACATGAAATGCTACCAAGTTAATTAAAAATATCAAAATTTGTTTTTCATAGCTCTTTGAAATGAAGAATATTGGAGAGTTGCAATATTGTTTAGGTCTTGAAGTTTGGAGAGATAGTGGTAGAACCTTGGTAAAAAAAGTAAATATATGAGGGAATTATTCATATGATTCAATATGAATGGATGTAAAATAGTATCTGAATCATTGGAATAGAATGTTAAACTCAACAGTGATGATGAAACAAAAGAAGTGAAAGCCATATTGTATACACAATTTGTGGGAAGTATGAATTAATTTACTACATCCATGCCAAATATTACATATCTAGTCATCATACTTAGTCAATTTATGGCTAAGCCACATGAAAGTAACTAGTGGAAAGTAGCCAAGATAGTCATTTGATATTTGAAGGAGGCTGAAGATTTTAGGCTTAAATATATTGTTGAAAATGGAACCAAGAAAGATTCTAATTTAATTTTTCCTTGAGTTAAATTAGAACAAAATTATAATTCTGCATCACATGAGAACTTGTACGAGTTAACTAAGTTAGTTTGACTTATTTGGTTCAATTAATTCGAGTTCAAGGTCTAAGTTGAGTCATTTAGAGTGGCTCCTAAAAAATAAGAGCCCTGGTTGAGTTTATTTTGAGTTGTAATTAATTAACTCATTTTATCTAAGTTAAAGTCAGTTTAACTAGTTCCAATTGATGGAGGAACTAGTGAGAGGTCAAAGTCAACCCAGTTGATATTAGAGATCAAGGGAACTGTACTATCAGTTTTATAATAATCCAAATTGAACAGGTGGTGCATGCAGTGAGAGGAAAGCCATATATGTATTGTGCAATTCAAACTGGGAATTTACCTATTTAATAGGGGATAATTACCCAAGGAAACAACACAAGGAAATAGGGATCTACGTAGACAAAAAATTGGTGCATGCAGTCAGAGGAAGGCCATATATGTATTGTGAAATTCCAATTGATAATTTACCTAGTTAGTAGGGGATAATTACCCAAGGAAACAACACAAGGAAATAGGGATCTAGTTAGAAAAAAAATTGGTTAAGTATTGGCCTAGGCTTGTCTAGGAAGCAGTGAGCCAGATAGAGATAGTGTAGAGGCTTCTTAGGTTGGAGAAAAACATCGTATTATTCTCATATTTTCTGAAAAATGAAATATACAGATAGCAGGGTTTTTAGCTGAGGTTTTCCCTAGGAAAAAATCATGTAATGCGTGAATGAAATTCTTTCTCTTTAATGCTTCATGACTTCGTGATTGTTTAATTTGGTTTCCGCAATTTGTAGAGAAAAATCAATTCTATTGGTTTAGCATATTAAAATTAGTAGTTTGAATGTACGTGGATTTTCTACATGGTATCAGAGCCAAAATCACTATACAATAGAAGAATATGAGTGTATACTTGTAGGAGGAACACGTTTTACAGATTTCTTCTCCTCGGATAGCAGCAAGATCAAGATGGAATTCTATGGTTTGAGGCTCAAGTATTCCCTTGATGGTAGCTCGAATTACATTTCCTCAAGATACCATATGGAAGACGTCTTAGAGGACAACAGATTGAAGCATTTAATTTACAAGGAAATTCTGAAACCAGCTAATTCACAGGACCTAGCAGAGTGGAAGTAATGTGTAGCAAAGGACAAAAGGATTCTATTGGAATGAGTTAAATATCATATTGTATCAAACCTCCATTGAAAGGAAACTCCATATGCAATGTGGAAGGACTTAACATATTTGTTTCAGAACAACGGTCACCAGAGAAAGCTAGCACTGAAGGAAAAGCTCAAGAAAATCAAGATGTAGAAGGGCGACACAATACCAAAGTACTTGACCAAGTTTACCCAATATCGGGATGATCTTGGAAGTGTTGGTGTTATAGTTGTTGAAGATGATCTGGTGAGCCTAGCACTTCTTAGCCTTCCCAAGAACTGGCATAGCTACTAGGATTCAGTAAATGGGAGGGAGAAGCTACCAGAGTAGGAGCGTTTGTGGTCATACTTGGTGCAAGAAGAGATTTGACGGAACACCAGAGATCGATCCTCATCAAATAATAATTATGAAGAGAACTATGGCTTGGCTGGAAAGGAAAAGAAAGGGAAATGGAATTCATACCTTTCCAAATCATATTCTGGTCGGGTGGGAAAAAAGAAGGACTTGTTAAAGATTAAATGTTTTCACTGTCACAAGTTGGGACATTGTTCCATGAATTGTCCACACAATAAGTCCAGAAAGAAGCCCTCAAGAAGAGAGGAAGGTGAAGAAATTTATTCACAAGTTCGAGTTGGATTTTACCCTCATCGCATGCATCGTGTCATTAGTATTGGGTATTGTGTGGTACCTGGATAGTGGAGCCTCATTCCATATGACCGAAAAAAAATATTTATTCAGTGACCTGGAGGAGAAGGAAATATAGATGCACATCAAGATGGGACACAATAGAAGGTATAGCATGACCAGTATTAGTACTGCTACCGTTCAGAGGGAGTTTGGCTCTACTATCACATTGAAAGATGTCATGTATGTTCCAGGTTGAAGAAGAATTTAGTTTCAGCTTATATTTTTGAATACCATGGCTAGGATGTGGTATTTAGAAAAGGAAAGACATTCCTTCGTCACATAGTCATGGGAAAAGTGAAGAATATCAGGGTTCGCGTAAAGAACCTCTACAAATTCGATGTAAATGATTGTGCTACCCGGAGCACAAAAGCAGAGAAGGTGCAGAGATGATACATCGGTGAATTGTGGCATAGAATATTGCACCACCTACACCACGAAGCTTTGAATATCATACAACATATTTCTACAAGACTTCCCAAGGGTGCACTTGAGAAGTGTGATACACGTAAAGGATGTACATTGGGGAAGTACACCAAATACAACTTTCATGATAAGGACAATCGCGTGCAAGCTAGCCTTGAAAGAGTTCACTCAGATGTGTGTGGACCGTTCTTGACAACCTCCATGACCAAGAACATGTATTATGTGATTTTTGTAGAAGATTTTTCACGCAAGTGTTGGATATTATTCATGCAGAAGAAAGACTAAGCATTCTCAAAATTTTGTGAGTTTAAAGAACTTGTTGAAAAAGACATGTTTGGTCTCAACCTAGTCTCCTAAATTGAGTTCATTTAATTGTCAGCCAGGGTTGGTAAACTGCTGAAGTGAAGTGCACCATATGTGCCTAGGTGTTTGTCTCTTAATGCGTTGTGTTTAGTGTTTTATGATGTTTTTGGTCTTTTGTGATGATTTATGATGTTTTTGGTCTTTTGATAGTTTTATGTTCACAAGGAAAATGACTGAAAAGCTCGTGGAAAGAAACTAATGATTGAAAACAGAGTGAAGCCTAATTGGTTGATGACAAATGACAAATGCAATTGTAAATATTGAAACATAATCAAATCTAAACTATGACTAAGCAGAAACAAATCTTGATAATGAATTTTAAGCAAATGACTCAAAACATAAACTCAACTTGTCCAATTCTTTCATCAAAGGTATTTTGAAAGAGATTTTGAGAAATGGTCAGCTAAGTATGCAAATTATCCTAATCTAAACAATTAAACAACTAGCTTATAATGATGCAACATTTTATCCATGATTAGAGATTTGTTGAAGCATATTTGGAGGAAAACATTGATACCATCATAAGATCTTTACTCTAAGACTAGTTCCTAACTCTATTTTGCAACTTAGTTAATCATCACTAAACCTTGCCCAAGAGTTATAGATTCCTTTTTAAAGTATTCTTTTGAGAAAAGGTTATGTTTATGAAGTAGTAAAGAAGTTGCAAAAGTACCTCAGGCCTTGAAATGATATTGTCTTCTGTTCCTATGTTTATGAATCAATTATAGATTTGGAACAAGAAGAGGTTTGTAAATAATGAAGGTTGTTTTGTTAAGTTTAACAATTGAAGTAATCTAATATGCAGTGGATGACAACTAAATGTGGAGTGCAAATGAAATGAGTTAAGCTAATACTAAACTTAAGATGCCACTAGTCAAAAACAGTGCTGAACTAACAAGTCATTATCAAACTCAAAACAAAATAACAGAGCATGAGTTGAATGCAATTAGACTCCGGAGTATCCTAACTAAGCTATCATGCATTATTCTATGGAATTATGCAGTCTGTTTGTCCATCATGATTGGTATTTTGGAAGAGTTTCTTAGAACAATCCTGACTGTACAATTCAGTGCAAATGCAAACATAAAGACTGAAAGCAATTTGAAAACTAAGGTATCACAACTGTCTCCTACCCATCATTATGATATTTTGGAAGAGCGTTTTAAGAGCAAGATCAGCTATGTTACTTAGTGAAAACAAACAACTAAAACATTCATCATCACAGTCATGCTTTGGACATCATAAGGATTTTTTGGAAGAGTTTCTTCTTTTGGAAGAGTGTTGAGAACAAATGTAACAGTGATAGTGAACAAAAGAAACTACAATTAAATCCTACAACACTATAGCCATTTCCCATTCATTATCATAATCTTTTGGAAGAGTTTCTTCTTTTGGAAGAGTTTTTAGAATGAGTATAACTATAGTGGCTACGGAATTAACTATGCACTCAAACTTCAAAAACGTAAAGGCAACTAAGATACTTATCTAAATTACGTAAGTAAAACCGTGCAGGAGGCAGGGGCCCTCTACCACCAGACAGAATCTAACACCAAATCAACTCAATGCTTTTCAAAACAACACTTTCTTCTTCATTAAAGGAGAAATAACCTGAACAGAGCAATCTGCGTCTTCAGAAATGTAGCACAAAATCTATGCAAAATCTGGAACAAAATCTAGCCTAGCTCTCGGTTTCCCAAGTGTTTTTATAACAAATTTACATAACAAGACTTGCAACAATTCCAGGATCATTGTCTTTCCTTATCGAAATCACATTAGGACTCTTGAAGTGGCTGCGTAAAAAGAAAAAGGACATCTGGACTAAGACAGTCCTATTAGAAGTCCACCTTCCTAAATGTGTTCCCACGTACCAAAGCCATATCCAGAATTCGGTTTTTCCTTCATGGTGAGCAACGAACAATGTAAACATGACGTGGAATATACCCATATGCGGTTTTTCTTGAGAGGCCACCTGGAACATACCCAAACGTGAAGACAGCTGCAGAATTGCCGGTTAGCTACGGAATGTCTGCATTCTACAGCTAGTTCCGGTCAAAATGCATTACAATGACAAAAATCACAAAACTTAGCAAGTCAGTCATGTTAATCATTCTAAAAGTAATTTTAACTAAATTCATTGATAAATTGGGTCTAGGATAACAATGGACAAGGGAAAATGAGGTAAATTAAGATGAAAGAAAGCACAATTTTGAGGCTCAACATACCCCCACTGCTGACTTCTTGCATGTCCTCATGCAACTTATTCCATAAACTCAGAGGCTTCTGTAAGAACATCTAATCCTCTCCTTCTCCTTTGCCTGGAAGCTAGAGATCTTCTGGGTTTTCTGATGACAAGTTTGAACCTTAAGTTGGTAAGTGCCCTGATTAGCTTCTTATTCCTCTTTTTCAACTTTTCATTAGCCTTTTCCACTTTGTCCATATGTAGAGATAAGGTTGAGTTCATATCGGTTTTGAGTTTGACTTGTTCCTTCAGAATATCATTCTCATTTTTTATGTGTCTATTAAGTATTTCCAGCTCATACCTATCCCTTCTTAACACATCTATTTCGGACAGTGGAGGACTAGGGGTTCTCTCTCTACTCTCTGAAGCTTTCCTTTCCAAAGTTTCAACATAGTCATAAAATTCTTGCTGAGCAGGGTCAATTTCAGGGGTTCCTTCATTAAAATCCTCTTCAACATCTTCTTCAATAGATGTTTCCTCATCTTCTATATTTATCACCCCTGTTTGTTTGATCTGAGTTTTCCTTAGTTTCCCTTTTAGTCTATGAATTCTTCTTGGTTGGGAAGATCCTTCTCCTTTCTCTATGGCAGATTTCCTGATTACCTTCTATTTCTTAAGTTGTCTCTTGATTTGAGTCAACTTCTCTGAGATGATTTCCTCACTACTTTCCTGGATTGTTTTGTCAATTTCAATTTTTGAAGCTCTCCATTTTCTGCTTCTCCTTGTAGGCTGTTGTTCAGGTGAGGGCTCTTTTGGCTCTTCAAAATGATTTCTTATCAAGAAATTGTCCCAAGTATCATTTGTTTTGGCTAAATGGTGTTCAATCAAAATTTTAACCAAACCATGATGATATAGAGTTGTCTCTAAAAATTGAACCCTTCTTTGAACACAAGAAGCCATCTTTTTCAAACTTTGAAGTAAGAAATAGGGTAGGTTTAAGTCTTCCCCCAGAAAATGCATTATCAGTCTAATGTGGTAAACATAAAATGTGCCATATCTACCCTCACATGTAATAATTTTTTGCAGAATAAGTAGTATGTTTCTCCATTTATTTTTCAATGCAGAACTTGGAATTCCCTTCTTAAACACAGTGATATCCATACCTGGTGATTTTATAATTTTCTTCCAGGATTCATTATGGAATTCTTTATTTTTGAACCATCTCTCTCCATTTCTAAGCAATCCTGTAGCTTCTGCAATGAAAACTTCAGTGACAGTGAATTTAACATCCCCCACTTCAACCTCAGCTCCTCTAAATGACTTTGCAAATGTTTTAGTGACTTCTTTGTGGAAGCCATTAAATTTCTCAAGAAATTGTAGCCATCCTACCTACTGCAACATTTCTTTACATTGAGGGTATCCTTCCAAGTATTTTTTACCCATTGGTTCGGTTCTTACAATAAGACCCATAATTGCTTCTTCAATGTTCAGATTAATATTCTTTTTGCCCATGGAAACAATAACTTTCACCTTCGAATTGATATACCTTTGGTTCTCGGTGACAATGGCTTCAAACTTCGAACTGATATACCTCTGGTTGACAGTGACAATGGCTTCAAACTTCGGGCTGATATGCCTCTGGTTGACAGTGACAACGGCTTCAAACTTCTCACTGATATATCTCTATCTCTTGGTGATAATGGCTTCAAACTCCACACTGCTATACCTCTGTCTCTCGGTGACAAATGGCTTCAAATTCCACACTGCTATAACTCTGCGTTTACAGTGATAATGCTCAATCTCTGCTCACAGTGATAGGGCTTTGATATTCAAACTGATATACCCTTTGCTCTGCTCACGGTGATAGGAATATCTCTATTTTGCGGAATGAGGTGATGGCTACAGAATGGAGTGATGGAAGTAGTTATGAAAATGAGTTAATGGAGTGAAGTGGAGAAAACGAATTGATGAGTGAAAAGACGGCGGAGATTTTTACAACGGAAAAGAAAATCATCATTGAATGATTTGGTTGGGTGACGTGAGGAAATTAAACACTTCAGCCTTTTTAGCTGCTTAAATGATGTCGAGTATAGAATTTTAAATGAGAGATTTTAATCCAAAGTTTGTGGAGGGTATTTTGGTCATGATCAATAAAAATAATTAAAAAAACTTTTCGAAATGATTCATAACTAAAACTATGCTAAACCTTATGAAATGCCATTATAATAAAAAATTGTTACCTCTGCTTTTCATTTGATTTTTGTAGTCTTTGTCTTCTTTGTTCTCCTTTGGAAGAGTCTTCATAATCCTTCTTGATTCTTCTTATTCATAGATACACTGGATCATCTTGTTGCAATTCAAATGTCTGCTGATTAGTGCCTTCAGGATTTGTAGCTGTGGAATGACTGTCTGGCTGCGGAAAGTCTGATCAGCTACAGAATGTCTGTTAAGCTGCATAATGTACCTGTAGAGCATTTTAATCATGGAATGGAGTGGTTTGGGACATAAGTGAAATGTTATATGGCATGAATGAAGATGAATGATGAGTTATGATATGTGTAAAGTGGATGATGAAATGGAATGGATTCAGTTTATGAAATGGAGTGGAAGAATATAAGAACTGCCCTGCAATCCATGACATTTGTTATTCATTTACAGCAAGACATCAAACTTTAAATTTTGACATGGAAATGAGGTGGATGAAGTATGGAATGAGATGAATGAAATATGGAATGAAGTGAAGTATGAATGAATAAATGAAATGGAGTATGGATGGATAAGTGAATGGAATGAAATGAGATGGATCATAAGTACAATGGATCTGAACTTATGATTTTGTAACAGCTGCTTGCAAAAACAAAATGGAAAAGTTAGAGTGTCAGAGAGACTCTGATTTTCACCCTATATTTTCTGTATAAACATGCCAATAAATGATTGGTTTTCATGTTTATACCTTTATTTTATTATTATTATTATTATTATTATTATTATTTTTCAAAAGAGAGATGCTTCAGAAAATTTAATCAAGTTGATGAAGAAGAGAGATTCTTCTTCATTAACTTCACATCACTGCTTTCTTGGAACTTCTTGACAAATTCTTCTCTTGAGAGTGGTTTGTGATACAGCTTCAATCTATGACCATTCACAAGAAAAGTGACCTCTTCTTCATCTATAGTTCTGATTTTTACTGCCCCATTATCGAAAATTTCAACAATTTCATATGGCCCAAGCCAATGTGTCTGAAATTTACCTTGAAAATCCTTGAATTTTGAATCAAACAAGAGAGCCCAGTCACCCTCTTTGAATTTCTTCTCTTTGATGTACTTTTCATGCCATCTAGCCCTTTGCTGTTGGACTACACTTGTTTTCTGAACTGCATCTTGTCTGATCTCATCCAATTCATTAATTTTCTCTAGTCTATGCTTTTGTGCCTCAGTTAAATCAAGTCCTAGTTGAACTGCCATTTTGAAAGTTTGAATCTGAAACTCTATGGGAAACAAAACTTGCTTTCCATAAACAAGCTCATAAGGAGTATGGCCTGTTGTGTTTCTCCATGTAGTTCTATAGGCCCACAAGGCTTCAAGAAGCCTATCTACCCAATCTCTTCTATGTAAATGAACAGTCTTTGTTAGGATTCCTTCAATGACCTTATTAGTAGATTCCACTTGACCATTTTCTTGTGGATGGTAAGGAGTAGATTTTCTATGCCTGATTTTGTATCTCTCCATCATTTGCTCCACTAGCCTTGATGTAAATTGAGCGCCTTGATCTGTAACAATTTCCCTTGGGACACAAAAACGAGTAAAAATATCCTCAAAAAGAAAAGTAACTATAGATGCTTCATTAGCAACAAGTAATGGCTTGGCTTCTACCCATTTAGTAACATAATTAGTGCAAACTATTATATACCTTTTCTGTCTTGATGGAGGACTAATAGGTCCTACAAAATCCAAAGCCCATTTTTCAAAAGGTTCAATATGTACCTGAGTTTGTAATGGCATCTCACCTGAAGGAGAAGGTTTCCCTACCCTTTGGCAACTGTCACACCTTTTGACATACTCTTTAGCATCTTTGAACAAGGATGGCCAATAATATCCTAAATTAAGGATCTTATAGGCTGTCCTCTTATCAGCAAAGTATCCGCCACAAGGTTCATCATGACATGCTTTAAGAATCTCAGGCATCTCATCTTCACGAACACACCTTCTAATGATCAAATCTGGACCTGTCTTGTACAACTCATTAGCGACCCATGAATATTTTGCACTGTCATAAATAATTTTTCTTTTATCCCTTACATTCATTATTGAAGGAAATTTTCCTGAAACTAAATAATTAGCAATATCATCAAACCATGGATCTTGAGTAGAGATTGCAAAAATATATTCATCAGCAAATTGATCTTCAACTGGAGTGTCATCTTTGATATTTTGGAGTCTAGATAGGAAATCAGCTACTGTGTTTTGTTTTCCAAGCCTATCTAGAATGGTAATGTTGAATTCTTGTAAGAGCAATAACCATCTTATGACTCTGCCATTAGTAATTGATTTTTTCATTAAGTATGTAATTGCAGAATGATCAGTGTGAACAAAAGTTTCATAGCCTGTTATATAGTGTCTGAATTTGTTTATGGCATGAACAACAGCTAAAAACTCTTTTTCAGTTACAGTATATTTTAACTCTGCAGGAGTCAAATTTTTACTGGTATAATAGATGGCATAAGGAATCAAATCTTTTTGTCCCAATACTGCTCCTAGAGCTGTATCAGAAGCATATGTCGAGATATGAAAAGGTAACTTCCAGTTAGGTCCCCTTAATATAGGTGCTTCGGAGATTTTGGTTTTCAGGATTTCAAAAGCTAACTGGCAATCATAAGTCCATTTGAATTCACAATCTTTGGTAAGTAATTTGAAGAGTGGAGATGCTATCTTACTGAATTTTTCTATAAATCTCCGATAATATCCTGTAAATCCTAGAAAAATTCTAACATCTCTTTGACAACTTGGAATAGATAAGTTAGAGATGACTTCAACTTTTGACTCATCAACTCTAATCCCATCCCCTGAAATGTGATGCCATAAAACAATACCTTCAGTAAACATCATAAAACATTTTTCATGACTAAGTGAAAGATTTGCTTCCTGACATCTCTTTAAAACTTTTTCCAAGTTTTCTAAAGCTTCTTCAAATGAGTCTCCATAAACTGTGAAATCACCATGTACACCTCTACACAATCATGTATTAGATCTAAAAAAATTCCTAATACTGCCCTTTGGAATGTTGCAGGTGCATTGCATAATCCAAATGGCAATACTCGGTAAGCATAGGTACCCCAAGGACAGGTAAATGTGGTTTGTCTTGATCTTCAAGTGCTACTTGGATTTGGTTGTAACCACTAAACCCATCTAAGAATGAGAAGTACTTTTTGCCAGCTAATGTATCTAACACTTGATCTATGAAAGGTAAGGGAAAATGGTCTTTAAGAGTAGTTTTGTTTAGTTCTCGGTAGTCAACACATACCCTCCATTTTCCATTTTTCTTTGGCACAATTACCAAAGGAGAAACCCACTGACTATCTGAAATGGGATAGATGAAATTGACATTTAACAATTTTTGCAATTCTTCTTTAACAATCTCCCTAAGATTTGGATTCATTCGTCTTTGAGGTTGTCTGATTGGTTTGAAATTTCCCTCTATATAGATGTGATGAGTGCAAGTCTTGGGGCTTATCCCTTTCATGTCAGTGTACTCCCATGCATATGCAGAAGAATGTCTCTGTAATACTTTGACTAACTCTTCTTGTTGAGATTTTTCTAGGTTCTTGTTTATGTTCAAGGTTTTGCCTGGAAAAATCTCACTTGTAGAGCTGCCAAATTTGTCCATAGAATGAAGAGACATCTTCCTTTATGAAAAAAAATCAATATTGGATCCCTCTTGAAATGATTCATGTTTGCGTTCTGGAGAGGATTCAAAATTTTCTAGAGTATTCAGAATTTGATTATCTTCACTAATTTCTGAAATTGTGAAGAGAGGTTGTAAATCTTCTTCATCCTCTAACCATTGAGTGTCATCTAAATCTGTAATTGTCCTAGCTGGAGGATATAAAGTGAATTTCTTAGTTTAAATACCATCAGAGATATACATATCACCGGATCTACAACTAATAAAAGCATTAGCTGTAGCCAACCAAGGTCTTCCTAATATAACAGGATGGCCTCCTAGATTATTCTTAGGAGTTAGGATCATGAAATCCACAGGGTACTCCCAAGAATCTAGGGACACTGGAATGTATTCTATTACCCCATCTGGTTTGATCACAGATCTGTCTGCTAATTGTAATAGTGTGGGTGTAAAGAGAAGATTAGGAAGTTTCAATTTATCCATGATTTGTCTACTCATGATATTGATTGCTGCTCCTAAATCAATGAGTGTGTTTTGGATTTCAATTCCATTGATGTGAATTTTGACAACTGGATTTCCTGGGTCAAGATATTTTGGAATAGAAATCTTGCCCATCATAATGTCTGCTATTTGTCCTGCCAGTTGAATTTTCTTTGTTTCTCTTATTCTTTTTCTTGTTTTCTTCATACTCAACTCCTTTATTGTTTTGGCTAAAATTGGAATTTCCTTGATGGCTTGTAATAATGGAATTTTAATGAAAACATTTCTCAGCTCATCCAGGAAATCATAATTAGGCACCATGATTTGTTTTTCTACACCTCTATCAATTTGTAATCTTTCCGGAAAGGGAGGTATAGAAGTAGATGTAGATGGTTGCTCTAATACAGGAGTTGAATTTATTGAATCTTTTTGCTTTAATTTTTCAGTGTTTGGGTCTTGAAAGGATGTGTCTTCCTCAAGACTTTTATTCACCCGTAGAGAGTCTTCCTCAGAGTTATCTTGTTCTTGTATAATCACAAAAGGTTTCCTCTTTTCAAGTATTCTTCCAGACCTAAGTTGAACATCACTAAGGTCTAGAGGAGTAATTAAATAAGTTGGAAACTGTTGGCCTTCTATCATATATGTATTCTGAGGATTTTTATTATTGGGGTTTGGTATGGGTTGAGCAGGAAATTGATTTGATTTTTGAGGAAATGGTAATGGGAGTGGTTGATTTTGATGTGGTTGGTTTTGATGATGTTGTTGAGGATTTTGTTGAAAATTTTGTTGAAGATTTTGAGGAAAATTTTGTTGAGGATTTTGAGGATAAAAATGTCGATATGGTGGATAGGATGGTGGATACTGATAGTATGGAGAGTATCTTCCATAAGGACTTTGTGTTCCTTGTGCCCGGGACTGAGATTTATTTTGAAATTGGGGCCAAGGTTGCTGCCAAGAATTCCAAGGTGGAGGTTGATTATACATTTGATCATGGAATCCTTGTGTTTGAGGTCCCTGCCAAGGCCTTCTAGATACAAAATTGAGAGACTCTGTGGAATCTGTAGGAGTTTCCTCCTGAAAGATAGCCTTGAGACCAGGAAGAGAAGGAAAATTATTGGTCTCATGTTTCTCAGAACAAATGACACAGGTTTCTACAAATTTTACATCCAAAGGACACTCTCTCAAGGCATGTTTCTTTCTACATTTGGGACAAAAGATTGCCAAGGCATCAGATTCAGCCTTTTGCTTGTTTTGTATCTTAAGGGTGTCTATTTGTTCACTAAGACTCCCTAAGATGTCAGATTTAAAATCATCGAGCATGTGTCCTATTTCTGATCTACTTACTGTCCCAGAAGCAGATTTACTTGCTCTTGCAAGAGCAGGATCTCTTGGACCTTTGACAGTTTTGGATTTCCCTCTGGAAAGGTTGATACATAACTCAGATATTTCAGGTAATGTGAGGTGTGATATATCCCCTTTTCCCATCATGTTAAGGATATCCAACCATTCATCCCTAATTGTTTTCAACAAAAGAGCTTTTAAGGTGTCTTGATCTAAGTTTTCCATTTTTGCTCTTTTGATGTTGTAATTAAATCTCTCCAACAAATCTTCCAAATTTTCATCTTCTTTTTGTAACATCTTAAACACTTCTTCCTTATGATTAACCGGCATACAATAATCCAAATACCTCTCTAGAAATTCGTGTTTCATGTCTTCCCATGTTCTAATAGAGGCCCTATTTGAGTTGAGCCTATAGCTCTGCTAATCTTTGCTCCTTTCAGAAATTGAAGGAATAATTGAGTTTTTGTTATCCTTGTAGTGATCATGAAGTTTCACGGGCTTTGAAGTTAAATAGGAAGAGTTTGGATGTTTGGGGGATCTTCAGTTTTAATTCCATAGAAGTTTGGAAGGACAGAGGGTGAAATGTTTTTCATGGTTGTATTGGTTTCTTCATCAATTATAGGGAACCCAAAAGAGCTTCCTATTCTACCTCTTCTTCCATATGCACCTCTTTCTCCTTCTCCTCTACCTCCTTCTCCTCTACCTCTACCTCTACCCCCAAATAGTGTGTGCTCTCCATTAAAGACTCCTCCTCCTCCTTCTTCTGCCATGGTTGACTCTCCTGTGGAAGTGGAATTTGTGTCCCTAACAGGAGTTTTTAAATCCTCTTCTATGGCAGATTCAGTGGATGAAGTGGAAGGTTTTTCTAATGGAATAACTGACCTTAGATCTTCTAGAAGTCCAGGATCAGTAAGAGATGGAATGTGGGTCTGAGTTGAAGGTGTACTAGTTCTGGATATAGATGAAACAAGTGGTGTTCTAGAAATCAAACTTCTGCTTCTGCTGCTTATAAATCTTCCCCTTGAATCTCTCTCCCTACGCATATAATTATTTTTGGATGCTAAGAAACAAAGGTTACCTAGTTTTCACTTCCCCGGCAACGGCGCCAAAATGCTTGGTCTCAACCTAGTCTCCTAAATTGAGTTCATTTAATTGTCAACCAGGGTTGGTAAACTGCTGAAGTGAAGTGCACCGTATGTGCCTAGGTGTTTGTCTCTTAATGCGTTGTGTTTAGTGTTTTATGATGTTTTTGGTCTTTTGTGATGATTTATGATGTTTTTGGTCTTTTGGTAGTTTTATGTTCACAAGGAAAATGACTGAAAAGCTAGTGGAAAGAAACTAATGATTGAAAACAGAGTGAAGCCTAATTGGTTGATGACAAATGACAAATGCAATTGTAAATATTGAAACATAATCAAATCTAAACTATGACTAAGCAGAAACAAAGCTTGATAATGAATTTTAAGCAAATGACTCAAAACATAAACTCAACTTGTCCAATTCTTTCATCAAAGGTATTTTGAGAGAAAGCTTGAGAAGTGGTCAGCTAAGTATGAAAATTCTCCTAACTAAACAATTAAACAACTAGCTTATAATGATGCAACATTTTATCCATGATTAGAGATTTGTTGAAGCATATTTGGAGGAAAACATTGATACCATCATAAGATCTTTACTCTAAGACTAGTTCCTAACTCTATTCTGCAACTTAGTTAATCATCCCTAAACCTTTCCCAAGAGTTATAGATTTATTTTTAAAGTAGTCTTTTGAGAAAAGGTTCTGTTTATGAAGTAGTAAAGAAGTTGCAAAAGTACCTCAGGCCTTGAAATGATACTGTCTTCTGTTCCTATGTTTATGAATCAATTATAGAATTGGAACAAGAAGAGGTTTGTAAATAATGAAGGATGTTTTGTTAAGTTTAACAACTGAAGTAATCTAATATGCAGTGGATGACAACTAAATGTGGAGTGAAAATGCAATGAGTTAAGCTAATACTGAACTTAAGATGCCACTAGTCTAAAACAGTGCTGAACTAACAAGTCATTATCAAACTCAAAACAAAATAACAGAGCATGAGTTGAATGCAATTAGACTCCGGAGTATCCTAACTAAGCTATCATGCATTATTCTATGGAATTATACAGTCTGTTTTGTCCATCATGATTGGTATTTTGGAAGAGTTTCTTAGAACAATCCTAACTGTACAATTCGGTGCAAATGAAAACATAAAGACTGAAAGCAATTAAAAACTAAGATATCATAGCTATCTCCTACCCATCATTATGATATTTTGGAAGAGCGTTTTAAGAGCAAGAACAGCTATGGTACTTAGTGCAAACACACAACTGAAACGTTCAGGATCACAGTCATGCTTAAGACATCATAAGGATTTTTTGGAAGAGTTTCTTCTTTTGGAAGAGTGCTTAGCATAAGTATAACTGTGATGGTGAACAAAAGAAATTACAATTAAATCCTACAACACTATAGCCATTTCCCATTCATTATCATAATATTTTGGAAGAGTTTCTTCTTTTGGAAGAGTTTTTAGAACGAGTATAACTATAGTGGCTACGGAATTAACTATGCACTCAAACTTCAAAAACGTAAAGGCAACTAAGATACTTATCTAAATTACGCAAGTAAAACCGTGCAGGAGGCAGGGGCCCTCTACCACCAGACGGAATCTAACTCCAAATCAAATCAACGCTTTCAAAACAATATTGTCTTCTTCATTAAAGGAGAAATAACTTGAACAGAGCAATCTGCGTCTTCAGAAATGTAGCACAGAATCTAAGCAAAATCTAGAGCAAAATCTAGCCTAGCTCTCGGTTTCCCAAGTGTTTTTATAACAAATTTACATAACAAGACTTGCAACAATTCTAGGATCATTGTCTTTCCTTATCGAAATCACATTAGGACTCTTGAAGTGGCTGCGTAAAAAGAAAAAGGACATCTGGACTAAGACAGTCCTATTAGAAGTCTGCCTTCCTAAATGTGTTCCCACGTACCAAAACCATATCCAGAATTCGGTTTTTCCTTCATGGTGAGCAACGAAAAATGTAGACATGACGTGGAATATACCCATATGCGGTTTTTCTTGAGAGGCCACCTGGAACATACCCAAACGTGAAGACAGCTGCAGAATTTCCAGTTAGCTACGGAATGCCTGCATTTTGCAGCTATTTCCGGTCAAAATGCATTACAATGACAAAAATCACAAAAATTAGTAAGTCAGTCATGTTAATCATTCTAAAAGTAATTTTAACTAAATTCATTGATCAATTGGGTCTGGGATAACAATGGACAAGGGAAAATGAGGTAAAGTAAGATGAAAGAAAGCACAATTTTGAGGCTCAACAAGACACAGGCAGGAAAGTGAAGGTTCTCAAGAGCGACAATGGTGGATAATATGTATCGAATGAATTCAATAAATTTTGTGCACCAAAAGGCATTTGACGATAGTTAATAACACCCTACAACCCACAAACGATGTTACATGATCAGGGCCTACCATTACACTTGTGAGCAGAAGCATGCAACACAATTGTGTATGCCAATAATAAGAGTCCTCATTGGATCCTCGGTATGAGTACATAAGAGGAATCATTTTCTGGTAAGAATCTAGATGTGGTTCACTTTGGAATCTTTGGTTTATTAGTTTATTTTCATGTTACCAAGGATACGTGTAAAAATCTAGAACCAACAACTGAGGTGGGAATATTTGTGGGGCACACTGATACACCTCACAACTATTGGTGTACCTTCCATCTTAGAGGATGACAGTGGTTCGTAAAGATGTAAAATTTTATGAAGGAAAGGTCATGTGAATTTCCCTTGAGAGGGAGCTTCAAATCCATGCAGATGAGTGTTTGGTGCTAAGTTCTTCCTAAGGAATAAGTTCAAACCTCTATTCATTAATATGTCAACCTGGAGTTTGTCTTTTCATTTCAATGATCTCGGCATAGTCTATGTAGGGATAGTACTTTAAATTACAGGATCATATGTAAGACTGATATGAATAAAATGCTATGAAGAAATAATTTCAAAGAAACTAAATTCAATATATAAACATAAATTAATTACTCTGCAGGAATCATGGAACTACTTCACTATTTCAGAAAAAAATATTAAATTCTACCAAACCAATCGTTCCTATTATGATGAGAAACTTCAGGATGTGTAACAAAAGGAATCTAATCTTACTTACTAATTACATAAGTCACTTATAAATGCTAATAGTAAAGAATAAAAATAGAAATTCACTTTGTTACAAAGTAATTATGGAAATGCACACAACTGGGTAGTTACATATAAAAACTTATTCAATCCAATTGGTAAATCTATTCATTCATGGAACTGAATTGTAAGTCTAAAGATTCACATGAATAATCAATAAATTCAAGAATTCACACAACAGAGATTATAAACATATGAATTCACACAACAAGATTGTAAATCTAAGAACTCATGCAAGAAACAAGAAGCGTTCATATGAAAGGAAATAAAATATAGTAATGCAAGAAAGACAACAACCTTTCCAATGACTGGGCCCATGGTCTCTAGAAGTAATTTCCTTAAGGAAAATTCAACACAATAAGTTAAAGCTTAACCATTAAAATTTCATTGATATCAAAATTAATTACAAAATAGTTTGTAAAACCTAAAAGAAGTTATGTTGTTCACCTTTTACAATCATTGGGAATAATCACAAATCATCGTCATCCTCCTTTCTTACTGAAGTTTAGTATATATATTATAACATATTTCCAATGCTAGAATGACAAAGCTATCCTAAGATTCAGAAGATTCTCAGGATTTCTTATTTAAATTAAAAATTTTGAAATTAACAAATCATATATTCTTCTCGACCATCCCGTGCAACTAGATGTGAATCTTCAATCAACATGATAGGATTAGTCCAACGGTTTTCCGGACTTGGTCTTTCCCCAGCATTCCAAGGGAACAAAAATTGTTCATAAGATTTCTCCTATTCATAAATTTTCCCAAATTATAACTTTATGATAACTAAAACACTCAAATCAACTCATTAACAAGATGAAGTACTAAGACATTATTAATTACTTTTCTAGAGCTTCCATCTCTCACATTATTATAAAATAAACTTAAAAGGGCTTCCAAAATAGATATTTAACTAAAGAAACAAGGGGAAGAAACATACCAATTCCATGGCTGAACAATGAGGAGCTCTTAGCACCAAAATAAGAACCTCACGATGTGGAGCATCCATAAGTAGAGGAGCATAGAATGGAAGCACCCACGCATGCATAGAAATACATAGATGGAAGGAAGTGCACCAGAGAGGCTGACAGGTTGATGAATGACGGTAGAGAGAATGTGGGAGCACCCACATCACAGCGTAGGTAGAGAAGGTCCCCAGATCGATACATTATCTACATGGATATTATGAGCGAGAGTGTAAATATTGAGCCATCCTCATTCGAGGAAGCAGTGTAGCAACATGTATGGGTTGATGCAATGGTAGAGGAGTATGACTCCATTATTAGGAGCGATGCATGGGAATTTGCCCCTATATTGAAGGACAAGTCAGTTGTAGGATACAAGTGGATCTACAAGGTGAAGCAAGCAGTAGATGGGAGTGTCGAAAAACACAAGGCCAAATTTGTAGCCAAGGGATTCTCTCAAGTGGAGGGAATAGATTATGTGGATACCTTTTCTCCAATAGCAATGTACTCTTCAATCATCTCTATTCTTTTACTTTTCGCATAGATGGGATGGAAAATACATCAGATGGATGTAAAGACAACTTTTCTCAATGAAGTGATTGAGGAAGAGGTGTACATAGAGAAGCTGGAAGGATTTGTGACCTTCGAGAGAGAGTCACATGTGTGCACACTCAAGTGAGCATTGTATGGACTAAAACAAACACCGCTTGCTTGGTACACCAATATTGAAAACTATTTCACCGAGTTGGGCTTCACCAAAAGTGAATTAGATCCAAACCTTTACCATATTGTGGTCGAAGGTAACTTATTGACTATAGTATTATGTGTCGATGATTTAATTCTAACAGGTGATGAGAAGCTGATAAAATATTGCAAAGAAGATTTGGCAAGAGAATTCGAGATGAAATACATGGGGCTCTTGCATTATTTCTTTGGTTTGGAAATTTGGAAAAGAGATGGGGAACTGTTTGTCTCTCAGGGAAAGTATAGCTTTGACATACTCAAGAAGTTTCACATGGAGAGAAACAAAATCATGGAGACTCATCTAGCAAGGAATGCGAGGAAGGAAGATACTACTTCAGGTGAAGTGGTAGAAGCTACCATTTACAGATAGCTTGTGGGTTCACTTATGTACTTGGTGAACACACAAGCGAACATGTGTTATGTAGTTAACCAACTTAGTCAAAAAATATTTAAGACAACCAAGATCTATTGGAAGGTAGCCAAAAATGTGTGGAGATACCGCAGAGGCACCACTTAGTTTGGTATTTGGCACATATGGACAGAGGGAGTGAAGCTACAACGCTTCACAAATGCAGATTGGGAATGGATTCAATCCAACAGGAAGGGCACATTAGGCAGAATCTTCAGTATTGGGTTAGTTGCAGTTTCATGGTACAACACGAAGAAAAGATCAGTTGCACTTAGTTCAACAGAAGTAGAGTATATGGCTGCTAGGCAAGCATCTTGTGAGGCTATATGGATCAGGAAGATCCTTGTTGGGTTGTTTGGTCAACAGATGGATCCTACGGTGATTTAGTGTGACAACTGGAGTTACATCAAATTCTTGGTTAATCTAGCTTTTCATGATAGGTCCAAGCATATGGACATTTGGTACCACCATCTCAAATATTGTGCGTAGAGGCAGATCATGATGCTAGAGTACCTTCCTACAAAGGAACAAGATGCAGACGTCTTAATTTAAACACTGTCAAGATGAAAGTTTGAGTTTCATAGAGGCAAGATCTGGGTATCAGAGAATCTCTTTCTGGCTAAGAGGGATTGTTGAAAATGACACCAAGAATTATTCTAATTTAATTTTCCGTTGAATTAAATTAGAATAAAATTGTAATTCCACATAACATGACAACTTGTACGATTTAACTAAGTTAGTTTGACTCAGTTGGTTCAATCAATTCTGATTGAGGGTCTAACTTGAGCCATGTAGAGTGGATCCTACAAAATATGAGCACTCGTTGAGTTTATTTTGAGTTGTAATTAATTAACTCAATTTATCTGAGTTAAAGTGAGTTTAACTAGTTCCAACTGATGGAGGAATTAGTGAGAGGTCGAAGTGTGGAACCTGAACTTGAACCACATGCACTGATCAATCACATAACTGATAAATCAACCTTAGATAACTCATGTATGTCAGATGAGAGAATGACCCAGTTGATATGGGAGTTCAAGGGCAGTGTAATATCACTTGTATAATCATCCAAATTATGCAGGTGGTGCATGCAGTCAGAGGAATACCCTATATGTATTGCACAATTCCAATTGGGAATTTCCCTAATTTATAGGGGCTAATTACCCAAGGAAACAAAAGAATGAAATAGGGATCTAGGAAGGAAAAAAATTGGTTAAGTATTGGCCTAGGCTTGTTTAGGAAGCAATGAGATAGATAGAGATAGTGGATAGGTTTCTCATGTTGGAGAAAAGTATTGTAATATTCTCATATTTTCTTACTAATGCAATATACAAAGAGCGGGTTTTTAGTCGAGGCTTTCACCAAGAAAGCATTGTGTAGTGTGTGATTGAAATTCTTTCTCTTTTATGCTTCATGATATCGTGATCATTGAAATTGGTTTCCACAATTGGTAGAGTAGATTCAAGTCTAATGTTTTAGCATATTACAATTCTAGCAATTTGAATCTACATGGATTTTCTACATATAATAGTCATTTGAGTGTTGAGTTGACATGTCAATTATATTATGATTGGATAGGAGATCTAAATGACAAGAAGTCCACCTTTGCTTATGCATTCAATATTGGATCCGAATTTGTGCCATGGAACAACCACAAACAATTAACTATTTATTTGCCTTCCACTAAAGCCATGTACAAGGCCTTATGCAATGCAGCCTATGAAGCAATTTTTCTAAGAAGAATTCCTAAAGATATGGAAGAAAATCATGAAGGATCAACAATCATCAAATGTGACATTCAAAGCTCTATCAAACTATTGAAAAACCAAGGCTTTCATGCTAGATCAAAGCATATTGAAACACAACATCATTTTATACAAGAAAAATTGAAGTCAAAGGAAATTGATTTTATCTATTGTAATACAAATGATAACGTGGAAGACATCTTTAGTAGGAATATGGGAAGAATTAAGTTTATACTATGCAGAGACAAGTTGGGTCTGGTAAATAATTCATTTCTCAATTAAGGATGAGCGTAAGAAATAATTAGAGAAATGAAGATTTAGATTCTGAGAGTTCTAATGTCATGTTTTAGAATGTGTGGCTTTCCAATATAAGAGTGAGTTAGAGTTCAGTAGGAGCCATTATTTTTCCACGTGATTGTGTTTATCCTTTCTATTGATTCCATTGCCATATAATGGTACTTTCTTAGAAATTTGGTGTGTGTGAACTTAAATTAATAGAAAATTCTCTCATTGAGACAATATAGCGTCATTGTTTTCTTATTTGTGAAAAGCTAAATAAGCTTCAACAAGTATTTTTTAAAGCTCAAATAAGGAGCTAATACATTTCATAATTGGATTTTTTTTTAATATTATTTATCAAATAGAACAATACTTTAATTACATTTTTTGGCTTTTGAATGTTAAAGTAAAATCTACTGCATTAATTGTTGTTCATTATTGAAGATAAAGGTTATTGAATAGCTATATCATGATGTTTTTGGCAGTTACTAAGTGACTAAGAAGACAAATTTTCCACTATAAAATAAAGTTTATGTTTCTTTATTTTTTATCATAAACATTTATTTTTATTTTTTTCATATACTTAAATTAAAAATTATTTATTTTAAACCTACAGTAAAATTAAGAAAAATAAATCTATTATTACTATTATTATTACACATTTCAATCTCAAATTAAAATTTTATAATATAAAAATTATAATTAAACTAAATTTTAAATAAATATTTCCAATTACTAGTTGTTATTCTATTAACCACTCTATAAACATATATGTATTACAGTTTCTCAATAATCATTTTTAATAACTAAGACTTGGGATTAAAAAGTACTATTAATACGAACTATTTACTTGTAGTTGTTTAGTATTAGTGTATAATTAACTATTTAGTTGTTTAGTATTAATGTATAATTTTAAATTATAGTTTTCCTTGTAACCTTTAAAAATTTAATGAAAAGGTTAATAATTTGAGTTACATTTAAAAATTAAATGATAAGATTAATAATTTGAATTGTTAAGAGTATAATTTGTTTTTTTTTAAATTAAATTTCAACATATATATTTAGATTTTTTTATAAAAAATTTCACACTGTAAAATTACTCCAACATATTACTCATTCACCACATTTACAAAAAAAAAATTACACGATTTCAAATTAAAAGTTACAGAAATTCCTGCACCATTTTGAATTAAGTCATTGCTGGAGTAAAATGCACTGTTTTCTATTCAAACGGGTTCACTTCAGCACTGCTAGAGTATATTAATTGAATTAGGAAGAGAATTCTTCAGGTAAATTCTTCAGAGAACCTCACTGATTTTTATTAACATTGAAACCGCTGCAATTAAGTAAACTTAATGATTGTTAATGATGGAGTACAGAAGTTAATTGCTAAAGTTTATATTGGAGTTTTGGCAATCAATATGAAAATCAGGATTGTTATTGGCGATATATATATTTTTTTAGGTGCTGTCTACAGACTTAATAGAATAGTTTGGATGGTAGTTTTTTTTTTTTTGGCAGGAATCTAGTAATTTTTATTTTATTTTATTTTATTTTATTTTTTTTTTTTTTTTTTTTAAATTAGGTAGTTGGAGTGTTTGAAGTGCATTTTTGATGGTGAAAATAGATTCAGCATCATAAAAAACCGCCCAACATACTGAAGTTTAACAACTATAACTTAGATTTTTTAAAAAAATTATGAAATTTTTTTATAATTTTATTAGAATTTCTAGACTATTGTGAGTTTTTAGACTACAATTATTTTTTGAGATAAAATAATAAATATGATTAAGCATTATATACCTATTATTCGATTTAAATTCATTTAAATCTGATAATAAACATATATTACCCAACCACATTTATTATCAATAATCCGGTTATTACCCAACCACATTTATTATCAATAATCCCGTTACCTGTTTGAAGGGTTTGAAGGTGTACTAGTTCTGGATCTAGATGAAACAAGTGGTGTTCTAGAAATCAAACTTCTGCTTCTGCTGCTTATAAATCTTCCCCTTGAATCTCTCTCCCTACGCATATAATTGTTTTTGGATGCTAAGAAACAAAGGTTACCTAGTTTTCACTTCCTCGGCAATGGCGCCAAAATGTTTGGTCTCAACGTAGTCTCCTAAATTGAGTTCATTTAATTGTCAACCAGGGTTGGTAAACTGCTGAAGTGAAGTGCACCGTATGTGCCTAGGTGTTTGTCTCTTAATGCGTTGTGTTTAGTGTTTTATGATGTTTTTGGTCTTTTGTGATGATTTATGATGTTTTTGGTCTTTTGATAGTTTTATGTTCACAAGAAAAATGACTGAAAAGCTAGTGGAAAGAAACTAATGATTGAAAACAGAGTGAAGCCTAATTGGTTGATGACAAATGACAAATGCAATTGTAAATATTGAAACAGAATCAAATCTAAACTATGACTAAGCAGAAACAAAGCTTGATAATGAATTTTAAGCAAATGACTCAAAACATAAACTCAACTTGTCCAATTCTTTCATCAAAGGTATTTTGAAAGAGATTTTGAGAAATGGTCAGCTAAGTATGCAAATTCTCCTAATCTAAACAATTAAACAACTAGCTTATAATGATGCAACATTTTATCCATGATTAGAGATTTGCTAAAACATATTTGGAGGAAAACATTGATACCATCGTAAGATCTTTACTCTAAGACTAGTTCCTAACTCTATTTTGTAACTTAGTTAATCATCACTAAACCTTGCCCAAGAGTTATAGATTTCTTTTTAAAGTAGTCTTTTGAGAAAAGGTTCTGTTTATGAAGTAGTAAAGAAGTTGCAAAAGTACCTCAGGCCTTGAAATGATACTGTCTTCTGTTCCTATGTTTATGAATCAATTATAGATTTGGAACAAGATGAGGTTTGTAAATAATGAAGGTTGTTTTGTTAAGTTTAACAATTGAAGTAATCTAATATGCAGTAGATGACAACTAAATGTGGAGTGCAAATGTAATGAGTTAAGCTAATACTGAACTTAAGATGCCACTAGTCTAAAATAGTGCTGAACTAACAAGTCATTATCAAACTCAAAACAAAATAACAGAGCATGAGTTGAATGCAATTAGACTCCGGAGTATCCTAACTAAGCTATCATGCATTATTCTATGGAATTATACAGTCTGTTTTTCCATCATGATTGGTATTTTGGAAGAGTTTCTTAGAACAATCATGATTGTACAATTCAGTGAAAATGAAAACATAAAGACTGAAAGCAATTTGAAAACTAAGATATCATAGCTATCTCCTACCCATCATTATGATTTTTTGGAAGAGCGTTTTAAGAGCAAGAACAGCTATGGTACTTAGTGCAAACACACAACTGAAACATTCATTATCACAGACATGTTTTAGACATCATAAGGATTTTTTGGAAGATTTTCTTCTTTTGGAAGAGTGTTTAGAACAAATGTAACTGTGATAGTGAACAAAAGAAACTACAATTAAATCCTACAACACTATAGCCATTTCCCATTCATTATCATAATCTTTTGGAAGAGTTTTAGAACGAGTATAACTATAGTGGCTACGGAATTAACTATGCACTCAAAATTCAAAAACGTAAAGGCAACTAAGATACTTATCTAAATTACGCAAGTAAAACCGTGCAGGAGGCAGGGGCCCTCTACCACCAGACGGAATCTAACTCCAAATCAAATCAAGGCTTTCAAAACAATACTGTATTCTTCATTAAAGGAGAAATAACTTGAACAGAGCAATCTGCGTCTTTCGAAATGTAGCACAAAATCTAAGCAAAATCTGGAACAAAATCTAGCCTAGCTCTCGGTTTCCCAAGTGTTTTTATAACAAATTTACATAACAAGACTTGCAACAATTCTAGGATCATTGTCTTTCCTTATCGAAATCACATTAGGACTCTTGAAGTGGCTGCGTAAAAAGAAAAAGGACATCTGGACGAAGACATTCCTATTAGAAGTCTGCCTTCCTAAATGTGTTCCCACGTACCAAAACCATATCCAGAATTCGGTTTTTCCTTCATGGTGAGCAACTAACAATGTAGACATGACGTGGAATATACCCATATGCGGTTTTTCTTGAGAGGCCACCTAGAACATACCCAAACGTGAAGACAGCTGCAGAATTTCCGGTTAGCTACGGAATGTCTGCATTCTGCAGCTAGTTCCGGTCAAAATGTATTACAATGACAAAAATCACAAAACTTAGCAAGTCAGTCATGTTAATCATTCTAAAAGTAATTTTAACTAAATTCATTGATCAATTAGGGAAAATGAGGTAAAGTAAGATGAAAGAAAGCACAATTTTGAGGCTCAACAAGACACAGGCAGGAAAGTGAAGGTTCTCAAGAGCGACAATGGTGGATAATATGTATCGAATGAATTCAATAAATTTTGTGCACCAAAAGGCATTTGACGATAGTTAATAACACCCTACAACCCACAAACGATGTTACATGATCAGGGCCTACCATTACACTTGTGAGCAGAAGCATGCAACACAATTGTGTATGCCAATAATAAGAGTCCTCATTGGATCCTCGGTATGAGTACATAAGAGGAATCATTTTCTGGTAAGAATCTAGATGTGGTTCACTTTGGAATCTTTGGTTTATTAGTTTATTTTCATGTTACCAAGGATACGTGTAAAAATCTAGAACCAACAACTGAGGTGGGAATATTTGTGGGGCACACTGATACACCTCACAACTATTGGTGTACCTTCCATCTTAGAGGATGACAGTGGTTCGTAAAGATGTAAAATTTTATGAAGGAAAGGTCATGTGAATTTCCCTTGAGAGGGAGCTTCAAATCCATGCAGATGAGTGTTTGGTGCTAAGTTCTTCCTAAGGAATAAGTTCAAACCTCTATTCATTAATATGTCAACCTGGAGTTTGTCTTTTCATTTCAATGATCTCGGCATAGTCTATGTAGGGATAGTACTTTAAATTACAGGATCATATGTAAGACTGATATGAATAAAATGCTATGAAGAAATAATTTCAAAGAAACTAAATTCAATATATAAACATAAATTAATTACTCTGCAGGAATCATGGAACTACTTCACTATTTCAGAAAAAAATATTAAATTCTACCAAACCAATCGTTCCTATTATGATGAGAAACTTCAGGATGTGTAACAAAAGGAATCTAATCTTACTTACTAATTACATAAGTCACTTATAAATGCTAATAGTAAAGAATAAAAATAGAAATTCACTTTGTTACAAAGTAATTATGGAAATGCACACAACTGGGTAGTTACATATAAAAACTTATTCAATCCAATTGGTAAATCTATTCATTCATGGAACTGAATTGTAAGTCTAAAGATTCACATGAATAATCAATAAATTCAAGAATTCACACAACAGAGATTATAAACATATGAATTCACACAACAAGATTGTAAATCTAAGAACTCATGCAAGAAACAAGAAGCGTTCATATGAAAGGAAATAAAATATAGTAATGCAAGAAAGACAACAACCTTTCCAATGACTGGGCCCATGGTCTCTAGAAGTAATTTCCTTAAGGAAAATTCAACACAATAAGTTAAAGCTTAACCATTAAAATTTCATTGATATCAAAATTAATTACAAAATAGTTTGTAAAACCTAAAAGAAGTTATGTTGTTCACCTTTTACAATCATTGGGAATAATCACAAATCATCGTCATCCTCCTTTCTTACTGAAGTTTAGTATATATATTATAACATATTTCCAATGCTAGAATGACAAAGCTATCCTAAGATTCAGAAGATTCTCAGGATTTCTTATTTAAATTAAAAATTTTGAAATTAACAAATCATATATTCTTCTCGACCATCCCGTGCAACTAGATGTGAATCTTCAATCAACATGATAGGATTAGTCCAACGGTTTTCCGGACTTGGTCTTTCCCCAGCATTCCAAGGGAACAAAAATTGTTCATAAGATTTCTCCTATTCATAAATTTTCCCAAATTATAACTTTATGATAACTAAAACACTCAAATCAACTCATTAACAAGATGAAGTACTAAGACATTATTAATTACTTTTCTAGAGCTTCCATCTCTCACATTATTATAAAATAAACTTAAAAGGGCTTCCAAAATAGATATTTAACTAAAGAAACAAGGGGAAGAAACATACCAATTCCATGGTTGAACAATGAGGAGCTCTTAGCACCAAAATAAGAACCTCACGATGTGGAGCATCCATAAGTAGAGGAGCATAGAGTGGAAGCACCCAATCATGCATAGAAATACATAGATGGAAGGAAGTGCACCAGAGAGGCTGACAGATTGATTAATGACGCTAGAGAGAATGTGGGAGCACCCACATCACAGCGTAGGTAGAGAAGGTCCCCAGATCGATACACTATCTACATGGATATTATGAGCGAGAGTGTAAATATTGAGCCATCCTCATTCGAGGAAGCAATGTAGCAACATGTATGGGTTGATGCAATGGTAGAGGAGTATGACTCCATTATTAGGAGCGATGCATGGGAATTTTCCCCTATATTGAAGGACAAGTCAGTTGTAGGATACAAGTGGATCTACAAGGTGAAGCAAGCAATAGATGGGAGTGTCGAAAAACACAAGGCCAAATTTGTAGCCAAGGGATTCTCTCAAGTGGAGGGAATAGATTATGTGGATACCTTTTCTCCAATAGCAATGTACTCTTCAATCATCTCTATTCTTTTACTTTTCGCATAGATGGGATGGAAAATACATCAGATGGATGTAAAGACAACTTTTCTCAATGAAGTGATTGAGGAAGAGGTGTACATAGAGAAGCTGGAAGGATTTGTGACCTTCGAGAGAGAGTCACATGTGTGCACACTCAAGTGAGCATTGTATGGACTAAAACAAACACCGCTTGCTTGGTACACCAATATTGAAAACTATTTCACCGAGTTGGGCTTCACCAAAAGTGAATTAGATCCAAACCTTTACCATATTGTGGTCGAAGGTAACTTATTGACTATAGTATTATGTGTCGATGATTTAATTCTAACAGGTGATGAGAAGCTGATAAAATATTGCAAAGAAGATTTGGCAAGAGAATTCGAGATGAAATACATGGGGCTCTTGCATTATTTCTTTGGTTTGGAAATTTGGAAAAGAGATGGGGAACTGTTTGTCTCTCAGGGAAAGTATAGCTTTGACATACTCAAGAAGTTTCACATGGAGAGAAACAAAATCATGGAGACTCATCTAGCAAGGAATGCGAGGAAGGAAGATACTACTTCAGGTGAAGTGGTAGAAGCTACCATTTACAGATAGCTTGTGGGTTCACTTATGTACTTGGTGAACACACAAGCGAACATGTGTTATGTAGTTAACCAACTTAGTCAAAAAATATTTAAGACAACCAAGATCTATTGGAAGGTAGCCAAAAATGTGTGGAGATACCGCAGAGGCACCACTTAGTTTGGTAATTGGCACATATGGACAGAGGGAGTGAAGCTGCAATGCTTCACAAATGCAGATTGGGAATGGATTCAATCCAACAGGAAGGGCACATTAGGCAGAATCTTCAGTATTGGGTTAGCTGCAGTTTCATGGTACAACACGAAGAAAAGATCAATTGCACTTAGTTCAACAGAAGTATAGCATATGGCTGCTAGGCAAGCATCTTGTGAGGCTATATGGATCAGGAAGATCCGTGTTGGGTTGTTTGGTCAATAGATGGATCCTACGGTGATTTAGTGTGACAACTGGAGTTACATCAAATTCTTGGTTAATCTAGCTTTTCATGATAGGTCCAAGCATATGGACATTTGGTACCACCATCTCAAATATTGTGCGTAGAGGCAGATCATGATGCTAGAGTACCTTCCTACAAAGGAACAAGATGCAGACGTCTTAATTTAAACACTGTCAAGATGAAAGTTTGAGTTTCATAGAGGCAAGATCTGGGTATCAGAGAATCTCTTTCTGGCTAAGAGGGATTGTTGAAAATGACACCAAGAATTATTCTAATTTAATTTTCCGTTGAATTAAATTAGAATAAAATTGTAATTCCACATAACATGACAACTTGTACGATTTAACTAAGTTAGTTTGACTCAGTTGGTTCAATCAATTCTGATTGAGGGTCTAACTTGAGCCATGTAGAGTGGATCCTACAAAATATGAGCACTCGTTGAGTTTATTTTGAGTTGTAATTAATTAACTCAATTTATCTGAGTTAAAGTGAGTTTAACTAGTTCCAACTGATGGAGGAATTAGTGAGAGGTCGAAGTGTGGAACCTGAACTTGAACCACATGCACTGATCAATCACATAACTGATAAATCAACCTTAGATAACTCATGTATGTCAGATGAGAGAATGACCCAGTTGATATGGGAGTTCAAGGGCAGTGTAATATCACTTGTATAATCATCCAAATTATGCAGGTGGTGCATGCAGTCAGAGGAATACCCTATATGTATTGCACAATTCCAATTGGGAATTTCCCTAATTTATAGGGGCTAATTACCCAAGGAAACAAAAGAATGAAATAGGGATCTAGGAAGGGAAAAAATTGGTTAAGTATTGGCCTAGGCTTGTTTAGGAAGCAATGAGACAGATAGAGATAGTGGATAGGTTTCTCATGTTGGAGAAAAGTATTGTAATATTCTCATATTTTCTTACTAATGCAATATACAAAGAGCGGGTTTTTAGTCGAGGCTTTCACCAAGAAAGCATTGTGTAGTGTGTGATTGAAATTCTTTCTCTTTTATGCTTCATGATATCGTGATCATTGAAATTGGTTTCCACAATTGGTAGAGTAGATTCAAGTCTAATGTTTTAGCATATTACAATTCTAGCAATTTGAATCTACATGGATTTTCTACATATAATAGTCATTTGAGTGTTGAGTTGACATGTCAATTATATTATGATTGGATAGGAGATCTAAATGACAAGAAGTCCACCTTTGCTTATGCATTCAATATTGGATCCGAATTTGTGCCATGGAACAACCACAAACAATTAACTATTTATTTGCCTTCCACTAAAGCCATGTACAAGGCCTTATGCAATGCAGCCTATGAAGCAATTTTTCTAAGAAGAATTCCTAAAGATATGGAAGAAAATCATGAAGGATCAACAATCATCAAATGTGACATTCAAAGCTCTATCAAACTATTGAAAAACCAAGGCTTTCATGCTAGATCAAAGCATATTGAAACACAACATCATTTTATACAAGAAAAATTGAAGTCAAAGGAAATTGATTTTATCTATTGTAATACAAATGATAACGTGGAAGACATCTTTAGTAGGAATATGGGAAGAATTAAGTTTATACTATGCAGAGACAAGTTGGGTCTGGTAAATAATTCATTTCTCAATTAAGGATGAGCGTAAGAAATAATTAGAGAAATGAAGATTTAGATTCTGAGAGTTCTAATGTCATGTTTTAGAATGTGTGGCTTTCCAATATAAGAGTGAGTTAGAGTTCAGTAGGAGCCATTATTTTTCCACGTGATTGTGTTTATCCTTTCTATTGATTCCATTGCCATATAATGGTACTTTCTTAGAAATTTGGTGTGTGTGAACTTAAATTAATAGAAAATTCTCTTATTGAGACAATATAGTGTCATTGTTTTCTTATTTGTGAAAAGCTAAATAAGCTTCGGCAAGTATTTTTTAAAGCTCAAATAAGGAGCTAATACATTTCATAATTGGATTTTTTTTTAATATTATTTATCAGATAGAACAATACTTTAATTACATTTTTTGGCTTTTGAATGTTAAAGTAAAATCTACTGCATTAATTGTAGTTCATTATTGAAGATAAAGGTTATTGAATAGCTATATCATGATGTTTTTGGCAGTTACTAAGTTACTAAGAAGACAAATTTTCCACTATAAAATAAAGTTTATGTTTCTTTATTTTTTATCATAAACATTTATTTTTATTTTTTTCATATACTTAAATTAAAAATTATTTATTTTAAACCTACAGTAAAATTAAGAAAAATAAATCTATTATTACTATTATTATTACACATTTCAATCTCAAATTAAAATTTTATAATATAAAAATTATAATTAAACTAAATTTTAAATAAATATTTCCAATTACTAGTTGTTATTCTATTAACCACTCTATAAACATATATGTATTACAGTTTCTCAATAATCATTTTTAATAACTAAGACTTGGGATTAAAAAGTACTATTAATACGAACTATTTACTTGTAGTTGTTTAGTATTAGTGTATAATTAACTATTTAGTTGTTTAGTATTAATGTATAATTTTAAATTATAGTTTTCCTTGTAACCTTTAAAAATTTAATGAAAAGGTTAATAATTTGAGTTACATTTAAAAATTAAATGATAAGATTAATAATTTGAATTGTTAAGAGTATAATTTGTTTTTTTTTAAATTAAATTTCAACATATATATTTAGATTTTTTTATAAAAAATTTCACACTGTAAAATTACTCCAACATATTACTCATTCACCACATTTACAAAAAAAAAATTACACGATTTCAAATTAAAAGTTACAGAAATTCCTGCACCATTTTGAATTAAGTCATTGCTGGAGTAAAATGCACTGTTTTCTATTCAAACGGGTTCACTTCAGCACTGCTAGAGTATATTAATTGAATTAGGAAGAGAATTCTTCAGGTAAATTCTTCAGAGAACCTCACTGATTTTTATTAACATTGAAACCGCTGCAATTAAGTAAACTTAATGATTGTTAATGATGGAGTACAGAAGTTAATTGCTAAAGTTTATATTGGAGTTTTGGCAATCAATATGAAAATCAGGATTGTTATTGGCGATATATATATTTTTTTAGGTGCTGTCTACAGACTTAATAGAATAGTTTGGATGGTAGTTTTTTTTTTTTTGGCAGGAATCTAGTAATTTTTATTTTATTTTATTTTATTTTATTTTTTTTTTTTTTTTTTTTAAATTAGGTAGTTGGAGTGTTTGAAGTGCATTTTTTATGGTGAAAATAGATTCAGCATCATAAAAAACGGCGTTTAACAACTGTAACTTAGATTTTTTAAAAAAAGTATGAAATTTTTTTATAATTTTATTAGAATTTCTAGACTATTGTGAGTTTTTAGACTACAATTATTTTTTGAGATAAAATAATAAATATGATTAAGCATTATATACCTATTATTCGATTTAAATTCATTTAAATCTGACAATAAACATATATTACCCAACCACATTTATTATCAATAATCCGGTTATTACCCAACCACATTTATTATCAATAATCCCGTTACCTGTTTGAAGGGTTTGACTGTGATTTAAAAGCTGCAAAATACAACTTCTCTTCTTTACATATTTTTCACATTAAAGGGACCAATATTCAATGAATTGTTTTTAACAAACTCATAATTTTTAATTTATTTAATGTTATGTTTTGCTACAAATTCAAGGAAATCAAAGGTTAAGTTATTTTGCACCTTCCTTTTATTTAAGTAATAATATAATATTTAATAATATTTTATGAAACGAAGTCAACGAAAGAACGGATTAAGTTATTTTACAACTCTCTTTTGGTTAAATAATGAAACTCGGAGTTTGATATTTATTAATAACATTCACCAATCTATTCTTGAGATATGATTTGGACATGTATCAACAACTTTGAATAATCTATCATTGTATTTAGATATTATATAGATGGTGGTTTAATTTTTAAAATCTTATTACTTTGTTGCAAATGAAATTTTATTCTTAAAGATATGATTTCAATATGTATCAATAACTTTGAATAATTTATTTTTAATATTGTGAATTTGATAGCTCAATTGGTCAATGCAAAACTTAAATGTTCATTGTATTTAGATATTATATAAATGGTAGGTTAATTTTTTAAATCTTACCCATACTTAGTTGCAAATGAATTTTTATTTTTAAAATGTTATTGTTAAATTTCTTTAATCATCTAGATTCTACATTGTTGTTCACTAATTTTGTTTTTTTTTCCAATGAATGTTGCTGATTTTTTATAAGTTACTTTCCTACATTATTGACTTGGATTTTTGAAATATTGTTGTTTAAATTCGTTCAGAGAATTTTTGGCTCGTTGAATTTGAAATATTGTTATTTAATTCCTTTCATCACCTAATACTTTGTGCTTTGTTGCTCATTGATTTCATTTTTGAAATGTTATTGTTTCATTTTTTTTCATCATGATTGATTGACTTTGATTTTTAATACGAATTCACTTTCATTAGACTTTGATTTTGCTATTGGATACTGATTGACTTGATACACTTTGATACGGATTGACTTTGACTTTTGAAACTTTCATTTGACTTTGATTTTGCTATGGGATACTGATTGGATACTGATTGACTTGATACACTTTGATACTGATTGACTTTGACTTTTGAAATTTTGTTGCTTAATTTTCTTCACCATTTGAATACCAGGCTGCTAATTAATTTTGATTTTTGATACTCAGTACTTTGTTGCTCATTAACTTTGTTTTCGATACTCAGCAAAATCTTATCTTACTGTAATCAATGTTCATTGATTACATATACCCTGTTTCTGCTCATTAACCTTGATTTTGATAGTCAGTAAAATCTTATTTTATTATAATCAATGTTTTCATATACTCTGTTTCCTAATATGTAAATGTAAATGGTAATCCGGATTCTGTACATTTCGTTCCCCTTATTCTCTGTATAAGAATACGGCCATTTAGTCATTGTGCATTTTGGTCTCCATGAAAAGCAATTTTAATCTTCATCTGTTACCTTTTTATGGTGCTGGTTAAAAGTTACTTAAATTGTTTTTTCTTCTGGGTCAAATCATTCAGAAATATCTATTTTTGAAAGGATTTGTTTTTAGAATTACCTTTCTTTTCATAAATCTGTATGAAATCTCTAATTTTGAAAAGATTTGTTATTAGAATTACCTTTCTTTTATAAATCTGTAATTTTATAAGAATTTGTTGTTAGAATCACATATTTTTAATATTATGGGCTGTTTCCAAAATCCCCAATTTTTTTTGAAAATTTGAACTTCGGTGCAGCTAGATTGCAATTTCAAAATTCGAGTAACACAAGTAGCTTCACACTTTTTCTGTTGGTGTAGGGAAACTAGGCAACCAGAGAGCTTCACATAACCTAGTGCTGAGTATCTTCTTTTTATGAAAAAATAGGATGGAAATCTTATGGATGAATGCCTGCAAACATTAGGCTTTTTAAATAAACTTAGGATGTTTATTGCTAATAAATAAAAATTTACATAAACTTCCGATTCCTTCTTCTCCAAAGCTGGAAGGAAGGTTTGCATGAACTGTGCCACTCACTATTTTCAACTGTGTCACTCACTATTTTGTGTTTCAGAGACCAAACCCTGACCATCAGAGGCCTGTCCAGAACAAACATGTATATATACCCATGTTAACAAACATGTATGTATGACCCTTTTACAAGCACAGAGAACATGGATACTCTTGTATTCCGGAAGAGGTACTGAAATATTCATTAACAAATAGTGCAGCTGGGGTTATAGTCGTCTGTAACAAAAGTATATGGATAGGGCGCGTAGCTGCTTGGGGTCACATACACAACTCTTGGAGGCTCGACCTTCTTCTCTTCCTTCTTCTCGCCCCCATCCTTTTTCTCTTCTTTCTTCTCGCCCTCTGCCTTTTTCTCTTCTTTTGCAGGACCCACGCTCAGCAGCTCTGTGCATCCAAATTTCCTCAATTTTCCTGTTAGACACACTGGATCTGCTGCCCCGATCACAGTTATCTTCCTCTCCTTCAGATCCACTGCAACAGACTCCACTCCTGCAATCACATATCTTATCAATTCTCAAAGCCCAATTCACTGTAATGAGAAATTGCAATGGAGAATGCTAGATTGAGGCTTACCTTCAACAGCTGCAACAGCGGTCATAGCTTTTCTCTTGCTTTTCTCGTCGTCAATTGATACCCTCAGCACCATTTTCTGCAAATCATCATCATTAGTCAATGGGTTTAATAATTCACAAAATACTGAATCTCAAAACCATTAAAAATTTGATGCTGCTTGAACAGAGCAAATTAGGGCAGGGACATACCTTCATATTTGACATCCTTCCAAAGCTCTGTGAGATATATAGAGAAGAGCAGAAGCAGAATATAATACAAATTGGTATTGGGCACCTCAGATTTCTTCCTGATCCAATGCCCAAAAGATTTACAGACTGATCCAATCCCCAAAAGGTTTACAGACACACTGGGATTTCTTGCTTGAGAGGTTGAATAAATACAAAATAAAACGCTGTTAGAGCCCCAATTTCGTGGAAACTATGAAGTTGCAACATGTGGGCCAACGATTTCGATGAAGGCGCAGTCTCACTGGGTGTGGGAGAGTTAGGTTACGCGTTGAATAAAACACACCATTCCCAGCTTCATGGAAGCTTTCATTCAACATGTCGACGCCCATAATTGCACATAGGCTCGAGCACCCCGGCATCCGGCATGTGGTTTGGTTAGGGCACGTAGCTGCTTGGGGGTCACATATACAATTGTTGTAGGTTCGACCTGCTTCTCTTCCTATTGACCAGTTAGGGTGAGGATTGTTTCACACAGGGACACAATATTTTGGACTATATTGTGAGAGAATATGGACACAAATTTGAAGATATATGTAACATTTTATCTATAGATAGATGAGAAGAGATAAGTAGTCCACTGAATTTGGTGTAGCTTCTCAAGAGATACAACTAGAAGAATTGGAAGACTTGGGATGAAAATATGGTATATATATATATATATATATATCATTATTACAATAGAAAATTCACACTTCTACTAGAAAGTCCCCATTTGAAACTTGTTTTATATATTTGTAGCCTTCACCTTTGGAAATTGCATATGGTTAGCAAGGAGGAGTGAGGTACGATTTTATAGGAGACAACTTGAGGGCTAAAACATTTATAGAGAAGATTAGGAAGATCTATATACAAGTACATGAGACACTATGTAAGTCATAGGAGAAATATAAGGCCAGGAATGATCAACATAGAACAGAGAAATTGTTTGTGGTGGGAGGCAGAGTGTAGCTACAATTGAACAAGGAGAGGCTACAAGGGGTTGGTAAGAAAATCAAGGCTCTACAGTATGGTCCCTTCGATATACTAGAAATGGTGGGTGATACTTCCTATCGACTTAGTTTACCACCATATATGTGTATTTACTCAATTGTGAATGTAGAGAATCTAAAACTCTATGAGCCTTCCATGCTAGATCATGAAGAGGAACAAGTTCTACCATCGGTGGAGGATTTCGCACCAGATGATGAGGCATAGTTGACAAAAGAAGCAGTTTCGTAGAAAAATTCCATATTTACAAGATAGGGGCAACATAACCTTTGGAAGATTGGGTTGAAAGGATAACTTCTAGGCAAAGCTAAATGGCACACCCGAGATATGGTGGACTAAATATTGCCTCACCTCATTCAATAGAAGCTTTTGGAGACCAAAAGCCTCACAAAATGGGGGTGTGTGCTTCGGATTGGATCATTATATTTTTTTCATCCATCTCAATACTTTGAAAGGGTAAAAAGTGGAGGAATTAGTTCAGAGGACCCTTTTTACCCGCAGAACCCATTTTGGGAAATTGGGTTATGAAACCTTCCAAAAGCATTTTGAGGCATCAAACAAATTTTTTTGGGTGAAAAAATTTGTTTCATTAGCATCACACCTTTTTCCCTATTCTACACACAAAGACCATTCGAACAATGTACACTCATACATATGGTCAATTTTCCAACACTTTAGTTCGGACAGTTTTGACGTATTGTCGAAAAGTTCCCCAAATTTTCTCAATTTTTTTTATCTCGCCAACAAGCATCGCTCTAGCGACGTTTTGGGAGTATTGTCGGAATAACGATGTATAGGGGTATTGTTAAAATAGCGACGTGTTTAGAAAAATCGTTGGAAGTGTGACGTTTAGGACAAAGGCATCGGAAGTGCGATGTTTAGGACAAAACTGTCAGAATAACGACGTTTAAGGAAAGCATCGGAAGTGTGACGTTTTGGGAATAAGTGTTAGAAGTGCGATGTTTGGGCAATAAGTGTCAGAATAGCGATGTTATGGGAATAAGTGTAGGAATAACGACGTTTTGGGAATAAGTGTCGAAATAGCAACGTTGTGGGAATACGTATCGGAATAGCGATGTTGTTGTGTGATGGCACCCAAGTAAACGCGTTCAGGTCGGGTCGTGCCGTGTGAGGGCGCACAAGGAAATGTGTCGTTCAGGCGGGTTGGGTAGGGTCGGGTCATGTGAGAGAGCCCAAGGAACGCGTCTTGGTCATGTCATGTTGGGTCATGTGAGGGCGCCCAAGGAACACGTCCAGGTTAGGTCGTGTCGGGTCATGTGAGGGGGCCCAAGGAACACGTCCGGGTTGGCTTGTGTGATCAGGTTGTGTGAGGGCACCCAAGGAAACGTGTTCGGGCAAGTCGGGTTGGGTCTGGTCGGGTCATGTTGTGTGAGGCCACCCAAGGAAACGCGTTCATGCAGGTCGAGTCGAGTTGTGTGATGGCACCCAAGGAAACACGTTCGGGTCAGGTCAGGTCGGGTCGTGCTGTACTGTGAGGGCGCCCAAGGAAACAAGTTCGGGCAAGTCGGGTCGGGTCGGGTCAGGTCATGTGAGGGCGCCCAAGGAACGCGTTTGGGTCAGGTCGTGTTGGGCCATGTGAGGGCGCCCAAGGGAACACGTTTGGGTTGGTCTGGTCGGATTGTGTCATGTGAGGCCGCCCAAGGAAACGCGTTCAGGCAGGTCAGGTCAGGTTGGGTCGGGTCGTGTGAGGGTGGTCGTATAAAAAATGCTAAGTAATTATGACCACTTGTGTTGCTTGTGCACGTTTGTGCGATCCGTTTTCTATTTTCTCCCTTGTGCACCCTTCGTTTAGGTGGGTCGTGTCGTGCCATGTGAGGGTGCCACAGGAAACACGTTGAGGTTTGATCGTGTGAGAGAGGCCATATAAAAAATGCTAAGTTGTGACCGCTAGTGTGCCTTATGCAAGTTCATGTGACCCGTTTGACATGTGCTCCCTCGTGCCTTCGACATTCGGGTGGGTCGGGTTGGGTCGGGTTGTGTAATGGCACCCAAGAAAACGAGTTCGGGTCGGGTCATGCCGTACTATGAGGGCACCCAAGGAAACACATTCAGGCAGATCGGGTCCGGTCGGGTCGTGCAAGGGTGCACAAGGAATGCGTCTGGGTCAGGTCATGTCGGGTTGTGTGAGGGTGCCTAAGGAAACATGTTCGGGCAAGTTCGGTCGCGTCCGGTTTGGTCTTGCCGTGTGAGGCCGCCCAAGGAAACACGTTCGGGTGGGTCGGGTCAGGTCGTGTCGTGTGAGGGCACCCCAGGAAATGCGTTCGAGCGGGTCGGGTCTGGTTGGGTTGTGTGAGGACGCCTAGTAAAATTTGTTCGGGTGGGTCGGGTCGAGTTGGGTCAGGTCGAGTCTTGTGATCAGGGTGCCCAGGGAAACGCGTTTGGGCGGCTCGGGTTGGGTCGTGTGAGAACACCTAGGGAAATGAGTTCGAGCGGGTTGGGTCGGGTCAGGTCGGGTCATGTGAGGGTTGCTGTATCAAAAATTCTAAGTCGCAACTAACCCTGTGCCTTGTACTGCATGTTTGTGCGATCCGTTTTTTGTTTTCTCCCTCGTGCCATGGTTCGAGTGGGTCGGGTCGCATCGTGTGAGGGTGCCATAGGAAACATATTCGGGTTAGATTGTGCAAGGCTTCCCAAGGAAACATGTTCAGGCGGGTCGGGTCGGGTCGTGTCATGTGAGGGCACCCAAAGAAACACATTCGTGCCTGTCAGGTCGGGTTAGGTCGTGTCGTGTGAGGGTGCCCAAGAAAACGTGTTCGGGCAGGTCGGGTTGGGTCGTGCTATGTGAGGCCGTCCGAGGAAACGCATTTGGGTGGGTTGGGTCAGGTTAGGTCGTGTGAGGGTGCCCAAGGAAACGCGTTCGATCGGCCCGGGTTGGTTCGGGTCGGATTGTGTGAGGGCGCCCAAGGAAACGTGTTCGTGTGGGTCGGGTTGGATTGTGTGAGGGCACCTAAGGAAATGCATTCAGGCGGGTCAAGTCGGGTCATGTCGTGTGAGGGCACCCAAGGAAACACATCCTGGTGGGTCGAGTCATGTGAGGGCCCCCAAGGAAACGCATTCGGGCGGGTCGGGTAATTTGGTTGGAATTTGCTTGATTACAAATAATGGTAAACAACTTGCATCAATGTTTCTTTCCTTTATGAAACAACCAACATGAATAAGAGTGTCACAATGGGTTGCATGAACGTGCACAATCCACATGGGCGGTCACAACTTAGCATTTTTGATACCCTCATACGATCCGACCCGACCCGACCTGAATGTGTTTCCTTAGGCGCCCTCACATGACACGACCCAACTCGCCCGAACGAAGGCACGAGGGAGAAAACAACAAATGGGTCGCACGAACATGCACAAGGCACATGGGTGGTCACAACTTAGTATTTTTTATACGACCACCCTCATACGACCCAACCCGACCCGCCCGAACATGTTTCCATGGGTGTCTTCACATGAACCGACACAACCCAACCTACCCGAATGTGTTTCCCTAGGTGCCCTCACACGACACGACCCGACCCAACCCGCCTAAACACATTTCCCTGGGCACTCTTGCACGACCCGACCCGAGTACCCAACCCGCCCAAATGCGTTTCCTTAATGGGCACCCTCACACGACATGACCCGACCCGACCCGACACGACCCGACCCGGCCCTCCTAAACGTGTTTCCTAGGTTCCCTCACATGACACCACCCGACCCGACCCGCCCGAACGCATTGCCCTGGGCGCCCTCAGAAGACCCGACCCGAGTACTTGACCCGCCCGAACATGTTTCCTTAATGGGCGCCCTCACACGACACGACCCGACCTGACGCGACTCGACCCGACCCGACCCGACCCGACCCTCCCGAACACGTTTCCTTAGGTGCCCTCACACAACCTGACCCACTCAAATGCGTTTCCTTGGGTGCCCTCACACGACAAGGGGATGGGAAAAGAAGTTTCAAACGAAGGGAGACTTTGGGCTAGAAACAACACTATTTTTCAATGACTTGGTGTGGCTCCAACACATGCTAGGGAGTGCGAGGGAAACAGAAAGGAGGACTAGATTCAATTGCATGGAAATGAATGAATAAGAGTGTGTGATAGGGAGTGTTAGTAATTTATAGGTGTGCCAAGGAGGGAGTGACAAGGTATGTAAAGTACCCCTAACCCATTTAACCCCATAAACCCTAAAGCTCTAAATCCTTAGCCCCTAACCGCTTAAACCCTAATTCCTGACCCCTAACCCATTTAACCCCCTAAAACCCTGACTTATTTAACCCCATAAACCCTAACCCCTAAAATCCTTAACTGCCAAATCCCCTAATCCCCTAAACCTCTAAAACCCTAACCCATTTAACCCCTTAAACCCTAAACCTCTAACCCCTTAACCACTAGCCCCTTAAACTCTAATTCCAAACCCCTAACCCATTTAACCGCCTAATCCCTAATCACTAATCCCTTAACCACTAACTCATTAGTCACCTAACCCCTAACCCCCTAATTTGTAATCCCTTAACCACTAACTCATTATTGGACCCCTAACCCCTAAATGCGCCTAAATCCCCTAACTCCCCTAACTCCTAACCCCCCAATCCCTAAACCCTTAACCACTAAATAATTATTCCCCTAACCCCAATCCCTAATTCCTTAACCAATAACTCTTTAGTCCCCTAACCCCTAAATGCGCCTAAATCCCCTAACCCTAAGCCCCCAATCCCTAACCCCTTAACCACTAACTCATTATTCTCCTAACCCCTCAACCCTAAAACTCTAACCCCTAATCCCCTAATCCTCTAATGCCATATTACCCTAATCCCTAAGCCCCTAATCCCCAATCCCTTAACCACTAACTCATTATTCCCCTAACCCTTATAACAATCCTTAAAACCCGTTGGGATTAGCCATTCCAAACGAGAGCAGGTCCAGTTGGGGCCTACGATTGGGTTAATTCCCCCTTGTTGGAAAGGTGGAATTTTTTTCTGTGTCAACAACCCTATAGTCCTTAATCCCTCTAACATATACTTAAATGCTATTTTTTTGTAAATGCGACCCTTGACTATGCCAATAAAACCCTCCAAAAAATTCTTAAATGATGGGAATTCCTATTCATGCGTGAAGCTAGTGGAATGTTATAAGTCGTCCAAGATACATCCAAATATTTGATTTGTGCCTTGGTGAATGTGAAAGAACAGGGCAAGGGGACACAAGGGTATCATGGAAGGGTATAATTCAGAGGTGCAAGCATGGTTTACTATGATCTATAATCCTACCATTAGAGAATGAGAAGGGGGCTTAAGACATAATTTCATAGGGGCTAGGGGACCTAGAGGGAAGGTAGTGAGAGAAATCGATAGGGGAACCCCCAATAGTGGTGATAAGGGGATTAGGAGTCCAATTATCACAAACCATAAGCCCTTAACCCATAACCATTGAATTCCATATCCCCTTAACCCCCAATCCATAATCCCTTAACCCCTACACTCATAACTCATAACCCATAAACCCCTTGACTCATTAAATCTTAAGAAACTAACCCCTAGCCTATAATCCAGGAACCTCGTAAGCCATAACTCCTTATCCTCTTAACCTGTGACCCTTAACCCCTAATCCTTCACCCTTAAACACCTTAACTTCTAACCCCTTAAACACCTAAATCCCCTAAATCTTAAGTCCTTAACTGCTAAATCCTCCGACCCTAAAGCCCTTGGACCTTAACCCTTGACCCTTGAAGCCCTTAACCAATAACTATCCAAGGCTGAAAATAACACCGCAAGCCAACATATTGACCTCCTAGGAGAATCCTTCACCTCTAATTGAGAATATTGGAAACATTTGATTTTTAACGAAATAGGTATTGGTTATGAGGGTATGTGTTTGTGGGTGATCCAGGCGGATATTGGTGGCCACCCACCTATTCCACTTGGGGACCCACCATTGTATCTTTTAGTTTTTCAGTTTCGGCACAACTTACTATTTTTAGCAGTTTTTCAGGTCCTGAACTTCTCGAGCCGTTTCGAGGCCCTAAACGACGTTTTTTGTGCATCATTTTTCCAACAAATATGATTCCATTTTAGAACTAATATTTGCAGCAATAGTTTTAGTCCTCGTATATATCTTTATAACGATGTATCATGTGCATCGAATGGAGATAGCATGCCAAAGTTACATCCCTGGGAAGTTGAAACACCAATTTACCGAAACAGGGCCCATAGTTTTGGCGCTTCATCTCCTAGGGTTATATTTTTGGATGTTTAGGGTTTTCCATTGTTTCTAAATAATAAATAAGCCCTTGAGCCTCATTGTAACTTAGTTCAGAGGCCTATAGTTGTCCTGTAAGCAAATTCCCGCTCTTTCGATATTAATGAAATGAAGTGTTATTTCAGTCGTATCTTTGTATTTATGTTTATATGTGTATTCATTGCGTTCGACAACGCGTATCGTTATCAAAGCACCGTTTTTCGATCCTTCGTATGGCCCCAACGAGGTCAGGGTATAAGGAGTTAGGGCTTGATCTGGTGGAACCTTTGCAAGGTCAACCTCGCAAACCCCGATAGACGCCCATGGGGGAAAAAAAGAAAGATGAGGGAGCAGGAGATCCTATCAAAATATTGCTCAAGGATGCCCTCGAAAAACAAAGGAACGCGATGGTGGATAACTTTGCCCATATCCTTCAACGACTGCCCACCGGCGGCGCATCTACATCCAACAGCCACTCTGGAGGCGTGACTCCCTTTAAGGTACAAGTAAACTTTGACATTCCCATATTTGAGGGTCAAATAGTTGTAGATGCCATAGATAGATGGTTGAATCTATTAGAAGGATATTTCTCGTTTCATGACTTTTCCGACCGGGAGAAGATTATTTTTGTACTCCTCAAAGCTACCCCCCATGCCAAGGACTGGTGGGAAACCTACTGTGAGACAAAGTACGAGACAAAACCCTCTCTGTTCTTAGCCATACCCACTTGGAATTCTTTCTGAGATTCCATCAAGGAACAATACTATCCCATGGCGAACTATGAGGACAAGTACATACAATGGACCACACTGCAGCAACAACGGGATCAATATGTGCATGAGTTGACAAATATGTTCCATACCCTACGCACAAAGTTGGGTTTCAAATATTCAGAGAAAAATTTGGTGCTAAAGTATCGCAGTTGTCTGCATAGATACATTCAGGAGGAGATGGAGTTCCTTGACATCTCCTCGCTTGGTATGGCATATCGGTATGCTGCCAAGATTGAGCAGAAATTCAAACAGAAGAAGCAAGACTTTGATTTGTGAATCGAAAGCAAGGAAAGGTGCCCCCAAACTACATAACAAAGGAAAAATCCAAGGCATGGCGGCCCAAGAAAACCTACCAAAGCCACAAGCAAAGAAAAACACTGTGAAGCCAAAGAAGGACACGGGAAAGTGGTGTGATTCCATAAGAGCTCCACTCACAACACAAGTGAGTGTCGGGCCAGGCAATCACTGGTGGCCGAGATGAGGGCTTCTAAATTAGATGCATGCTCTGAATCTGAATTAGAACCTGAAAAGGGGAATGACAAAGGGAAGCAGATTATTGATGCGGAGCCCAATGCCACTATTTCCACTGCAAAGATCCAGAAGGAGGAACCAGAAGATCCAGAGGAGGCAGAGTGTCTCTTCCACTCTCAGATGTAGGTAAAGGGTTCCCCGCTATAGTTCATTGTCAACAATGGGAGCCAAAAAAACCTCATTTCAGTAGATGTCATGATGCAGTTGGGCTTTCCGACTACAACACACCCACAACCATACACCATCGGGTGGCTTCACTAAGGACGGGATCTCCGCGTCAGCCAGCAATGCTGCCTTCCCTATAATATCAAGCCCTTCACGGATGAGGTATTGTGTGACATTGCTCCTATTGATGTTTCTGATGTATTATTAGGCCAACCATACTTGTGGAAGCAACATGCTGTGTATGAGTCCCGACCTCGCGCTGTTATTGTTACTTTTGGAAATAAGTTGTACAGGATACCAGAGGTACCACCGCCTCCCACTATCTCTTTGGTTATTGCAAAACAATGCAGTAAGCTCATTTCCAAAACCAGGAATTTTTTTTCCTGATGATCCACCCCCAGGGCAAGAAGAAGACTGTGGCCACGACCTCAAGACATGGCTCCTCTGCATGACAACAAAAAATGGAAAAGGCCGTGGAGGAGTACGGGGACATCTTCACCTCACTCACATGGGTGCCTCTGCACTGTCAGGTCAAGCACCCCATTGACCTGACCCCAGGTGTGCCGCTACTCAATGGACCGATCTATAGGCACTCTGTTCAGGAGAATGATGAAATCAAGAGGCAAATTTAGGAGCTGCTACAAAAAGGTCACATCCGGCTAAGTTCATCGCCCTGTGGGAGCCCGATCGTGTTCGTATAGAAGAAGGATGGGACTTGGATACTCTATATTGATTATCGGGCGCTGAACAATATCATTGTCCAGAATAGGTACCCGATCTCACAGATTGATGACCTTCTGGACCAACTCAAAGGGGCAAAATATTTCAGCAATATCGACTAAAATCTAGGTATCACCAGGTACCAATCGAACCCTCTGATGTGTGGAAGACTGCCTTCAAATCCAAGGAGGGCCTTTTCGAATGGCTCGTCATGCCTTTCGGGTTGACGAATGCTCCCAAAACCTTCATGAGGTTGATGGATGACATGTTGTGTCCATTCACCAACTCATTTGTAGTGGTGTACTTGGATGACATTTTGATCTTCAGCCAGACTTGGGAAGAGCACCTCCACCACATCCGAGAATTCCTCCAAACACTACGGTAACACAAGTTGTGTGCCAATTTGAAGAAGTTCACTTTTGGCATGACCTAGGTTCAATATCTTGGATACATTATTGATGAAAGGGGGGTGCATCTGGATCCCGACCAAGATCGAAGTCATTCAGGATTGGCCAGCCCTAACCACTCTAACAGAGCTTCACAGCTTTCTGCGTCTTGCTAATTTCTACTGCACGTTCATGTTGGGATTCTCTCATATCACTTGGCCCTTGAGTCTAGTCACCAAGGGAGGAGCGAAAGAAAAATTCTTTTGGTCGGAATCTCAACAGAAGGCATTCGTAGAATTGAAACATTGCCTCTGTTTTGCCCAGTGCTCACATTACCAGACTTGCAACAACCATTTGAGATCGAGACAGATGCCTCCGACCGTGATATTTTAGGGGTGAATTTTAGCCCAAAGGCGAATTTTAAGGGATTTTAAATTTTATTAGGGCGAATTTTTTATATAAAACCCATTTTTTATAGTTTAATAAAGTTAGCCCAAAAAATATTTCAAAAATAATTAATTGAAAGAAAAATTCTTTTGGTCGGAATCTCAACAGAAGGCATTCGTAGAATTGAAACATTGCCTCTGTTTTGCCCAGTGCTCACATTACCAGACTTGCAACAACCATTTGAGATCGAGACAGATGCCTCTGACTATGCTATTGGGGTAGTTCTTACTCAATAGGGTCATCCAGTGGCATATCACAGTGAGACATTGTCTGACATAGTTCGAAAGTATCCCACTTATGACAAAGAAATGTATTCCATTGTGCAGGCTTGTCGAAAATGGAAGCATTACATTTTGGGGAAGGAGACAATCATCCATACAGACCACTGACCTCTATAGTTCATACAGACACAAGGGAAGTTGTAGAATGATCGCCATAAGAAGTGGTCCACATATCTGAAAAAATTTCATTTGAACATAAAGTACAAGAAGGGCATCACCAATAATGTTGCAGATTGCCTCAGCCGACCATCGATCATGGCCATAACCACTATTCTCAACTCTTTTGGGCATGAGACTTTTGATTGGCCGCTTCTCTATAAGAGCAATCTAGAATTCAACCACACATACAAGGAACTCTTGGGGGGTACGCAAGTTCCAAATTTTCGCCTCTAAGATGCACTGTTATGTCACCTAGGACACCTTTGTGTTCCTTCAAGCGAGCGCGGAAAGATGATATGGGAAGCGCACTACAGTCAATTCGCTGGGAATTTTGGGGTTGAGAAAATAGTGGCAGTACTGCAGAAGTATTTCTATTGGCCGAACCATCGACAGGATGTTGGGAAGTACATCAGATCTTGCACTGCTTGCACCATTTCCAAACTGACCATCAAGAAGAAAGGGCTCTATACTCCACTACCTACCCCTAGTCGACCTTGGGAATCCATATCCATGGATTACATATCAGGCCTTCCTTCTACTAAGCATGGAAACGACTGTGTTTTTGTGGTCGTCGACAGATTCTCGAAGATAGCCATTATGGTGGCCTGCAAGAAGAATATCACAGCAGAAGCCACTGCTAAAATATTCTTTGAACGAGTGTGGGTGCACTTTGGGATCCCACAGTCTATCATATTGGATCGAGACAGTAGGTTCCTCAGCACATTTTGGTCCAGCCTCTGGTCAATGCTGGACACCAAGCTCACCAAGTCCACAACTTTCCATCCCCAAACTGATGGCTAGATAGAGGTTGTCAACAGGATGATTGTACAAATTCTATGCATGTACAATTCAAAGCATCCACGCACATGGGATGAGAGCCTCCCCTATGTACAACACAGTTATAACTGAGCTCTCCATAGCTCAACCGACCACAACCCCTTTCAGGTGGGCTTGGGATTCTAGCCACTATGTCCCATTGGCATAGCCATGCCATTTGTGGCTACTCAGGCCGATTCGGCTCATGTCCAGTCTGAAGCTGACAAAGCGAACAAATTCATCGAGCGCATTTAGTACATACACCAAAAAGTTCATGAAATATTGGACAAAGCCAATGCTAAGTACAAGAAACGACATGATCAACATCGGGTGCCACACAACTTCCAGGTGGGCGAAAAAGTGTGGCTACATTTGCAGAAGGAGCGCCTCACTAAACCCCTCCGCAAGCTTCGCCTGCTCTGAAATGGGTCGTACAACATCACCAAGGCTATAGGGAAAAATGATTTTGATCTCAGTATTCCACCATTCCTTGGTTTGCACCCAGTATTCAATGTAGACTGCCTTCATCCCTACTTCCCACCTCTACTGGACACCTCTGACATTGCAGAAGAACTCACACCAAAAGAGTAAAACCTAGACTGCATGGAACAAGCCACCACAAATTATATCATGGACATGCAAATCAAGAACACTCACCAATAGAAGATCTAACTGTATCGGGTTTTCAAAGCTGGCCAACTCTTGCACCAAGGCAAGTGGTTCACCAGGGACCAAGTTCAGCAAAAGTTTCCTCATCTCATGGAGGAACTCAATGCAATGGGGACCATTGCTTCCTAAGGGGGGAGGAATGATCCAAGTGGATACTGGTGGCCACTGGCCTATTCCACTTGGGGCCCCACCATTGTCTCTTTCAGTTTTTCAGTTTTGACACAACTTAATATTTTTAGCAGTTTTTTGGGTCCTGAACTTCTGGAGCCATTTTGAGGCCCTAAACGATGATTTTTTGGCATCCTTTGTCTGGAAAATATGATTATGTTTTGTTATTTATATTTAAAACAAAAGTTTTAGTCCTCGGATAGATCTTTCTAACGATGTATCATGTGTGTCAAACTGAGATAGTATGCCAAAGTTACGTCCCCGGGAAGTTGAAACACCAATTTACCCAAACAGGGCCCATAGTTTTGGCGCTTCATCTCCTAGGGTTAGGTTTTTGGATGTTTAGGGTTTTACATTGTTTCTAAATAATAAATAGGCCCTCAAGCCTCATTTTAACTCAGTTTAGAGGCCTGTAGCCGCCACATCTCTTCTCAGAGATAAGCTACTAGCGCCCTAGATAGTTTATTTCCATTTTGTCCGTAAGGAAATTTCAGTTCTTTGATATTAATGAAATAAGGTGTTATTTAAGCTGCATCCTTGTATTTATGATTATATGTGTATTCTTTTGCGTTCCTACATAAATCCAGATCAGTGGGTAATGCCATTATTACCATGTATACGAAACATAGAAAAATTAGATAATTTTCCAAGCCTCGATTTGAATCGCTCACAATATCCACACTTCATGTTGAGATGGAGCTTGTAGTGCTCTCTCATAAGGAGTTGGAAATGAATATATCACTCATTAAGACAATGCCTCTCTAGCCCTAATGCACAAGGAGTGAAATCTCAATACAAATATTTTGTTTTAAAAAACATAAGAGAAAATGAAATGATATTATCCACCCAGTGCTTGAAATAACCTCAATTAGCCATGAGTAGTGAGCCAAAGGGTGAACGTGGGGAAATAATAAAGTTACATCATGTTTAAATTCCTTTTACATTGTGAGGTTGTTCTCTAATAGGGTTGAAGCATCATCACAAGGAAGCATGGCACATTTTTGGGGGGGAGTGATTAAATTTGTAACACAATTCAAGTGATTTACACCTCCAATATAAATGACATCATTGTATGTTTGTGTCAGGTTGTTAGAAAGGTTATTTATAGACAATACATTCAATGTACTTGGACTTCATCTTTTTAGGGCCTCGAATAAAATATGGATTTTGTACCAGGAACACTTCATGCATATGAAGTGGGGCCTTTTTGTTTAACCACATACACACAAGAGCATCAGATGCTGCCCTTCAGACCCCCCTTGGTGCATTGAAAGTGGGTTTACATTCGCTTCAAGTTGAAACTAAGCATAATGACCTTCCTCTTCTTAAATAACATCTGCTAGCATTTCCATATATATGAGATATAATTAAAGGATCACCTCATCTGTAGTTGCCCCCATTTATTATGAGATTCAAGGGATGTTCTATTGTCTTTATCAACATTTGGATGGGTCGTTATCTAAATTCTTTAAATACATGTCTAGAACTTTTTATGAGGGAGGTAATTGGATTTAGATCTTTATATAAGGCCTTATGTGCCCTTCCCCTTTAGAAATCTTCCAAGGGGGTCACCTCCTTCCATATTTCCTTGCCAAAGACGAATCCTCCCAAATATTCCCTCCCAAAGATGAATCCTCCCTACCAATCTTGCCACGAGAAGGGAACCCAAATTCCTCCTCGCCGCTCTCGAGACCACACTATACCACAATGAAACTACATGGAATGAGGTGCAAGAATTCACCACCTAGAAGTTTATATCTCGGTGGAAATTAAATCTCTCCTTAATCTCTCCCACACCTCCTCCCATCGCATCAACCTGATCACCCATATCCTGCATCTGTCCGAGCTGCCCTTCCACCTTATCCCCCATCTAATCACCGTTAACGAGAGTCCAAGCGGGATGGTGAATTGGCACACACCCTCAATTAGTGAAACAATGATTTTAATATTAAACATTTTAGTGATTTGATTCCTTGAAAATGAATCATAAAATTTATAATTTTAATATAAATATAAGACAATTATTATTCACCACTCATGTTTCTAGAAATAAATTTCTCAGGGTTTTATTGTCAAAAAAATTATATATAAGATTCTTTGAGAAGCTAAGAGACATCCATTATCATCATCCTTTCTTTGGATAATATTGGAATTTGTGTGATCATGTAAACACTATTCTAATTTAATAAATTTATTCCTACTATAGCTATTGTGCTTCAATGAGAAGAGTACATATTCGATAATCATGTTTTTTTAGTATTTTTAGATATCTTGCTCCAACAAGGGGGCCCTTTGTTTTGTACTATAAGTGTAATTTAGTTATTTCTTTTTGTTTATCTATGAGTTTTATAAATTCTTTTTAATCATTTGATTATGTATATTTTCACTCAAATGATTTAGTTTTTTTTATAGAACTCATGTGCTTGAATAAAATTCAAAAACCACCAAAAAATTCACTAGTCATCTTTACCGCCGGTTCTTTACTTATACATTCATTTTTATTCTCAGATTCATAAATATGATTGATTTATTACACAATATTATAGGCATATCAATGAATGAAATCTAAGTTTTTCATAAACACACATGATCATTTCCATTTTATTTTATAGTTAACTACTTTAGTACTTTGTTGATTTCATGCAAATAATTGTAATCTTTCTTCATACTTCATTGATTGGAAAATCAAATTCCTTTCACAGCATAAATTGTGTTTTTTTTTCACATATCAGATTTTATAGAGTAAATTTTATCTTTCGTGGAATAGAATTTTATTTATTCTATTTGATAAAACTATCTTTACGTCCTCTGGATTACAATTTAAAAGGTTTCATAGAATACACTTATTTTCCATATATTAGAATTTGAAAGTTTTCATAGTGTAAATTGTTCGATCACTTTTGTAGAGTTAGTGAGGCACAACAAGGAAACACATTCGATCCCTAATTAATCCCTAAAAATCCCTTTAATACCTAATAATCCATATTACCACCTTTTTTTAATTTTGGCAGGTCGAATTTTCTTCAACCGCATGAGATGAGCTTTTGGCATTTATTACAGAAGGTTGATTAGTGCCAAGGAATTCAAACTGATTTCTTCTCTAATATTATTTCTCTTCAAACAGTAAAAGTAAGCATCTTAGCAAAGGAAGCAACAAAGGAGGCATCAAAGGAAGCATCTTAGCCACCACTTATAGATCCACCTGCGGAGGCAGAAAAGGAATCATCTTAGCCACCAGAATCCTTTCCAAGTTGAGAACCAGTCGGTTAAGAAGATTAAGCAGTTGATACTTCCAGGAAAAGGTTTCACTCCGCCCCCTTGAAATAATTTCTTCAAAATTTTCTTTGTCTCATTACACTAAGGAAGTCCAGGGTTTAGGGTTTTAGGGAATTAGCAGATGACTATTGATTAAAATCCAATGTCGAGGTTTCTTATGCTACTCTGATTCAGAGTCCTGGCCGTAGCTATTGTAAAATTCTTCAGCCACATTCACTATCCCACACTTCACCATTGCTGTCAAGAATTTTATTTCCTTTGAATCAGACTAGATAACATACTTTCAGCCTTTGAGTTACCCTTCCATGTTTGATTCTTCTCTTAAGAATCTTCGTACCATAATGAAAAATCCATGTACTGAACTTAGGCCTCGATTGCAAGAGATTCATGCTCAGGATTGTGACATTATCTGAAATTGTCTGAAATTTGTGCTTTCGGAGAATTCCAAAATTATTCCATAGAAGTATGCCAAGAACGAGGGGTTGAATAATCCTTAGAACAAAGTTTATACATCTACCTAATCACCCTAAATCCTCAGGAATAGACTCAAATTTGTTTCATTATTAGGCCTTGGATTGGCCTCATAAGCCTGACAAATAAACTCAGGATGGCAGTGAGTGGATGCCACAATCAGCTACAATGATTAGTGTCAAGAGGTCTAAATTCGGGCCTTAGGATGTCTGCATTAGAGGGTGGAAAAAATCTTCTAGGAATAGGAACTTGTCCTCTTTAGAAAGTCATGAAATTATTTTTCTTCAATTCCTTAACATGTTCATTCAATGTTCATTTTGTCTCAACAAGAGACCTCACAGATCTACTTCAAGGTAAAACTTCTACAATACTGATATACCTTCAAAATTATTATAAAGACGACAAACACCATTGAGATATCCTTTAGAATTTTGCATTAGTCATGTAATCTCAAGAGGATATTTGAAAATGGCTTGACTTTAAGTCAGCTTAACAATAATTGAATTTATGTTTAGATTTCCTTAGACATTGGGTCCTTGGGATGAGTATCATTACAGGTTAGTGTCGGCGAACCTAAACTGGGCCTTAGGAATGCACTAGGTTTGAGCCTTAGGAGGATTCTACAAAAGGACTGAAGATAATGACCTCATAAAGAACTTGACATACTTCAGACTTCCTCCATCAACAATTTTTGACATATCCATCATTATTTGGTGGTCTTTGCTACAATAAAAAATAATGGCATGTTAGATTATGCGACTCAATAATTAAGGACTTTGGTACAAATATACTGACAGTGGAATCCATGTGTGAAAGATAATGTATTGTAACAACAATCAACTTGGCCTAGATTCAAGAAACTTAACAGTAGATCTTGATAACATTGAGAGGATGCTCATACAGATAGAGCTCACGGTCATGGCTAGAGACCAAGAGTAATAAATAATATTTGTTCACATAAGCAAGTTTTATGTTATTTCTTGACGCACAACTATAACATGTATCCCAATAAAAGATGAAATCTTCTAGAAATAACTAAATCAATTAAAGTCTTGTAACATGGAGTTAGTTTGACCACGTTGCAGCTGGAGTATCATCATTGGAGGCACTGATTTCAAATTAATCAGATTTAACATAATATAGGAACCCCTCACTGTATCTAAAATTCGAATTAGAAAAGAATTGAATAACAAAATATGAAGCCTACGAAGAAATGAAATGAAAGGAAAAACACTATATACAAACTAAAAAAATGCTCAGGAGAAGTTAAAAATATCATTGATTAACTTGATATAGGTAAATATAGAGAAATAATAGTTGTATCTTGTAGCTAATCATTTGTTTGTTGTGATTACAAAATTAGCTTTGAGATTCATCTTCTTATTTTGATTCAAAAAATTTCTCATGGAATCTTCCAATAGGGATTCTATAACTTCACAAAATCTATAAAAAGTGTCACCCACTATAGTGACATGTGCACAAAACAAGACATCTCTTTACCTATAAGAAATAGCACAAGGTTCAAGTTTAATACATTGAATTATTCCAATTAAAGAGTACCTATAAGCTCTCCAGGCATTGAAAAAACTAAGGTCAATGTGTAGTACCAAAGTAGGCCCTAATACTCTTTGGTTGGATGCTATCAGGGTCTAAGGATTCCTAGCCAAATTGTCTATATAACAGCCTAGTCTATGTGCATTTTACAAAAAAATGACCCATGTAGATGATTCTAGATGATTAAGAGCATAATGAATGGAAGCCTGGACCATATATACATATACATATATATATATATATATATATATATATATATATATATATATATATATATATATATATATATATGTATGTATATGTGTATATATATATATATATATATATATATATATACACATATATATATATATATATATATATATATATATATATATATATATACATATATATACACATATATACATATATATATATATACATACATATATATATATATATATATATATATATATATATATATATATATATATATATATATATATATATATATATATATATATATATATATATATATATATATATATATATATATATATATATATATATATATATATATATATATATAGTTAATGAGATATCTCATTCAGTGCTGAGCCCTGCCACCTTTCTCCCTTCCTTGTCACAACATTAATTAATGTCTCTATTCCCTTCTAGATCGCTCTATGAACCACCTCTCTTATGCTTCCCTTGCCTGAATCATGCTGCCTCCCTCTCCTTTTGAATATTCCACATACCATGAGAAGGAAAACCACCTTTCTACCTCCCTTTTCAACCCCTCTCACCCCTTGCAGACTGTTCTTTAACCAACTTCTCTTATGCTCCCTCAACTTGAATCCTCTAAGCCTCCCTCATCTCCCTTTCAGGTGCTTAGAGGCCTAGTGAATCACAATATAATGGCCCATATTTAAGAGTTGTAGGAGCATGCTCAAGATTTATGCAAGAACAAAGGATCGCTCAGAGCATACATAGGTTGGGCAGGCATAAACTTCAAAAGTGTCTCTACTATAATTCAAATACAATCAAAAGTAACATACTCAGGTGGTAGGGAGGGTGAAACAAATCTCAACAATTGTTTTCTGTCTGCTAGGAAACAATAATGGGTCCCCTAAATGGAATTAGAAATAGAGAGCCTTAAAACTGGTAGAAGGATTTGAGCATATAGTCTATCTAGTATCATATTCCTTGTCAACCCACATTCTAGTCATCAATAATCCAGAATTATCTAGAAAATGTTTTTTGACACTAATATTTTTGTCGTACTATATAAACAAGGGTCCTTCTCAATAAAGTGGTTCATTTATTTCATTATTATTATTTTATCAAGGGTACTCCTCAACACAATGACGCATATGTACATTTATATCATGATTTTTCCAAGAACTCTAAGAAATTTAATACTTATCAATGTTGTGATAATCGCGATAGGGATTAAATTGACGAGGGTCCAAAATTGGAAAAAATTGTAAAATTTGGGACAAAATCGGTAAAAATAGGAAAAATTTAAAATAAAATTTGAAAACACGAGCCTGAGTTCGGAGTTGTTAATGATAGTGGCAAAGTTGTCAACATGAGCCTGAGGTCTTGACAGTGATTTGTGTCAAGAGGGCCGAACTCAGGCCTTAGGATGTCTACATTAGAGGGTGGAAAAACGCTGACAGGAATAGGAACTTGTCCTCTTTAGACAATCATATTTTTTTTTTCTTCAAATCCTTAACATGTTCATTCAATGTTCATTTTGTCTCAACAAGAGACCTCACATATCTACTTGAAGGTCCAAATTCTACAATGTTGATATACCTTCAAAATTCTTATAAATACGACAAACACCATTGAGATATCCTTTATAATTTTGCCTTAGGCATGTAAGCTCAAGAGGATATTTGAAAATGGCTTGGCTTTAAGTCTTCCTAACAACAATCGAATTTATTTTCAGATTTCCAAGTAGAAATTTGGTCCTTGGGATGAGTCTCATTACAGGTTAGACTCAACCAACCTAAAATGGGCCTTAGGAATGCACTAGGTCTGAGCCTTAGGAGGCTTCTACAAAAGGACTGAAGACAATGACCTCAGAAAGAACTTGACATACTTCAAACTTCCTCCATCAATAGGCCCTTCAAGTTCTTATTATAGATCTCAACTTTGTTGTGAAGTTTTCTTCAGTCCAGTGAATGAAGATCAAACTTAAAATTTGATGCTCAGAAGAATATGAATGGTATAATTCAGACACCAAGGTCTTGAGTCTTCTATAAAACATATTTGAATACTGGTTAGGGGATACACATTGAGAATCACATCACTCTATTCTTCTTGGTGAACTATGGTATTTCTTCAAACAAGTCTATTACGAATGATAAGTACCTTAAACTTCTCTTAAGGTACAAATCTACACTAATGTTCAATATGTCTTTGATGAGCAGCCCTAGTTCGGAACCTTCTCTAAACCTCTTCAAGGGATTTTCTCAAGATCTTCTCACAAAGTCCCAACAAAGTATTTCTCCACAATATTCAAGATGTCTTCAAGGTATCTTTTAAATAAGCCCAAAAATATCTTCATGTCTATTCTAGGTTTGTTTTCAAAAAAAGATCGCAATAGGATTGCTCAAATAAAGAAAATTACTTCACAAATGCTACTTCAGGATTGCCTTCAAACACTGTTCCAGGGATGACTGAAGACTACCCAATCTAGGCCTAATATATGAACTTAAGAAAGGCCAAAATAACTGATCCAAGGAAGAATAAATACCATACTAATTACATAACCGAATTACAAATTTTCAGTCACCAATCCCTGGCTCAAGTTGTCACTAAACCATAGGTTTGAATGCCTCAAGGCTAAGGTTCTCTTATGGTTTGTCTGTCCTTAGTACGAGATTGAAAGACTGTAACATTGGTCTTCTGCAAGCTTCAGGACCGTGGTAATAATGTTGAGACCTTACACACTTTGGATCATAGTTGAAAACAACAAAACTGAGATTTTAGAGGTGACAGTCCACCACACAAGTGTATACTGCTGCAATCCGATTTCTTTAAATACTTCTCCAAAAGTCTATCATAAATCCAAAGTTTGTAAAATAATGCTCATAGGTTTGAGCCTCCAACTCTGCAATTCGAGTCTTCCAAACTTGTTGTTCACTAGTCCAAGATATCAGATGTTATAATTACTACATCGAGCCCTCTCCAAGGTGACTATTTGAGTATCTCAATGTTGTCATAGGGTTACCAATCTGAGCTTGAGGAGATGATAGTTCATGAGTTTTTATGCAATTGCAAGGTAGTTTCCCACACACATAAATTCAAGCTGTAGTAGAAAGATACAGGTATGAGTCTCTGAAATGATAACAGATCCGAGGCTTGTCATAGGAGCAGGGTATGCTAAGTCTGAGCCTTTCAGGTTAATGAAATAGGTCACTATTTATAGCACCAAGTCTCCATAGTAATAGTCCACAAATCCAAGGTATAACAACTATCAAATGATAGTTCTGTCCAAGGTATATAGGACACTGAACTACAGTCTGAGCTCCTTTTTTCAAGCTTGAATGATAAATCAACACAAAGAATCAGCCTAAACAATACATTTCTATGTCATCCTCTGCTTCTTGTCTACCTCTGCGTCTACATTTCTATGTCATCTTCACCAAAAAATTCTTGACTGAAATGAGAGTCTGCAGTCTCTATATATAAATATTTTGTTGCTTGAATGAAGGGACACATCTTTGGAGTTGGCCAACATGGTTAGGCTATCAGAGGTTGGCTCAAGCACCAGACTAATTTTCTCAACTTGTAAAATCTATATCTCCTAGCCTATTTGGAATTTCGGGCAAATAGGATTTTCTTGTTAGGCTTCTTCACAATAGGATCATGGTGTCATTATGTAGGACATGCATGTCATCATGATAATATCCATCATTCATGTTATCACGAAGGTATAACATCATGTATTCAATAGTAGTGCAGGTATTCCAACCTTCATCAAATGCAACATCATTAGGAGAGCTTCATATAATATATTCCTAGTCTTCAAACCTTTATCGAGTTCCATTAACAATTGTGGTCATTCATTTAGTGTATGAAATCAATGGAATCAAGAGTTATCTTGACATCTTCACGGATTGAAATAATTATTGATGGTAACCTAGTCAACCAAGGATTATGGCATCATCATCTGGAACCAGGAATCTCAGTAATATTGACATCTCAGTCAATTCCATATTGAGATCAATGAAAACCTTGATTAACATGTCCTTGACTAATAGGTTCATTTTTTAATAATGGTTTGACCTTGAATTTCCGCGATCCATTCCCTCTTGCAATCTAAATAGTTATATCAACCATAATCCGAGTTACAATATTAGGTAGATCATAATGAGACTGAAACCACAAGTAGAATTTAATGGACCACTTCATTGATTCACTTAACCATATGTAGGCACAGTTTCATCACTAGAGAAATCATTATCCTTTATCAAGTATGAACAGAGTCTTGGCTTCAAGAGGAGGTAATCATGGTGCCATTTTTATTGAAGATAAAATATTCATATTAAGCCACCATCTTTGTTATATATTTTCAGTAATTTCTGATAGAAAATTTAGAGTAGGATGATGATTGACAAAGGTCAATATTGTACACATCATATTGATGATCTGCAATGATCTTATGGTGTACTTCACAAGTTTCTAGATCAAAATCCAATACAAAGGTACCTTGATGTCATAATAATTGTTACATGCTTCAATTTCATGGTGATTATTGATATTGATCCTAACTTGAGCAAAAACTAGCCAAAATTCCATAACTGCCCCAGAATAGCAAGGATGCCAAATATAAATTACTACTTCTTTTGATGCTAATTGATGATGCCAATCTAGGTTAGCCTAATTAAGCCTGTTGAGAGATGTAGATGCTAATATATATAGGCACTAGACATAATATGTCTTGCTTGAGTTTACATGTCTGCTTCAATAACAAAAATTTGTGATCCAAGAGCACGATTCTTGTCTTTCCATGAATGAACTTTAGAGAGTTGAAACTTGATGGAGGTTAGCTTCAGAATGCTGATTTTAATGCAAGTATTGACAAATCCTTAATGTCAATATCTCAAGGATACCCTTATCAGAAGAGGTCATCCCTTGTAAAGATAAAAAAAAACTTCAAAATAATGATTCTTGATTCTGTTTCCGCTACAAGACTAGGGAAAGTAATAATCCATCCATATTTGCGACATACTAACATGGAGGGTCATAGACCTTAACCCAAAAATAAATGGTCCATTAACCTTCATCAAGGCCTCAGCTGCCTTAGACCTTATCCAAGCTAGTTGGTGCGTGTAAATGAGATGAGGAGATATCCTTTATATATAAATTTAGAGATGATGATTTGGTGAAACCAACATTAACTTTTGGAGGAAAATTAAAAATTCAAATTTCAACTTTTACCGCCAAAACCAAATCATGACTTGTAATATTTATTTTGAATAAATTAATATTTTCCTTATCCAAATTGGACAATCTATATATCGATTTTGGTCCTGTCGAAAAGAGGAATTCAATGGAATTGTTATCTCCATCAACTGAGGAGACCCAAGGTTGAATTTGGCCCTAGTTTCCAATTTTAACAATAACCCCCTATGCAGATGCCTCACTTGATTTGTGTAGAAATGCATAACTGAAGCTAAAAATTGTAACATCTCATCTTGTGATCTTGTGACCTTCTTGATCTAAAATTCACAACTAAAGCTAAAATTGTAACATCTCATCTTCTGATCTTGTGAGCTGAAACTCCTCAACGCTAGCTTAGATATATGTTGTCTAGATCTTCGCATTCTTCTCCTACATCCTAAGCTGGAAGCCTTCAAGCCCTTTCCATAGATCCACAACTCTATCTCATATATGAGAAGTTGATGTGTGAGAATGGGATGAAGAGTGTTCCTTATATAAAATTTCGAATATGAATCCGACCTTTACTTTTGGAGGCAAAAATCGAACTTCACATTAAGGAGTGCCTTAACAACGCACCTGATCATAGTGAACGCCAAGCTAGTCAAAATTAACATGTAGGCTTAGTTAACCCTCTTGGGGTGTGTTTCCTTGTTATGCAAGTCCATAACCCCTATGAGGATGCCTCACTTGAGTTGTGTAAAAATGCACAACTCAAGCTAAAAATTGTAACATCTAGTCTTGTGATCTTGTGACCTTCTTGATATAGCACATTGTGATAATGTGGTTTGTTGTTGTGAAGTTGTAAGGTTATAAACTATCATATTTCAGAATAAATATTTTGATTCTATTTTGTTTTCCTTGTCTCTTTTTTCCTCGTCTACTTATGTTGTTTTCTAAGATTTAGCAGTAATCTCAATTCACATCTTTACTCAAATTTATGCTCATTTATTTTAATCCAATTATGCTGATGTATTTGATACACTATTGTTGTTTTAAATTTTTTTATTTTGAAATCCCCCTACTGAGCATCGACACAACACTGAAAATGGTAACATTGGGCATGATTTGTGCAGAACTTGCTGTGTTGTATGTTGACTTGATCTTAATATTTCAAATTTACTGTTTATTCTCTTTAAACTTGAATGTCATTTGATGGTAAAGTTTTACTCTTTAATGCACAAATTTTATGTATTAGAAAGGTAAATTTAGAAATTTTTTCAGTTTTTATGTTAGATATTGTTTTCAAGTTTTCACATTTCTAATTTTATTGCAATGTGGCAGACTGATCGTGGCATAGGAGAAATCTCACGACAAGTAAACAAATAACAATTTCGGTTTCATATTAGTTTCTTTATCTTTAACAATTTTTTATTTTTTATGTATTTCATGGTTCTTATATTTTATAATGTGGCAGGATGATCGTGGAAAGGGGCCAACCGAAGAACATGTAAAGTGCCAACTTTGCTCTATCTTCAGGTATTTTAATTGTTTACATAGTTGAAATTTTTTAAATTTTGTTCAAATATGCAGATTCCTGGCCATGGTACACGTCATGATTCCATCAACAAGGAAGAGTTGTATTCATCCCCATGTCCATTTGTGTTGCTGCGAAATAAGATTCTAAACGCAAACAAGGAACTTGAGCGTTTGGTAGACATTGTGCCTCAAACACCTGAATTAGAAAAAATGTAAGACAAGTTATGACCCAACTAGAGACATATAAGGTAATAACAGAAAATCAAAATGATATTTTTATTGTTATGCATGAGATCAATTGTGATAGGTTGATTTATAAATTTTACATTAACTAAAATAATAAAAAAATTCTTTTGTATGTAGCATTTTCTGCAACCTGTTGTCCCTGGTATTGGTGGTAGTGGGACACAAAGGCAAGAGATTCCTGAGGAACCCTCTCGTACACCTCGTACGCCTTTAGGTAGTAGCCAAGAAATGCACCCCCAAGAAGACACACAACCAACCGCTGAACATGGTGGGAGTGATGAGGCTGATATGACCAACTTTGTGATTGCATTTCCTGGAGCTACACATGTCACCTCCACGGGGACCATTTCAGGTACGTTTTTGGTGAATAAGGTGTTCCTATAAAGAAAGTACAAATCTGAGGTAAGTTTTAATATTTTTGACTATTTCATGTACTCTATATAAAACATATTTTATCATGATTATTATTTTTAAATTAATGATAATATCTTTTCCTGTGTAGGAAAAAATGATTTCTATTGGGCCTTGGAGAGAAAGGCGTTGGTAATTTTTGGCCCAACCATACACAGAAGGTGGAATTCCCAGAATTCCAACATGAAAAAAGAACTTCTAGATTATCTAGAAGGCCTTTTTGGGGTGGGCACATTTGATAGAACAAAGATCGCCTAAGAAGTTGGCAAATATCTAAAATATACGTAGGAAACCTATTGGACGCACTTGAAAATTAACTCTAGATACGAGCATCCTCTCATAATTCCAGAGAGGGAGTGGAGAGAATTTATCGATGACGGAAAAGAGAAAAATACCAAGAAAGAAGGAAAAATGCTAACTGGACCCGCAAGGTAAATTACAACTTCAATTCAATAGCTTCAGTTTTCCTTATGTATAAAATAAAAGTGTGCTACATAATTGACTTCAAGATTTTGATGATAGGTTGCCTGACACCTTGAAGGCAACCAACCAAATATAGGATTGATAAAATAGGCCAGCACAATCTAGGCCAAGGCGACTACTTGAAATTATCCACAAGAATTGTAAGTAGCTAAACATCTTAAAAATAATTGTATCGCCTTCCAACAGTTTTGTAATCCCATCAAATAACATTAAAAATACACAATCATATGCAATTTAGGGTGGCGATTTTGGAATGGAAACCACAAAGGAAGACAGAGAGTCCGCTTTCCGTTCCGACTATCAAGCCATAGTTGAACATTGTAAAATCTTGGGATAGGTCACAAGATCCAAAATGCCTGATAAGGTAAAACATTAACCTTTCAATATTTTTGTTTTCATCCATAAATTTAATGTATAAAAACTTTGTTTAAATAAGGGGAGCAACACTTTCAACAAGCCAAATAACCCAGTTGTAGAGAAGTTCGTTGAGAGTGAAATATTGCCAGAACATGGTCTTCACGTGCAACTTGATCATTCCAGTGGGGACAAGGCTAAAAATGCTGCTATCAGTGAGGCCCATGACGGTAATTAATTTATACATATAATTTTTTCTAATTATACATTGAGGGTTGTGTCCTCATACCATATTTTGTTTAAATGACATAGAATTTTGTACTTGAGCATCCTACCACTAGAGATGAACACATGACAATAGTTTCAATAGTGACAATTGGTGTAGTAGGTAAATAATGTCATTACAATTTGTTTATTAATATTACGGAACTAATTCAATGATATTTAAAAACTAGAAATTAAAATTTAATATTTTTTTTTGTAGGCGATGCCCCATCACTACATGAGACCAGACATCTTGAGTACCCAACTAGGTCAGCTATGTGGGAAATGCACGAAAAAAAGTAGAGAGTAATGATGTTGATGATGTAGTTAGGGGCTTTAGAAATATGAATAAGAAAAAGAAAATTTGATAATGTAAAATATTGTATTATTATAAGACAAATGATGAATGACATACCATACTTGGAACCTTTTTTGCATTATATAAAAACTCATTTATGATACTATTTTTATTCCATACACTTTCAATGTTTTCTTGCGTACTTTTTGTTGCATTGATTTTTAATTAGTTATTGAATATTTTTTATTGTGCTCATGAAAGTAAAAAATGGAATATAGATTGGGTATTAGGGAATTGAGAGTGATGTGGGGGGGAGGGGCCATAAGAGCTTCCACCTTCATGTGGTTGGCCCTGTTTAGTAGAGAATGATTTATTGGAGCGATTTAATCTTGGAGCAAACCTCTCTCGATCCAATGTAGCAGAAAAAAATTCACCGTTGACTTAGTTGCTACTCTTTCAGATGATGGGAGGCGTGTTCCAAGTTCATGCGACTCTTATTAATTGTTCTTGAAAAGAAGAGGAGCTTATTCAGGTATGTTTTGACATTGTCAACATATTTTTTATGCATATTAGAGTAAAAATACTACAAATATTACTTGTATTTATTGTATAGATAATTATGGATTTTGAATGACTTGGTAGCATAGGTACAAATCCTCTTGCATCATGAGCAATACAACTTGTCAACCAGGGTCATGTCTAGGATATTTTTGCCTGTGCGCTTAACCAGGTTCATAATGTCACATTTTGTAAGTTCCTTTACAATTCATAATTCAAGATGAAGCTTTTTTATGATTATTATCTGGTTTTCTGTATGTGTTTTTTCCTCTATTTGATTGTAAGTTTGAACATGATTTGAAACATTGAAACTTTTTTTTAATATAGTATTATTTCATGTGAATAAATAACATATTGTTACAATCATAGTTTAATATTTTAGAGTGCATAAGGTTTTAGCACCATATTGGTGGTTTACATCATATTTTGACTTGGCAACATGCATTCTTCCCATTTCGACTATGTGTGAGAAGAATGATGCTAGTATCTTGTCCTCATAAAATGTTAGTTTGGGACTGAGAAAATAATCTGGTGACATCATGGCATCATGGCATGGTATCCTTCTAATAGGAGACCAAGGAGAGTTTGTTTCTTATACAAAGTGTAGGGAACAACCTCCTTGATAGTAGGATCGAAATCCCTAAAAAAGCCAAAATTATCACAAACTTAGGGCCTATTTCTTAGCACAAACATGTGTAGCTCCATAGGGAAGCAAACCAAAGTCCAAAATACTAGTGACAAAATTGATATAAAAGGCACAAGGATGGGGGCATGTGTTGATGTAATGTAACCCCAAAGAAATTTTTTGACACAATGACCACATAACGGTACCAAAACACACAAAGAATGGATCCAAGCTCTATATCATTTCAGGCACCACATCCACTGAAATATACCCCACAATAGTTTCCCATATATATAAAATACAAGAAGAAAATAAATAGGGTCAAGAGAATACCCTTGTTTTCCTGGGCCGGTGTACCTGTCTCATCTAGTCTAGTAGAGAGTGAGTTCCATCAACGCTGATCACAGGGAACATAACACACTTTTTGATATAGGGGTTGAGCATTTTCCAAAACCCATAGATAATGACAAACACAACATTGAACTCCCCTTCCTGGATGGACTCCTTGACCATGGGACATTTTGGACCTAGTCGAAACTTCATTTGAGGGAACACTACACTTCCTTGACCCAACATATGAGCACTAAAGAACCCAGAACCCTCATGCCTAGTGTCATCTTGGGGACTAGCTAGGGGCCTATGCATGGTGGCTGCGCCACAAAAGAAAATGTATATGCATCATAAAAAATATCTATCACATATGATATTGCATGAAAATCCCCTTGTATCCCCCATTAATATTTGCATGTGAATGCACATAGAATCTAACATATTAATATAACAACTCAACAATAATATATCAACACATAACTTCAAAAAGAAACATTGTATACTTTGTAAATGCATAAAAAATAGTGTTCTCATAATAACCATCATGATAAAACAATATTATGAAATAGTGCCCAAAATTTTGTCAAAATATATAATCAATATGTTTCCAATGCATCATATGTATACTGAAACTAAAACTAAAAGTTATCCAAAAAATCATAATGTAAGTACCATTCTTGTCCAAAACCAACAATCATCAAACATAAAAAAATAGTTAAAACTCATATCTATTGTGTGATGCAACCTTTATTTTCTATTATTTTCTACCTATCCTTCTTTTATGATGTGTGAGCTTGCCTTAGCACGTTGTTGATCGTGATGATGGGCATGTGAGGTGATAGAATGAGAGGATTTATGACATGATCTAGACTTAGTGGCCACTGCTTCTTTGTCTCCTTTTATTGTCTCAGGTTCATGGGTTTTAGCTTTTCCATGTAGTGTAAAATGGACATGTGAGTCCATAGAGATAGCATGATGAACTAGATGTGTAGGTGGAGGAGGTGGCGGAAGTGGGAAATATATGGAAAGCCATCCTTGGGATTGGTGTTGAGGAGGATAAACAACATCCTGCCAGCCATTATTAGTTGGGATGATAATATAACCTAGTGCATGTGCAGAAACTAGAATACCAGTGTTAGGAGGTTGAGGAGGTAGGTGGTATGCTTGCTGGTATACTAAATTAGGGAAACTAGTCTATAATAATTGGTTGAACTCGTCAGAATCTATGTCAAAATTTATTGAAAACATTAATATTTTATTTCCTCCTTACCATGGATTTGTCCCACTGTGTTTGTTATTTCTGCCTTGACCATGGCCACCTTTGCTAAAAAAATCATGCTGTGTAGCCAAATTATAATGTCACTTTAATTCATGAGAAAGATAAATAATATCTAAGTTATGTCTTTTACTATTACAAGGGTACACAGAAACTCATCACATGAAAATAGTGATTATAAAGGAAGGGAAATTATTAACATGAAAAAGTAACAAGCCATTATATGATGAATATTTAGTCACAATTCTAGATAAGAAACATGTCACAACATACGGTCATTTAAAAAATATAATGCAATGCTATCCCAATAGCTAGAAATGACAACTTCAACTTCAAGAAGTATTTGAGCATGTCTATGGAAAAAGTATGGAAATTTGTTTCTTTTTTTAGGATTTCCTGTTCTAAGAAAGGTATTCTTATGCTTCCGAACTGTATTGTTCAATAATATTTTTTTGGGGGTTTTTAGTCTCCTCTAGGAACTTAAACATTGATGTATTTTAAGTGCGAGTTGGATTGTGTGCTTATTATGTTGGTTTGGGATTTTATGCCTTGAATGTTGTGATGGAATCACCACTTCAAGATACTGAGTCTATCATCATAGAACTTGAAATTCCATAGATATGCCACTAGTATGTTAACCCTTCTTCACAGGAGTTTTAGGTCTGCATGTTGAATCTTCTACTTATGTAAAAGTGTTGCTAACAAATGTCAAATCATATAAAAATTGAGCTTATCTCATGGCTGTCGAGATAATAATCACATGAATCTGAGTTTTATCCTTCATACAAATTCTAATTATATCATTATAAGACAGTTTGAGAGAAGGTAAATATCTTGTCCCAAGAGTTACATTCACTATAGTCACAAAGAAACCACACCCATTACATCATGAAGATATTAAAGGTGTGCCAAGATTTTTATTGAAATACCAAACAGGTTTGTCACCTATAAGTGACAGAATATATGCTTAGACAGTCATTATACAGTATGAGATCAAATGAATGTTTAATATATTGCCACATTCATCCTAAAGAACATATGTTTGTTGAGAATGTCATGTAATACAAACCCTATAAGATTGTTGAAGTTGTTTGTCACCTCGAAGAGATATTGTCATCATTGTATTATTTTTTTCTTCATTCATTTGTCCTACAATATGTCAAGACATAGATGTCTAGGTCCATTCATAATTTTCCATAGTTAATATATATATATATATATATATATATATATATATATATATATATATATATATATATATATATATATATATATATATATATATATATATATATATATATATATATATGCAGTCTGTCTCCAAACAATCACTGAGTTAATCACCATAGGAACCTGAATTGTTTACTTGAATGTTGGAAGCTAAGGCATCCGAATCCACAAATTTAAGCTCTTATGTGAATGTAATAGACATGAACTCATATTTACAAAGTATAGGATGATATTAATTTTTTTTTAGCATAGGATATGTATCTAGAAACAATGAAATAGAAAAGTATGTAGGCACTTACATGATACTACAATGTATTGCTTAAAATGATACTTAAAGGCTCCAATGGATTATATCAAATGCAGTTTTTTGGTGTAAGGATTTGATTTACATAAGTCACAATGATAAAACAGTGATCAGATATACCCATTTGACATAAATAATAAGGACACTCAACTACAAGTTTCAAAGAAAGGAAGAGTTTAGAAATTTTTCCACATTTGAATGGATTATTTGCAACCCATTCAAAATTCACCATCATATTGGCATTAATGATAAGCATCGTAAATGCCACAATTAGTACTTAATATTCCAGATATTGTCACTACTAGGCTGCATAATCCAGGTGTTGCAAATTACATCCCGTGTAAAAGTGAGAATTGGTATATAGTATTACATTGAATCAGAAGTGGTGTTTGAGTTTTACATCCTTGATTACTTATCCTTGCGGTCCATTGAAATTTTCATACAAATTATCCTCATTATATGCAAGATCATATATTGCAAAGGCATAATTGTGCTGAAGGGATCCATCTCTTGAGTCAAGAAGTTCTAGCAATGGTGGCAGTCCTCCATCATGAACTATCCCAACTTGGTTGTGTGTGTTCTGTGCTAGTCTGCCAAGAGAAAAAGAAACCATATACCTGATCTAAGCATCTAGGGCATAAATAATTTTAATTATAGGATGTACTTCACCTCATTGCAACTATGTGAACATTTAATTCTAGATCAATTATGCAAAATTGACCCAACAATAGCGCGACCTCTTTTTGGCTTTGTGGATAGCTTGAACTTGTAGTCTTATAGTCTCACTCACTTGATAGATGGTGGAGGGAGACTAAAATGGACTTCCTTAAATTTTTTGGGTATCTTAATTGGAGAGGATCGACATCTAGAATATAGTGAATCTATTGTCTAGTACTTCAAGAACAATTGGTGGGTTTTTCTCTAGTATCCACAGGAGAAATTGACATTTGCTACAAATGGTTATTTAAATTCAGGGTTAGTGATTTCTAATTCCCATATATGAAGTCTCTATTAGATGCATCCAAAATTTTCTCATCCATGTCTCTCCCATGAAAGAATAAATATAAGGAAATTGTTAAGTTGAGAGCTAAGAAAGAAGGAAGTTTGAACAATGGAAACCTCGCTATAAGGTTTTGGTTGGAGTAGTGAGTAGACTGATTTAGAGGAAGGAAGCCAAGTTGGAGAATTTTTCTGTGTGAGAATTTCTGGCATATTTTTGGGAAGGGTTATCTATATTTTGTAGGGAAATTTGCAGACATATTATAATTTAAGATCAGTCCATGATGAGGCCAAATTTCAGTATTGGTTAGAAGGTGAGTTGTAGACTTATTTGGTTCAAGGCCAAGCCTTATTGAGTCCAAGTTACAATCTTGGTTAGAAGGTGAGTTGTAAGATTTTTCTAGTTGAATGTTGAGCCTTATTGAGGCTAAGTTTGAGACCTAGTTATAGGTTGAGTTATAGAACAATTCTATGAGCTAGAGGTCAAGTTCTGTATGCCAATTTTGAGAGAGGTTGTTATAGTTCTGTGTGTTAAGGAGGTTGGGCTAAGGAAAAATAAGAAGACTCTTGGTTTTTTAATAAAGAGTTTATAAATTTGGTAGAATCCATTCCATGCTCCATCCCAATATAAGGCCATTACTAGCAAGGCTTAAACTGAGGGTAACAACAAGTCCCCAAGTAACACTCATCCCCAAAATTTATTTATTTTCTCTTTCTGTATTGTCTATCCTGGCTAACCATCGGAAGACGCTGACCCTTCTTTACCATTTTCTTATTTCTTGAGATTTCACAAGAATTGGAATTTATATAATCCTCATCTTCGGAATGGAGAAATTTAAGTTACAATCTAAGATTTATATTCTATATCTCCAGAAATCTCAGCCATTGTTGATAAGCAAACAAATGTGAAGCCTCCCTTAAAAAAATTGATAAACATTTTTCCTTCTCTGAGACTGCTATGGCAGATGTTTTCTCAGCTTCTCTAGCCCGAGTCTAAGAATGTCGAAGAGCATCTAGTAAGTCTGACTTCATGGTAGAATCAACTTCCATATATTCTGTTTCTCCATTGGATTTGGTTATCCTACCATTGTATTTAATGATTCTCTCTCAGTAATTAGCTGAGGATTATTTCTGTGAAACTTGTGATTCGGTGGCTTCTGAATTTGAGGGTGAATGGCCATAAGTTAGCAAGGAATTCAAGCCCTTCTCTTCTGGATATGCTGATTTGAGCCTGTCAACAGAAGTTGAAAAATTTGCATCTTTGGCTTTATACATGTTCATCTCTTTAAATTTGTCACTTCTTTTAAAAGGTGCACTCCCATGCCAGATTGACTGTGGGGGAGGAAGATCACAATTTTTCAAATGTTCTGCAGACTTTACAGCAAAAATAGAAGCCAACTCCCTATGATCAATTCTAAACCACCTATTTCCACCCTTCTCATAATATTTTACCTTTGTATAGTCAGATAGTGGTTTATGGAACCTTTAAGCCCAGTACCATCCATCAATTTATCCATTGTCCATGCATTATCTTCATAACCATCCATAATAGAGGCTGCATGATCTTTACTTCCATTCATTTTATTTACTATGTCAAAGGAAAAGTTTTCCTCATTCACTTCCTGAGGACAACATGTATCAATTTGGCTTTTTCCACATGTTTTTACATTAGAACAATTACTCAAATCTGAGTATGTACATGAAGGTAATTGAGAATACATTTATTTTTTTTCCAAATCCTTGTTGAGTAAATTGAAGTGCATCATATTGATTTTTTTTTTGAGTGCAAATATTCTTCAGTGACACTAAATTTCCTATTGTACAAAGAGACAACCAAAATTGATCTTCCCTTGAAATTCAGGCTAAAATTGTAACCACCGTTTCTCATCCAGTGAGAGGCGTGGATTCATGTTGATCCAAATAGCTCTGTAATCAGATATCACACCAACGGGAAATTATATTTTAAAGAAAACAGGTTCTGAACCACAAACTATAATTTATCAGCAATATTGCAAAGCATATAAAAGAAAAGAATTGCATTGAAGGTAACTCCAAAGAATCTTTTGCATTAGATCTTTGCAAAAAATATATGAAATCCTTCCTTATCACCTATGAAAATAATAATTTCAGAGTCCCAAATCTTGCAATTGAAATTTCACCGAAATCCAAATGCCCAAGTTGCAATTTCTTGCAATAATTACATATGTACACGACCTTTCAAAGGTGAAAAAATTTGTTGTGTGAAAGGTCCAAATAGTCTTAAAAAGTACACAATGAAGGGTGAATAGACATAAGCTGTCTCCAAGGACAAACTAAAGCAGAAGGGAATGAGTTATATTGAAGGAACACTGAAAACGTATGCAATTCTTTCACTTAATCCTTCAATGTTTTTTTTTTAAATATTATTTTGTTTATGTAGAATATATTGTGTCTCGTGTTGCTGAAGGAATGTCAAGTGCATAAGGCATTGTCATTATTATCTGAGGAATTTTTTGAAGGCACACAGAGGGAAGGGCTAACTTATTGGGAACAGGTTCAAAAAATGTGCATCATTTTAGTGTTAAAGTGTATTCTCTAGCACTTAGAAGGAGCACCTTGAACAACATAAAAGTGGGATGTTGTAGTCTATGATTTCTGGAGAATTGTTTTTATGAGAATAATAGAGAAGGTCACCTGCAACACACATCATTACCAAAACAAGGTAAGACACAAATGCAACGATCTAACAAAAAAGAACTAGATCAAGTAAGCATCTCGAATTAAAATTCCAATTTTAATTAATACATATAAATCTCGACATGTCGGCTCTCATGTCGGCTTATTTTACCCAACTATCATGTCTCTTCATACGGACACACAACTGTAAATATAAATCTACTCTCCATTTCAGCTCAAGAAATAAGTGAATATTTTAGAGAGAAGATCAGACCTTGATAACCACCTATGCCCTTGGATGGCAGGGAGGAAGATCATAGTTTGAGGAGGCCAAGAAGGAATACCTCTGCGGATATGTGGAGAGTCTTAATTTCATCTCGGTTCTATCTATAAAGGAAAAACATGTTTGGTGTAGACTATTTCCAACAACTCGGATAAGGTTTATAGAACTCAAAACAATTTCTTACACCTTAGACCAATCAAGATTGGTTTCAGGACTATGTCATCTCACAACTCGGATGTGTATGAAGGATCACTATAACTCAGTTTAGTGGATCTATAATATTCCTAGGCACGGATCTGTTGAGGGATTCTACTAAAAATATGCAGTGAATTACTTCCAAACATAACTACTTAGCTCATATCGGAAAATAGGCTTTGGTATTTATCCTTTCATGGCTCAAATATATGGGAAATATCAGTCTATACTCATATCCGGTCATGTGGAGAGGTAGTGGGAAGTGACACTTAGATTTTGGAAAAAATTAGTTTATTGAATAGTTAAAGATCTCAGATCCTTGACAACTTGGTTGAAGGCTCATCCTTTGGAGACAGTTGTTAGGCTAAATTTCCTAGGCTCAAGCTCAGACTTGTTGCTGAATTGTAAGGACCATAATTTAAATTCTTGGGTAGTATACCTGTTATAGACTGTTAGTTCTCATCCTTGATTGTGGGGGGCTCGGATCACTAGCTCAAAGACTTGGATTTCAAACCCTTGTTAAAGGAACAATTACATGTTGTATGAAGGACTATTTTTACCGACGATATTGAGGCTGTTTGGAAAGCCTTTGAACTTGAGATAACTGCATACCTTGAAGACTACTTGGAGTTGATCCTTTATGAATTTTGAGGTTGGTGTATTGAAGAACCATAGAAGGATGTTTGTGAAGTATTTAACATCTTGAAGACCTTTTGTGGAAACTCTTATAGAAGCATTCCTGAATATTGGAAGCATATATTGAAGGATCATCTAGAATACGTCTTTGATGTTTTTTTTTTAAATATTGTTTTGTTGTCATTGGTATTTTGACGTTTAGAAGCATCGGTTGGAGCCTTGCGTAGCGTCGGACTAGCGACACTTATTTTCTTCGGAAGAGAGACTCTTAGAAGCATCAATTGGGGTATTGTGTAGCATCAAACTAGCGACGATTCTGTTCATCAGAAAAGGGACATGCATAATCGTCGGTTATGGTGTTAGTTAGTGTCAGAATTGCGACGCTCCTATTCATCGGAAGGGAGATGATTATAAACGTTGGTTATGGTGTTAGTTAGCATCGGAATAATGACGCTTATAAATGCTGGTTATATCATCAGAAGAGTGACTTTTTCATCAGAATAACGACACTTATAAACGTCAGTTATGGTTTTAGTTAGCGTCAGAATTACAATGCTAATAAACGTCGGTTGAAACTTCGGAAGAGCGATGAGGTTTACAAGATCGAAAGAGTGACGAAGTGTGAAACGTCAGAAGAGCGACGACAAATTCGAAACATCAGAATTGCAACACTAGCAAAAAACGCCAGAATTAGCGTCGCTCTACCAAAAGTTAATTGAAGTGTTGGAATTTCAACGCAACGAGAACCGACGTTTTGCCTCCCCACAAAGTGTCGCTCTTGGAAGGCTTATGTGTCGCAAGAGCAACATTTTGGCCGTCGAAAATTGGTCCAAATGTGCTAGTGGTAGAAATTGTGTCAATCATATTTTGTATGCAGAATTTATGCCACTCAAAAGTTGATCTTCCTCTTTTCACCACGATAATTCAAGAGGATTCCAGGCAAACCAAATTATTCATGATACGGGGGCTATCCACATTATTATGATGAAGAAGACTCTAGAAGATTCTATCTTGAAACTTTCATTAAGATTTTAGGTAGTCAAACTTAACCACTAGTAGGCTATTGGGCTATGTTATAACCAGACCACTAGGAGGAAAAGGGGTTCCATTATTTCAAGTGCATTTTTTCCATAACTGAGAAAAAATAATCCAGGGGATAGGGGATAGAGCAAAAATAGAGGATTTTTCACTCTAGTAGCCTAGAGGCCACAAAGCATACTTCTTTATACTCAAAAGCATTTTTTATTCAGAGAAAGGGAGCATAGAAGCCTCACCTTCCAACTGGGATCCCCCCTTAAAAGGGCTTCCCAGGTCATATCTTGTGTCAAATGTGTTCATGAGATTACATTTCATTGTTCTTTATTTTCTACATAATTTTGATTTGCATGCATACACTATTAACAATAATCTATAGATCCATAATTCTAAAAATAAATAAAAATCTAATAGTGTAAAATTTCATATTTTAAAAATAATTTTATTACATATGTCGTGAAGAACTGTCTAGTGGGATATCCACGAAAGTTTATAGATCAGGTATAGTACAATGTATGGAAATTACATGAATACAACAAAGAAAAAGAAGATGGTGAACAACATGTTGATGTTGAATAACAAGGAAGAATTGAAGCTACTATAAAACCATGAGGAAGGGGAGAAACTCAAAAAAAAATGAGCCCTTACAAAGATCAACAAGGAAAATTCAAACACTAATGAGGTATAGATATTATGAATTAATTGTAGAAATTATACAAACAATATGTATATCAATGGATTCAATCCGATCATTAGGGTAATTTTGATGTCTAAAATGGACCTCCTAAGGAAATTATAAAATAATAATGGAAATAATAACATAATATTTGATGACATCATCAAATTTTAGAGGGAAAAAAGAAAAAACTACTTTTTCAACTCATATTTTCAACTTATCTCCCAAAGTTTTTACTCAAATTTTGAGCGGGAGTACTCCTTGGATGCAAAAATTAATTCCTCATCCAAGGAGTATCCATGTTTCACACTTTCGATGAGTCTTGCTACACAAGAAAAGATAAATACATGAAAAATGTGATTGTAATAATGTTTTTTATGTATTTCTCATTTTTTGTGTAGCAAGGTCCATCGAAAGTATGCAACATGGTTACTCCTTGGATGAGGAATTAAATTTTGCAACTGACGAATACTCCTGCTTGAAATTTGAGTACAAAATTTGGGAGATAAGTTGAAAATACAAGTGGAAAAAATAGTTTTATTATTTTATTATTTTTTAATACTTTTACCCTTTCACTTAACAAATGGTGAATCATCCCCCATGGTTGACATCATCATCTTGAATCCTATTGGTTCTTATAAAGTTTATTTTTGTTGTACATTTTTCTTAGGAGGCCTATTTTAGACCTTAAAATTCCCCTAATTGGCATTCGATGTGCTAAAGCAAGATATTGTATCCTTCTACAAATCAATTGCAGAAAATAAACACGATCGCTAATCACAACAAGTAAAGAAAGAACAAACCACAAAACAGATATTTTCTTGGGGAAAGATTGCTGCTCAAAACCCCTTTATATTCTATTGTATATTCACCAAGGAATCATGAAATAATTACAATGCACTCTTCTGACAAGAGTCTCCTGCACTCTCACAACTGTATCACACTGATCTGGACAAAATCGATCGATTCTTAGGCGATTTTGAGTCTCTTCTCAACGTGCCTTGCTTGCACAATTAATGTGGAATTATATCCCTATTCTTTAGGAATTTCATCTTTCCAAAACTGCGCAATGCTCATGGGAAATACTATGGTTGTCTTACTACATGCAGGTATCCTACTAATGATACAAATGATAGTTAAAATCCCTTTAACCTTTGTCTCAACTGGGTCTCCACTGAAATTGACATGCATGCAACTATTAATAGTAAATGATCAGTTGCATGATAGATCACTGCATGTGAATTAAATCTGATTTAATTCACTTGATCTCTCACTAGTGCAACAAACAATTACAACTAGTTCAACTGATTTTAAATCAATTAATTTGAGTTAACTGATTTCTCATGCATTAAACTAATGTACTAATTGCAACTCGAACTCCATAACTAATAGAATCACTCTGCATGCCTCACTAACCACCCTCAACTCCAAATTCATGAGCTAACTGAGTCTATCACACTTAGCTAACTATTTCAAGTGATTATGAGATAATATTACATTTATTGTCCAATTTAATTAAGGGAAAATTAAATTAGAAAGACATATCTTATTGAATTTTCAACACTCCCTCTCAACAAGAAAGGGATTATCAGCTACCATGATCCTACCTCTATGGTATTTGAATTTTCTCTTAGCGAGTGCCTTCATCAGAATATATGCATCCTAATCTTCTATAATATTCCAAATTTTCCATCAGCTAATTGGAATATTAGAGTTCCTACTTTTATTATTTAGTTAAGTAAATAAAAGGGTGGAGGGACCCATAAACCCAGTAGATGAATAAAATCCACTTCTGTTGTGTGAATGTGAGTTATTTAGATAGTGGAGCATCATTATAGAGTAGTGGAGCAGATTATTGATGAAGGAAGAGTGGAGGTAATGGATAAATAATTTTGAAGTGATGGAGGAAGTGGCACATTAAATAAACACATGATGGAGATAGTGGAGGAATACATGCAAGATGATGGAGATAGTGGAGTAGTAATTTCAGAGATGATGGATATAGTGGAGGACAATATAGTCTTTATGGAGGGTATTGGCCACATGGTGGGCCAAGGCTAGGGAAGGCTCACAACCATAAAAGGAAGGTGAGGGTAGCAAATGAGGGGAGTCTAGATTTTTATTGTTGAGTGTCGAAAGTCATTTATTTGCATACTTCAACTGTTTAGCTAAGTCTGTTGTGTCGTTTATCACCGGGTGTTTCTGAGCGGGAATCCCACCCTTACCCACAAGGGACGTTGAGTGCCTACTATGGAAATGTTTTCTTGGGCAACATTCATCATCTAGAAAACAATTCCACATTCAACCACTCTCATCTTCACTTCTAGTGTTACACCATTTTTTGGTCATATAACCTATTATCATTAGATGGACCCAAGTACACCATGTAAGACCAATTTTACCCTAAGTAAAATTTCTTTCACTATGTGAAATAACTTACCAAAACACATTTATTAGGTTGTTTATGGTCTAAACAGGAAACCCCAAAGGGAAATATTAAACAAATCTATATTTGTTAGATTTTCCTCGTGGAATAATTAATTAAACAATAATTTAATTATTATTCTTAGTCACATTTAACTCAAAAGAAGGAAATTAATTAGATAAATCCTTATTTATCTTATTATTTTCTAGGAATAATTATTTAATTTTTTTTAAAAATAATATTCCCTATTAAATATGACTAAATCATTTATAAATAATTAAATAAATCATTATTTATTTAATTATCATTCAACCACTTCCTTAAAATAATAAATAAATCATTTATTTATTTATTATTTACAAATAAAGGGATTTTACCCAAGTCAAATACCTTTTCCCTCCAACAAATATAATAAAATATTCCATAAAAGGTGGATCTAGATTTGGTTAACGTTATTTTAATCATGCACCAAGATCTAGAATGACCCAATATTTTGTTATAAATAGGAGGGTTTTTCCTACCATTCTTCACATTTTGTTGCCTATTAGATCACTCTGGATCTAAACTCTTGGTCTGACTTTGAGCCATTATCATTTTCATATTCTCCATTATTTGCTGTGTGAGCTCCCTTTGAGTTCTATCTTTGTCTGGGTTTTCTACACCAACAGGAGAGAGAAATGCTAGATCTAAAGTGCTGAGGACTTCCAAGAACCCATCCCATTGAGGAGAATTGGAAACACCTTCTTGTTTTCCTCCCAGGTGCCCTTAATACAAAAATTCTTTCAAAAATATTGTTCTCGTCTTGTCTATTGGATGTATGGAGCAAAACCTTATTTTCTACCGCTTTTTAATGTTGAGGAGATGAATGCATAGATCTGGATTTGTGCAGCATTTGTCTTGATCAACTAACTACAGATCTGAAGATATTGGCAGCCATATTTGATGTTAGGGCTATAAGTTATGCGTAGCTAAAGTGGTATTTTTTCGTACACTTCGACAAAAGATTCATACTAACATCTAGCTATAGGAATTATGCATTCCTGAACTTGGGTTTCAGAGTTGGAAGGTATTTATCAGTACTTCAGCTAAGAAACCGATGGAGGGATAAGCCCTTCATAATGTGGATCCATTGCAATCTTCCAGGAGTTTCATTGACATATCCAACATCAGGCCATCCATCCATTCTCCTATGCAACAACATTTCTTGCAGGAATTGCGTAATTCTCTAGTGAGGGTTTGAGGATAAGAGGAAGTTCCAAGAAACTCAGCTTGGAATCATGTGAGGGATTAATCCTTCACTTCGAGGATCACTTCAACATCCTGTGACCAACAATGTATTATCTATCAGCATGCTACACCATTAGCCTTCCTAGAAAATGTAGTATTTCCTAGCAGTTGTGCATGCAGCAGCTACATATTCAGTGGAGGAGCTAGAACTCAAGTTTTGAGCTTGGGAATCGAGGGAAGGGATGAGCCCTTCAGTTAGTGAGCTGAGTGGTGCTATTGCAGTAGATAGATCATTATTTTAGCCCCATATCAGCAGTTTTATCCAAGGAGTGCATAACTTAGCCAACAAGGGTGTAGTGTGAAACTAAAAAAGGGCCAAAATTCCAAACTCAAAATCTGGCCAAACCATTTCTGGGTTTTTTCTGGGTTTTAAGAGTAGAATTCGTGGTTAAAATCTTAGATATTTATGATCACTCCAGCAGCCTCTTGCACATATATATTCTTCCCAGCAGCAGTAGTTTCCAGCAGCAACAATTTATACTTTCCAGTGCTAATTTTCATTAGTGTATTTCAACCATCTTGTGGCTTGAGTGCATTCCTTTTGGAGCACTGTGTACTTACATTGATGTTGATACATAATGATATGGCTCAGCTATTTCTACTAATGTTTTAATGTCTTGATGTTACATTCTGACATTTCCAGCATTTTAAAGTTTTATGCTTACATTCTAGTTATTGCCTTTATTGAAATGTTATAAATGTTCTATATTACTGTCTTTCCCATTTTGGGATATTAAAGTGGTATCAGAGTATGATCCTTGGCTCAGCTTGTGGGAAATTCATGACATCAGAGGAATAGGAAGAAGAAGCAAAAAAAGAAGAAGTATTTAATGGCGAAAGGATTGAGTTTTTCCACACTTCTCTTCAGATCTATGCATGATCTCACCATGGAGATCAAAAATATGAGAAGGGAAAGACCAAGGGAAAAATTAAGAGCATTTTAGAAGGGAGAAGGTCCGAGCACTTCCTATCAGTAGTATAATAAACCAGTGGTGCAGAAAGTTCCACAACACCTTACTATGCCCACTTTCCTTGCAGAAGGAAATGAATGGCATGGAGATGGAGGATATTTGGAGAATGAGACTCTCAGTGATTATCTTGCAGAGTACAAATCTCAATCTAGAGCATTCAAATAAAATCTAGCTTTCTAGTAGTTTTTCCAGATTAAAGAGAAACAGAGACCCCACAACTGCAATAGAAGAAGAGGGAATATTCATAATAGATTATTTCTAACTACATTCGATGGGTCATTGAAAAGCACAAAAAAATCTTGGATGGGGAAGTTAGATGCATTCTTGTAGCTACACCCAGTAGCAGAAAAGGAAGCTATTCATATTGCAACGCTACACCTTGAGGGCAAAGCAAATGACTAGTGGTTCAACAGATTGAAACATGCAAGAGTCACTGCATATGCAGAGTTCACTCAAAGATTGGTAAAGAGGTTTGACAGAAGAAAACCAGAGGCAGTTTCCATTGAGACATTTTCTGACATTAATGAGGAAGTATATGAGGAGAAAAAGGAAGATGTCAACACTGATACTCTGGGAGAAGAGAAACTACCACCACCACCAGCTGCAGTAGAGGTACTTGCATCAGTGGGAGGAGCACTTTCATTTTGGCAATATGTTCCCAAGACTTTGACATTGAGAGTCCAAGGCATGATTCAGGAGGTGCATGAGGAAGAGTAAGAAGATACCAGCATTGGTGCAGCAATAGAGGAGAAGCCATCACCATCACCAACAATTGGAGAATAAATTTCACTGGTCGTAGGAACTCTTATAGATTTGCAAGATGTTCCCAAGCATCAACTGATCCAAGGTATGCAAAAATTTCCACCCCATATTATTTCATCACATCAGATGGAGATTTGTGGGGTCATGCCATTAGGGAAATTGCATGACCAAGGGTTAGAGCACATTGCTGATTTGGAGTATCAGACTATCACTACGCATAGGACCCTTGACTGGTTCAAGGAGAATATTTATAGCTATCCCATTTTGACATTTTTGAGCTGCACACAACACTGTCTGTTGGAGTGTGGAGTTTCTGAGGATGGGATTAGCATATTCCTAATGCAGGGAAGCTATACAATAGCATTCGAGGACCGAAAGTTATTGTTGCATGAGCTGTCCTTTTCTATTTATGACAAATAGATATTCTCCATTATGCATACATTGGTAAAATTCTGTCAGTTTTTGATGGGCAATAGATTTCGAGTGAAGACCAACCACCATAGTCTCCAACATATTTTTGAGGAGGAGCACCATCTACAAAGGAGGTAACAACGGTGGATCAGTCAATGCAGGAATATGAGTTCAACATTGTGTATGGAGAGGGCCATGAGACAATAGATGCACTATCATGGAGATCACCAACGATGTCACTGAGGATCAATGATGATTTAAGGGCCTAGTTATTATTTGAGCATTCTGATGAATGCTTCCTTATGAAGAATTGGATGGGAATATGGTATATGGTAGACATCATGTAATGGATAACATCTTCGATTATCAGGAAAAATCCTTCTTGATGAGCACCTCACATCTCAAAGAGAATTTTCTACATGCAGCATATTCAAAACCTCAGAGGTTCTACCAGGCCATCAGAGAGAGATTTTCATGGAGAGACCTCAAGGAGGATTCACTTCGACATATCATGGAGTGCAAATATTGTCATCAAATTATGGAGGATGGTATTGTTGACATTGATCCGCTCTCGAGGTATGCACATTGCTTCGAAATTTTCACACAGTACATCTCTTCACCCGTGACCGGATTATCTTTCTAGGATGTCTTCATGCTTCATGGTCTTCCCAAGGCCATAGATAGGGATGGGGACAATTATTTTATGATAATTTTTTGGCAGGAGATTCTCCATTGGGTGGATACCGAGCTAGTGAATGATATGAGTAATCACCCATAGTTGGCTGGATGGATGGATATGATGACCAAGTGGTTGGAAATCTACTTGAAAATATATGACATAGGGTAGCAAGAAGCATGGCTACGCTAGATGCTCTTGGGTGAGTATGGTTACCACTCGACATTTCAGATAGGAATGTTCCATGCCTTGCAAAGTACTGAAGTGATGCATCAACAGGAGGCATGGTTGTGCTGGCTACTCTTGGTAGAGAATGGAAATGACATTTCATTTTATATGTCCATTGGTATATCATTGTTTCCTACCTGGAATTCTAGTGATGAGATGCAACAGCTAGAGCCATGGTTGCGCTGGTTACTTTTGAGAAATTTTTTCCGTCACATGACATATCACATGTTAATGGGTATGTTCTTGTTTTGGAATTTCCATGATAATCATATGATGTGGCAACAGGAAGCCTTGCTGCGTTGGCTTCTGTTAGGAGAGCATGGCTATCATACTTGGTATGATGATAATGTTGTATGGCAGCAAGAGGCATTGCTTTGGTGGCTGCAATTGGGAGAGTATGGTTTGAAATTTTATATGTCAATCCATATGTCTCTATTTTCCACTTTTCATAGTGTTGAGATGATGGTTAGAGCAAGAAAGGCCACTAGGGCCAACGATTGGAGCATGGAGAGACACAACCTACTCCATGTAGCATGGGTTGGAAAGATAGCTTATGAGTTGGGACTTTCAACTTGGGGAAGGAACCACTACTCTTCACATATCTCATGTAGAGAAGAGACTCTTGGAAAATAGATGGTTGCCACGTGGGGACTCATTAATGAGGAGAGGAATCTAGCTACACAACTGGAGGCCATTCTAGACATTCTAGAGAGGCAACTATGGAGCTAGGCATTCAAAACACATTGGAGCAGATGGGGAAACCTTCCATATAAGGATGCCACTTGGGAGGGAGATGGATTTCTACAACATCCAATTTTGCAGTTGCTTGAGGAAAAATAAAAATTTGGCAGGGAGGATTGTGATATTCCAAATTTTCCATCAGCTAATTGGAATATTAGATTTCTTACTTTTCTTATTTAGTTAAGTAAATAAAGGGTGGAGGGACAAATAAACCCAGTAGATGAATAAAATCCAATTCTGGTGTGTGAATGTGGGTTAATTAGATAGTGGAGCAGCCTTATAGAGTAGTGGAGAAGATTATTGATGAAGGAAGAGTGGAGGTCATGGAGAAATAATGATGAAGTGATGGAGGAAGTGGTGCATTAAATGCACACATGATGGAGATAGTGGAGGAATAAATGCAAGATGATGGAGATAGTGCAGGAATAATTACAGAGATGATGGAGATAGTGGAGGACAGTGCAGTATTGTTGGAGGCTAGTCGCCACATGTGAAATGCAGCTATGAGGTGGGCCAAGGCTAGGGAAGGCTCACAACCATAAAAGGAATATGAGGGCAGAAAAGGAGGGGAGTTTGGATTTTTATTATTGAGTGTCATAAGACATTTCTTTGCATGCTTCAACTATTTAGCTAACTCTGCGGTGTTGTTTAGCACCGAGTGTTCCCATGTGGGAATCCCATCCTCACCCATGCGGGACTTTGAGTGCCTACTCTAGGAAGGTTTTCTTGGGAAACATTCATCATTCGGCAAACAGTGCCACTTTCAGCCACTCTCATCTGAACTTCCAGCTACAAGAATTATACATTCCAGAACTTGGGTTTGAGAGTTGGAAGGTAGTTCTCAGTACTTCAGCTGAGAAACCTGTGGAGGGATCAACCCTTCAAACTGTGGATACATTGCAGTCTTCCAGAAGTTTCATTGACATATCCAGCATTAGGCCATCCATCTATTCTCCTATGCAACAACATTTCCTGTAGGAAATGTGTAATTCTGTAGTGAGGGTTTGAGGAGAAGAGGAAGTTCCAAGCAACTCAGCTTGGAATCCTATGAGGGATTAATACTTCACTCCGGGGATCACTTCAGTAGCCTATGATTAGTAGAGTATTATATATCATTAGGCTACATCATCAACCATCCTCGCGGAAAATTTCATGTGGACTCGCGTATACACGCGGAAAAGTCTGGGCATAACCGCGTATGGGGATTTTTACACTGTTTTTTAGTGAATTTGTCCAAGTCTGTAGAAATGGGTGCCCAAAGCCATAAAAGCAATCATGAATCATATGAAGGTGAGAAATGATGCTATAACACTAGATAGTGTCGTATTTCCCAGCAGTTGTGCATGTAACAATTGCATATTCAGTGGAGGAGCTAGAACTCAAGTTTGGAGCTTTGGAATCAGGGGAAGGGACCAACCCTTCAGTTAGTGAGATGAGTGGGTGCTATTGCAGAAAATAGATCATTATTTCAGCCCCATATCAGCAGTTTTATCTAGGGAGAGCGTAACTCAACCAACAGGGGTGTAGTGTGCAACCCAAAAAGGGTTGAAATTAGAGACTCAAAATCTGGCCAAAAAATTTCTAGGTTTTTTGAATATAATGCGTGGTTAAAATACCGAATCTTTATGAACACTCCAAAAGCCTCTCACACATAGATCCTCTTCCCAACAACAATATTTTATACTTTACAGTGCTAAGTTTGATTAGTTTATTTCAACCATGTTGTGGCTTGAGTGCATTCCTTTTGGAGAACTATGTACTTACATTGTTGTTGATACATAATGATATGGATCAACTATTTCTGCTAATGTTTTAATGTCTTAATGTTATATTTCGGTATTTCCAACATTTAACAATTTTGTGCTTACATTTTGGTTATTTTCTTGATTGAAATGTTATAAATGTTCTATATTCCTTTCTTTCCCATTTTGGGATATTACATCTTCCATCGGAATGTACCAAAGTAACATAATGCGCCTCTGAACACAATTTTAGAGATGGTGGTACCAAATGTCTATATGCTTGGATCTATCATGGAATACTGAATTAACCGAGAGTTTAATGCAACTCTGTTTATGAAAATGTATCTCCGTCGGATCCATCTGAGAATTAAACAAACCAACTAGAATCATCCTCATCCAGACGGCCTCACATGTAGCCTAACTGGCTACCATGTACTCTGCCTTGGCTGAACTGAGTGCCACAGATCTCTGCTTCCTGTTGTACCAAGAAACTGTTGTCGAACCTATGCTAAATATCCCTCCTGATGTGCTCTTTCTATCTGATGGACTGCCTGCCCAATATGCATTGGTGAAGCCTTGAAGCTTCACTCCCTATGTCTGTCTGTACCATAATCCATACTCTATAGTACCCCTGAGATATCTTAAGACATGATTCCCCTCCTTCCAAAATATCTTGGTCAACTTAACCATAGCTTGACTCAGATGGTTAACTGCGTAGAAAATTTCTGGTATGGTGTTCACCAAGTACATCAGTGAAACCAAAAGCTTCCTGTAAATAGTAGCGTACACTACCTCACCTAAAGTAGCATCCTCCTTCCTCCAGTTTCCTTGAAGAGGAGTCTCCATGGGTTTAAAACTCTCCATGTGAAAGTTACTCAAAATATCTTTGGCATACTTGCCTTGAGAAATAAATATCTCACCATCCCGTTGCCATATTTCCAAAACAAGGAAATAGTGAAGAAGTCCCATGTCCTTCATCTCAAACTCTTTTGTGAGATCCTCCTTGCAAGAAGTTATGAGTTGCTCGTCACCTGTCAAAATTAGATCATCAACATAAAGTACGATAATCAAGAGCTTACCATCAACCACAATCTGGTATAGGTTCGCATCCGCTTCACTCTTCGTGAAGCCCAACCCGGTGAAATAGCTATCAATCCTGGTGTACCAAGCATGAGGTGCTTGCTTCAGCCCATATAGTGCTCTCTTGAGTTAGCACACATGCGACTGACTGTCAAAGGTCTCAAGACCTTTTGGCTACTCTATGTACACTTCTTCCTCAATAAATCCATTGAGAAACAAAATTTTCACATCCATCTGATGTATCTGCCACCCCATCTGTGCTAAGAGTGCAAGGATAGATCTAATCGATGAGTATCTCGCAACTAGTGTGAAAGTCTCCTCCTAGTCAATCCCCTCAACTTGTGAGAATCATCAAGCTACCAATCTAACTTTATAATTCTCCACACTCCCGTATGTTTCCTGCTTCACCTTATAGATCCATCTAGATCCAACCACTGATTGTTTGACTGGTCTTGCGAAAACTTCCCATGCACTATTCTTGAATATGGAGTCATAATCCTCAACTATGGCATCAACCCAAATTGGTTTCTGCACTGCTTCCTCAAAGGAGGATGGTTCTATCACAATACACTTGCTAATAAGTGTTGAGCCCTAAAAATGTCCTTTCCTTTCATCAAATTTCACTCCATTCCATTTTTCCTTTATTAGCTATAGGCTTAAAAGATCAATAGGAATGATTAAAATCACTTTAAGAATGCCTGCAATGACTGACTTATTATGCTTTTGTGGTTTTGTTGTCATAGTGATTTTTTAGCAGACTTAGCTACATAATAAAGTCATTCTGTAGCTAGTCGCATATTCCGTAGCCATATTTATGTTTACACAGGTTACAGGTGTCATTTGAGGGAAAGACACATATGGTTAAATTCCAGAACTCTCCTACATCATTCCTTGTTCTCCACGAAGGCTGAGAAAAAATCTGAAAGTGGTTATGCACGTGGACAAAGCCAAAACCAAGAAGCAGACTTCTACAAGGATAAGGACTCTGCAGATGTCTTCATAAAAATACGAGTCCTCAACAGGAGTTCTAGTTTGATTTTGATTATAAAAGACACCTATGCCTATTTCTACTCAATGAAAGTTATGTATTTTCTTATAAAAATAACTCGGTGAATCGAGAAACAGTTAGTTGATGTTTTGTTGTTAGTTCTCAAAGACTGTGATACTCTGTTTCTGAGCATTTTTCCTTTAATGAAAGAAATATAACTTTAATGCATGACCTGAAGCAACTTTAAGGAGTTAAGGATTCATGTGCCAATCTGATGGTAGAGGGCCCCTACTGTCCAAAAGGCTTTGTGCATATTTTCTAGATAAGTGACCTTTAACTCTGCTTTGTTCTTAACTTAGGCAGTTTTCTGAGTTTATCCTCTTGCATCATGCTTATGTCATTTACTTACATCGAATATTATAGTCAATCTTGTTCTCATGAGCTGTTCCAATATATCACTAATGCATGAATGAGATATAGCTGTAGTACTCTTGAGTTAATTGCATTTTAGTTCAGTTCTGTTCAATGCATTTCAGTTCTATTAGTTAATTGCATTTCAGTCCTGTTAATTAGACTTAAAAGACCCTCATTATTTTATAATCTTCTCTTGTTCTTAACTTCTTCTAACACATCATTATCATATGAACAAGAATTAGTTATATCATTTTGAGCTCTTGACTGTTCTGCAATTTCTCATACTTTTACAAACAGCCTTTTTCCCAATTTGTTCCAAGAAATCTCTAACCTTTGAACGAGGCTTAATAGTAACATTTTGAGTTGCAGAAGGATTTAATTCTTGTGTCATAAGTTATTTTAGCATAGGGTTCCTTACTATGTTGCAGATAATCTTTTCTCAAAATATTCCAACAAATTTCTAACAACGGATGAGATTTTCTCTATGATATTTTAAGTTGTTGTTTACTAAAGAGAACCTCATTTCATCAAACTAATCCTTTTCTCAATTTGTTCCAACATACCTCTAATGAAATGAATTGGACTAAGTTTAATGTTATGAGTTACTTTTCTTATCAGCTTTACAATTTGTGGATTAGCATTTTCTGTTCTTAGGTGTCATTCATAGTTTAGAGTAGATTTTATTCTGTTTTAGTGTGATCAGTAACTTCTCTTTGCTAGAAATTCAGTTCTTTTCCCCTTAGTATAAAAACAAAAAACCAAAAACACCAAAAAAAGCACTAAGCACAACGAAGTAGGAAGAAGATACCTAGGCACATATGGTGCACTTCACTTCAACAGTTTACTAGCTCTGGTTGACAATTTATGACATCAATTTAGGAACACTAAGTTGAGTAGACATTTTGGCCCCGTTGCCGAGGAAGTGTAACTAGGTAGCCTTATTTCTAACCTCTTAAATACAATGATATGCGTAGAGAAGGAGACTCAAGGGGTAGATTTATAAGAAGCAGAAGCCTGATTCCTAGAACACCACTTGTTCCACCAAGACCAAGAGGCGGCACACCTCCAACTCAAACCCACATCGCATACTATACTGATCATAGACTCCCAAAAGACTTAAGATCAGATATTCCATTAGAAATACCTTCCACTTCATCCACTGAACCTGTCTTAGAAGAATATTCAAGGACCCCTGCTAGAGACATAAACTTTTCCACTTCCACAGAAGAATCAACCATGGAAGAAGAAGGGGGAGGAGGAGTCTTTAATGGAGAACATACACTATTTGGAGGAGGTAGACGTAGAGGTAGAGGAGAAGGAGGTAGAGGTGCAGAAGGAGAAGGAGGTAGAGGTGAAGAAGGAGGAAGAGGAAGAGGTAGAAGGGAAATGGGAAGATCTTTTGGGTTTCCTATAGTAGATGAAGAAACCAATGGAACTATGAAAAATATTTCACCCTCTGTCCTTCCAAACTTTTATGGACTCAAAAGTGAAGATCCTGAAACCTTCCTATTTGAATTTGAAGTCCTATGTAGAACCTATGATTACTTACAAGATGCCCAAAAACTTAAACTATTCCCTTCAACATTGAAAGGAGCAACATTAAAATGGTTTATGAGTTTAATCAACAGTTCTATTAGGACATGGGAAGACATGAAACAGGCATTTCTAGAGAGGTATTTGGACTACTGTATGCCAGTCAACCATAAGGAGGAAGTGTTTAAAATGCTACAAAAAGAGGATGAAAATATGGAAGATTTGTTGGAAAGGTTTAACTATAACATCAAGAGAGAAAAAATGGAAAACTTAGATCAAGATACTTTGAAAGCTCTCTTGTTGAAGACAATTAGGGATGAATGGCTAGATATCCTTAATATGATGGGAAAAGGGGATATATCTCAGCTCACATTACTTGAAATAGCTGAATTATGTATCAACCTTTTAAGAGGGAAATCTAAAACTGTAAAAGGACCAAGAGACCCTACTCTTGCAAGGGCAAGTAAGTCTGCTTCTAGGACAATAAGTAGGTTAGAAATAGGACATATGCTTTATGAATTCAAATCTGACATTTTAGGGAGTCTTAATGAACAAATAGACACCCTTAAGTTATAAAACAAGAAAAAAGCTGAATCTGATGCCTTAGCAATCTTTTGTCCCAAATGTAGAAAGAAGCATGCCTTAAGAGAGTGCCATTTGGATGCAAAAATAATAGAGACTTGTGTAATTTTTTTCAGAAAAACATGAGACCAAGAGTTGTCCTTCACTTCTTGGTCCTAAAGCTATCTTTCAAGAAGAAACCCCTACAAATTCCACAGATTCTCTCAATTTTGTCTCTAGGAGGCCTTGGCAAGGACCTCAAACACAAGGATTCCATGATCAGCTGTATAATCAACCACCACCAAATTGGAATTCTTGGCAGCAACCTTGGCCCCAATTCCAAAATAAATCTCAAACTTGGGCACAAGGAGTACAAAATCCCTATGGAAGATACTCTCAGTATTATCAATATCCACCAACTTATCCACCATATCCATATTTCCCTCCTCAACAAAATCCTCAACAAAATCCACAACATCAAAATCCACCACTTCCATTACCATTTCCTCAGAAATCAAATCAGTTACCTGCCCAACCCATACCAAACCCCAACAATAAAAATCCTCAGAACACATACATGATAGAAGGCCAACAATTCCCAACCTATTTGATTACTCCTTTAGACCTTAATGATGTTCAACTTAGGTCTGGAAGAATACTTGAAAAGAAGAAACCTTTTGTAATCATACAAGAGCAAAACAACTCTGAGGAAGATTATCTATGGGTAAATAAAAGTCTTGAAGAGAACACATCTTTTCAAGACCCAAATATTGAAAAATCAAAACAAAAGGAACCAATAATTTCAGCTCCTATGTTAGAGAAGCCATCAACATTCACTTCTACACCTCCCTTTCCAGAAATATTACAAATTGATAAGGGTGTAGAAAAACAAATTATGGTGCCTAATTATGATTTCCTAGATGAGCTAAGGAATGTCTGTATTAAGATCCCATTACTACAAGCCATCAAGGAAATTCCAATCTTAGCAAAGACAATAAAGGAGTTGAGCATGAAAAAAATAAGAAAAAGAATAAAAGAGACAAAGAAAATTCAACTGGTAGGAAAAATAGCAGACATCATGATGGGTAAGATTGCTATTCCAAAGTATCTAGATCCAGGAAATCCAGTTGTTAAAATACACATCAATGGAACTGAGATCCAAAGCACACTTATTGATTTAGGAGCAACAATCAATATCATGAGTAGACAAATCATGGATAAACTAAAACTTCCTAATATTCTTTTTACACCCACATTATTACAATTAGCAGACAGATCTATGATTAAACCTGATGGGGTAATAGAAGACATTCCAGTGTCCTTAGATTCTTGGGAGTATCCTGTGGATTTTATGATCCTAACTCCTAAAAATAATCTAGGAGGACATCCTATAATATTAGGAAGACCTTGGTTAGCTACAGCTGATGCTTTCATTAGCTGTAGATCCGGTGATATGTGTTGGTGTCCCGTGTTTTGATAGTTTGGCAAATCAAAAGGCAAGGTAACATCAGAACCAATCTTTAGAGTCCCAAGATCTAGTCCTCCTGTTCTCAGAGAGGGATCTCTCGAAAGTTTGTTTGCAAAGGTTTATCTTGTGTGCTTAAAATATCGGTTTTAGACTAGTTATTAAGTGCAGGTATTTATTTGTTTGTTTGGTTGGGCTGGAATGATACAGCAGAACATGAAAGGCCTAGGAAAGATATATAGGATAGAGAAATATCTGGTTCATTGGGAAATGGAGTCAAAAAGAGGTCATAACATACTCATCAATGGATATGGGATATCAAAGGGCAAATCTAACTTGGCCACAAGATCCTTTTGTTTTTGGAATGAGATGAACATTAATGATTTGGAAAGAGTGGTTTAATTCTCAACAAAGGGAATTTGAAAGCATTTTTTGAACAATAAAGAGTTCTTTGATAGACAGGGCTAACCATAAATTCTACAAATCACACCTTTAAGCAAATAATGATTTCAAACTTTTAAAATGAAATCTAAGATTCGGGGAACACCCTATTTCCTCAAAGATTTTATTTCAAATGACTTAGAAAACATAAATGATTCACTGATAATTGCAGTCATAGAAGAGGGAACGCCTAATACATCTATGATTACAACTATAAAAGACCTTCAAAACAATTGTTCAAGCAATGACAAAGGGAAAGATCGAAACAGACCTCTTTGAATAACTTAAAACAATGGTACTTCAAAGGTAGACGTCAATAAGAGCTTTCAAGTGATAGCAGATAAGCAGGGAGAACCATAAATCATGCTGAAACCAACTATTTGAGCTATTATAGAAATAAACAAGCATGAGGAATAAAGAGAGAGATTTAAGACTATAAAATACCTCAGCAGAAGAAAACATAAAACAGTGAAGGATGAATAGGTCTAAGGTGCTTCCAGGAGTCATTTCTTAGCCTAATAATTTCTATCCTACTGCAGTAAGAAGTTATGGAACATAATGAAAATAGGGGAAAAACATAAAACAGTTCAGAATACTTCACCAACAGCCAAGCTCATGGATCCAATGATAGAGCCTTCTCAGAAACAAGCATGCAACAACATCATCACGACCTCCAAGACTTCAATTTGTTCTTCAACTTCAACGGACTATGTATTTATTTCAAAGAGTTTCAGTATCACAACTTGTGATCAAACAACAACCAACAACCAACCCTTTACTCATCTTCTACAAAAGTATATATAGAATAAAGAGGAGGTGAGATCTGATAAAATATCTCCAATTACAATTAATACAGACTTAATGGATTCTTGGCCTTTGGGGGGCTCAATGAAGAAACTTACATGGGTGTACTCTGTATTAAATGTTTACATAAATATTTAAGCTCGGTGAGAGCTTTTGTTGACCTTTGACGCTCTGTGTGGCGTCGAAGTAACTCTGCAGATATTTCTTGCATTGAAGTTTCTTGCAGAAGTAACTCTTCGGTTGTGTTTTGAGACAAATATCTGATCCCGATCAATAAATTCGGCTTCTGATTGAATACTTTGAGGCACAGGTGGCATCGTGGTAGCTAGAGGGGTCAATTTGCCTCAATTGTGGTGGTGGAAGCGCTCCTGTTGATAAAAAACTTAAGATTTTATTTAAACTGTGTTTTAAATCAGGGATTAGGCTTTTGATAATCATTCTTAGCCGTGATCCCCGCAAAATCTGTCTTTAATCCTCTGTTCTGATAAATTTTGGCCTTCGTCATTGATACTCTCTGCCTGTGCCCGATTCATGGTTTTTGCTGGTATGCAGGGCTACGCATGGGCGATATGGCATCAATGCCTGAAGAAACACTGATGAAACGTGTTTTTAACATCCTGCGATGATTTTATTTGATGAATCGAAGGCAGGAAGATCGTCATCCTCCGCCCTAGAATTTTCTTCGAAAATGGCAAGAAAACCATTTAAACCCTGCAAAATACAAAAAACTATTATAAAATCCTGCATATATAGTTTTACTGCTTCAAAAGGCACATGGAGGAAGCATGGCCATTGGATGGCATCATCCAACGATCAGGATTGAATGGAGAAGGCGGAAGAAAGATTAAATTAGCACCATCGATCGCGCAGAGATCGACAGTCGGGAGCAAAGGGGAAAGTAAAAAACGGAGAATCGTTGATTGGGCGATGGAATCATGGTGATGGAATATGGACCGTCGATCTGCAGATCAGATCGACGACAGAGATTAACTGGATGGCGCGCCGTAGCCCGGTTAATGATTAGGCATCTCCGGTGAGCGATAGCCGTTGGATGGCCTGCCCCTGATCGGACGGTGGATATCAATATCGCCGGGCGTCCACATCCGATCGATAATGCGCGATGGGCAAGTGGTTTTGAAAAATTACACGGGACGCGTGTCATGCGATGTATGGAATCGCTGGCGATCGGGGGAAAACAACTTTCGCCCAAAGGCAGTGCGATGAATACCGCCGATTTTGGGCAATCGGCTTATGGATGGCAGGGACCATAGGGAGACGGACTCCACACCGTCGATCTACAGATTAGATCGACAGTGGAGGTTAATTTGAAATTCGGACCGGCGGATAAGTTATAAAATAATTAAAAACCTAAGAATCAAAATAACCAAAGGTTTTAATACTTCGGGCAAAGAAATATTTAAAGGCTTGGCGCCCGACTGCGGGGCCTTAGGGCGCATGGGAGGATGATATGACCGGGGGCTAGAAAGGAGGAGCTAATCGCATCAGAGTTTTTAGAACCACGGAAAAATACTTGCGCCTTTGGAATTTAGCAATGCGATAAGCACTATGAGGGGTTTAGCAGCTGGTTCTAGGGTGCGGGCATGTGGGGGAAGTGGTTGAGACCTGGCCCAAAGGGGCTTAAACCCTTATGCACAAACATGTGTTTTTTATGGATTTCCAATGCTTTCAAAGGGATTCGAGGGTCTCAGTAAGGCTTAAAAGAGTGAGTCTCAAACGTTATAAAAATGGGTTTTTATGAATGGAAGAAGAGAACTCATGAAAAATAGAGGAATTTTATGGAGAAACAGGGAAGCAAATGAAGGTTAGTTTTGGAAGAAGGGGAAAAGGGAAATGGTGCTTGCAGCAGTATTCTGGCTTGGAGATCAGCAGGTTTTTTGAGTTCTGAAGGGAAACAACAGTGAAGTTTTGGACAGAGGAAAGGCATGAAGCCTTCAAGAGTCTTCAAGAGCCAACACTTTTTAATAATAAAATTTGTTCCTTGAAGGCTCAAAAAGTCTTAGCCACCTTTTGCTATAACATATATTATAGGTGGCTAACAATATGTACATCTCTGATGGTAGTTCAACCAAGAAATTTACCTTGTATCCTCCAGCAAAAACAATTATAGAATTAGATGATACTCAATGGATTGAGGATGAAGAAGACATACAACCTCTCTTCACAATTTCAGAAATTAGTGAAGATAGCTAGATTCTAAATACCTTAGAAAATTTTCAATCCTCTTCGGAATACAAAAATGAACAATTTCAAGAAGAATCCAACATTGAGTTTTTATCATCAAGACATATGTCTCTTTACTCCATGGATAAATTTGGTAGCTCTACAATTGAGATATTTCCAGGTAAAACTTTAAACATAAGCAAGAACCTAGAGAAATCTCAACAAGAAAAGCTAGTCAAGATATTACAGAGACATTCTTCTGCATATGCATGGGAGTACACTGATATGATTGGGATAAGCCCTAAGACTTGCACTCATCACATCTACATAGAGGAAAATTGTAAACCAATCAGACAACCTCAAAGACGGACGAATCCAAACCTTAGGGAGATTGTTAAAGAAGAATTGCAGAAATTGTTAAATGTCAACTTTATCTTTCCCATTTCAGATAGTCAGTGGGTTTCTCCTTTGGTAATTGTGCCAAAGAAAAATGGTAAATGGAGGGTATGTATTGACTACCAGGAATTAAACAAAGCTAATCTTAAAGATCATTTTCCCCTACCTTTCATAGATCAGGTGTTAGATACATTAGCTGGCAAAAAGTACTTCTCATTTTTAGATGGGTTTAGTGGTTATGATCAAATTTAAGTAGCACTTGAAGATCAAGACAAAACCACATTTACCTGTCCTTGGGGTACCTATGCTTACCGAGTATTGCCATTTGGACTATGAAATGCACCTACAACATTTCAAAGGGCAGTACTAGGAATATTTTCAGATCTAATACATGATTGTGTAGAGGTATATATGGATGATTTCACAGTCTATGGAAACACATTTGAAGAAGCCTTAGCAAACTTGGAAAAAGTTTTAAAGAGATGTAAAGAAGAAAATATTTCACTAAGCCATGAGAAGTGTTTTATGATGTTTACTGAAGGGATTGTTTTAGGGCATCACATTTCAGGGGATGGGATTAGAGTTGATGAGTCAAAAGTTGAAGTCATCTCTAACTTATCTGTTCCAAGTTGTCAAAAATATGTTAGGAGTTTTCTAGGATTTACAGGGTATTATAGAATATTTATAGAAAACTTCACCAAGATAGCATCTCCACTTTTCAAATTACTCACCAAGGACTGTGACTTCAAGTGGAATCCTGATTTCCAGTTAGCCTTTGAGACCCTGAAAACAAAAATCTCTGAAGCACCTATTTTAAGGCGACCTAACTGGAAATTACCTTTTCATATTTCAACAGATGCCCAGATACAACTTTAGGAGCTGTATTGGGACAAAAAGACCTGATTCCTTATGCCATCTACTATACAAGTAAAAATTTGACCCCTTCGGAGTTAAATTATACTGTAACTGAAAAAGAGTTCTTAGCTGTTGTTCATGCCATAAATAAATTCAAACACTATATAACAGGCTATGAAACTTTTGTTCACACAGATCACTCTGTAATTAAATATCTAATGAAAAAATCAATTACTAATAGCAGAGTCATAATATGGTTATTGCTTTTATAGGAATTCAAGATCACCATTCTAGATAGGCCTAGGAAACAAAATACAGTAGCTGATTTCCTATCTAGACTCCAAAACATTAAAGACAATACTCCAGTTGAAGATCAATTCCCTGATGAATATATTTTTTCAATTTCTACTCAAACTCCTTGGTTTGCCGACATTGCTAATTATCTAGTTTCAGGGAAATTTCCTTCAATAATGAATGCAAGAGACAAAAGAAAGATCATTTATGACAGTGAAAAATATTCATGGGTTGCTAATGAGTTATACAAAACAGGTCTAGACTTTTTCATTAGGAGATGTGTTCGAGAAGATGAGATGCCTGAGATCCTGAAGGCATGTCATGATGAACCTTGTGGTGGACACTTTGCTGATAAAAGGACAACTTATAAGATCCTTCATTTAGGATACTATTGGCCATCCCTCTTTAAAGATGCTAAAGAGTATGTCAAAAGGTGTGACAGCTGCCAAAGGGTAGGGAAACCTTCTCCTTCAGGTGAGATGCCATTGCAGCCTCAGGTAGATATTGAACCTTTTGAGAAATGGGCTTTAGATTTTGTAGGACCTATTAGTCCTCCATTAAGACAAAATAAATATATATTAGTTTGCACTGATTATGTTACCAAATGGGTAGAGGCTAAGCCATTACTTTCTGCTACTGAAGTATCTGTAGTTAATTTTCTTTTTGAGGATATTTTTACTCGTTTTGGTGTCCCAAGAGAAATTGTTACAGATCAAGGAGCTCAATTCACATCAAGGCTAGTGGAACAAATGGTGGAGAGGTATAAAATCAGACACAGAAAATCTACTCCCTATCATCCACAAGCAAATGGCCAAGTGGAATCTACTAATAAGGTCATTGAAGGGATCCTAACAAAGACTATTCATTTACATAGAAGAGATTGGGAAGACAGGCTTCCTGAAGCCTTGTGGGCCTATAGAACTACATGGAGAAGCACAATAGGTCATACCCCTTATGAACTTGTTTATGGAAAACAAGTCTTGTTTCCCATAGAGTTTCAGATTCAAAATTTTAAAATGGTAGTCCAGTTAGGACTTGATCTAATAGAAGCACAAAAGCATAGATTGGAGCAGATTAATGAATTGGATGAGATCAGACAGGATGCATTCAAGAAAAAAAATATAGTCCAACAGCAAAGGACTAGATGTCATGATAAGTACATTAAGGAAAATAAATTCAAAGAAGGTGACTGGGCCCTCTTGTTTGATTCAAAGTTCAAAGATTTTCAAGGTAAATTCCAAACACATTGGCTTGGGCCATATGAAATTGTGAAATTTTTTGACAATGGAGCAATAAAAATTAGGACAATAGATGAAGATAAGGTGACTTTTCTTGTAAATGGTCATAGATTGAAACTGTATCATAAGCCACTTTCAAGAGAAGAATTTGTCAAGAGATTCCAGGAGAACAGTGATGTGAAGTTAATGAAGAAGAATCCTTCTTCTTCATCAACTTAATTATATTTCCTTAAATCAGATGCTAAAAAAAAAAAAAAAAATTAAAAAAAAATAAATAAATAAAATAAAATAAAGTATAAACATGAAAACTAATAATTGATTAGCATGTTTATATAGAAAAGATAAGGTGAAAATCAAAATCCTTCTGACACTTTAGCTTTTCAAAATTGTCCTTTTCCTGCAAATAACTATCATAAAATCATAATTGCAGGCTTATTTTACATATCACATTCCACTTATGATCCATTTCATTCCATCATATCTCACTTCATCCATATTTCATTCACTCCATTCATCCATACTTCATTCACTCCATTTCATGATTCATCTCATTTCATTTCAGATTTTCAAAATTTATCTTTTTTCTGCAATTGAGTATTACAAATCATAAGTTGCAGGCCACTTTTCATATTTCATTCCACTCCACATTTATGATCCATTTCATTCCATCATATTTCACTTCATTCATGCTTCATTCCACTATATTTCATGATCCAATTTTTTTTGTATACTTCATTCCATCCATATTCAAATCATTTCATTCCTTGTCTCAAAGCTTTTACAGGTACATTCTGCAGCCAGATATTCTGCAACCAGACATTCTGCAGCCAGACATTCTGCAGCCAGACATTCTGCAGCCAGATATTCTGCAGCCAACCATTCAGCAACCACTTGTTTAGCAGCAAATTGATCCTGCACACCTACTTCAACAAGAAAAATCAAAAGGATTATGAAGACTGAAAGATCAATAATTTTCAAAGGAAAGACAAAGCATATTAAAACAACAAAAATCAAAAGAAAGGCTAAGGTAAGATTGTGTGAAATTATTATGATAGCATATTATGAAAGATATAGTATGGTTAAGTCATATGTATGTTTCATAAAGTTATTTTGATTATTCATATTGATCAAGCCTATCATAAAATCCTTGAACAAATCCCTTCCATTCCACTGCATATCAAATCATCATTTATTAAAAGTTAACGGTCAGTACTTGAAGTGACCTATTAGGTCACGTCACTAACCCGAAATATTCATTGATGGTTTTGAAATCCTCATGAGATTTCTCCACGGTCTTTTACTCCATGACAACTCTCAAACTCAATCATTCGTATGATTTACCCTCACCGTATTTCACTCATCCCATATCCACTTCATGTCATTTTTCCGTAGCCAATTCCTGTCTGCAGAAACAGAGAAGTCATCTTTAGGGTGAAACAACCCTCTACAACCATTTTTACCTCAGATAGGAGAGCAGTAACAGAGCAATAAATTGAAGTTGAGGAAAAGAAGCCATGGGACTTACTATAAGGTCCGATCCAGTCGGAACCAAATATCTAGAAGGTTAGCCACAGATTAAAGAGATGTTACAGCAGGTTGGATGGCTAAAGTTTTTAGAGAAGTTCAATGGATTTCACAAGGAGGTCACCAAGTCATTTGCCTGGTCATTCAACGGGTCAGAAGTTGAAATAGGTGATGTCAAGTTCATTATCACAGAATCCTTCATAGAAGAAGCAACAGAGTTGCCAAGGCAAGGTGAACGATGGTTTAAAAACAAATAATTTCACAATGAAGCATGGAGACAGATGCTAAAAACACCAGGTATGTATATTTCAGTTTTTAAGAAAGGCATTCCTAGTTTAGCCTTGAAAAATAAATGGCGAGATATGTTGCTAATTCTACAAAAAATTATAACCTGTGAAGGAAGGTTTGGCACCCTATATGTTTATCACATTCAGCTTATGATGAATTTCCTAGATGAAGAGATAAATTTACCCGTTTTCTTGCTCCATAGCCTAAAGAGGATGGCTTCTAATGTCCAAAAAAGGGCTCAGTTCTTAGAAACCACCTTATATCATCATGGCCTAGTTAAAATTATAATTGAGCATCATTTGAAAAAGGCAGGAGACAGTTGGGATGAGTTCCTCTTGAGAAATCATTTTGAAGAACCTAAAGAAACTATGTCTGAAGGAAAACCTGTAAGAAGAAGTAGGAGAGGAAAAATTGCCAAATATGTTGAAATTAAAATTGATAAAACAATACAAGAAGACACTAAGGATATTATCTCTGAAAAATTGGCCAAGATAATAAGAAAGGATGCTAAGAAGAGAGGTGAGGGACCATCTAAACTGAGAAGAAGTCATAGGCTTAAAGGCATATTGAAGAAGACAGGAGTTAAACAAATAGGAATCATAGATATTGAAGATGAAGAGACACCAATTGACAGATCTCATGAGTATCAGTACGAAGAAAATCCTGATAGAGGAACTCTGGAGGTAGACCCAGCCCAACAACAGATCTATAATTATGTTGAATCATTAGAAAAAAGAGCCTCAGAAAACAGAGAAAGAACTCCTAGCCCACAAAAATCTTCAATTGAAGTGATGAGAAGAGACAAATATGAATTGGAAGTACTCAATAGGCATATAAAAAATGAAAACAAAATTTTAAGGGAACAAGTCAAACTGAAAAGTGACATGAACACAACTCTCTCTCTGCAAATGGAAAAATTGTACAAGGCTAGTGAGAAACTGAAGAAGAAAAACAAGAATTTGAATAGGGCACTTATAAATCCGAGGTTCAAATTGGTCATAAGGAAACCTAGAATGCCATTGAACACCAAGCAAAGAAGAAAAAGGAAGCTAGATGTCTTGGCTGAAGTTTCAGAATGAATGGATTGATTGCATGAGGACATGCAAAATTTTTGCAGTGGGGGTATGTTGAACCCTAAAAATGTCCTTTCCTTTCATCAAATTTCACTCCATTCCATTTGTCCTTTATTAGCTATAGGCTTAAAAGATCAATAGGAATTATTAAAATCACTTTAAGAATGCATGCAATGACTGACTTATTATACTTTTGTGGTTTTGTTGTCATAGTGATTTTTTAGCAGACTTAGCTACAGAATGTAGTCATTCTGTAGCTAGTCGCATATTCCGTAGCCATATTTATGTTTACACAAGTTACAGGTGTCATTTGAGGGAAATACGCATATGTTTAAATTCCAGAACTCTCCTACATCATTCCTTGTCCTCCACGAAGGCTGAGCAAAAATCTGAAAGTGGTTATGCACATGGACAAAGCCAAAACCAAGAAGCAGACTTCTACAAGGATAAGGACTCTGCAGATGTCTTCAGCAAAATACGAGTTCTCAACAGGAGTTCTAGTTCGATTTTGATTATAAAAGACACCTATGCCTATTTCTACTAAATGACAGTTATGTATTTTCTTATAAAAATAACTCGATGAACCGAGAAACAATTAGTTGATGTTTTGTTGTTAGTTCTCAAAGACTGTGATACTCTATTTCTGAGCGTTTTTCCTTTAATGAAAGAAGTATAACTTTGATGCATGACCTGAAGCAACTTTAAGGAGTTAAGGATTCGTGTGCCAATCTGATGGTAGAGGGCCCTTACTGTCTGAAAGGTTTTGTGCATATTTTCTAGATAAGTGACCTTTAACTTTGTTTTGTTCTTAACTTAGGTAGTTTTCTGAGTTTATCCTCTTGCATCATGCTTATGTCATTTAATTACATTGAATATTACAGTCAATCTTGTTTTCATGAGCTGTTCCAATATATCACTAATGCGTGAATGAGATATAGCTATAGTACTCTTGAGTTAATTGCATTTTAGTTCAGTTCTGTTCATTGCATTTCAGTTCTATTAGTTAATTGCATTTCATTCCTATTAATTAGACTTAAAAGACCCTCATTATTTTATAAGCTTCTCTTGTTCTTAACTTATTCTAACACATCATTATCATATGAACAAGAATTAGTTATATCATTTTGAGCTCTTGACTCTTCTACAATTTCTCATAATTTTACAAATAGCCTTTTTCCCAAGTTGTTCCAAGAAATCTCTAACCTTTGAACGAGGCTTAATAGTAACATTTTGAGTTGCAGAATGAGTTAATTCTAGTGTCATAAGTTATTTTAGCATAGGGTTCTTTACTATGTTGCAGATAATCTTTTCTCAAAATATTCCAACAAATTTCTAACAACGGATGAGATTTTCGCTATGATATTTTAAGTTGTTGTTTACTAAAGAGAACCTCATTACATCAAACTAATCCTTTTCTCAGTTTGTTCCAACATACCTCTAATGAAATGAATTGGACTAAGTTTAATGTTATGAGTTACTTTTCTTATCAACTTTACAATCTGTGGATTAGCCTTTTCTGTTTTTAGGTGCCATTCATGGTTTAGAGTAGATTTTATTCAGTTTTAGTGTGATCTGTAACTTCTGTTTGCTAGCAATTCAGTTCTTTTCCCCTTAGTAGAAAAACACAAAACCAAAAACACCAAAAAAAACACTAAGCACAACGAAGTAGGAAGAAGATACCTAGGCCCATATGGTGCACTTCATTTCAACAGTTTACTAGCCCTGGTTGACAATTTATGACATCAATTTAGGAACACTAAGTTGAGTAGACAATAAGATCCATGTATCCAGAAAACCTCTCTACAGACTATCTCTGTTTGCGCAGTGAAGTAGGTGCTCCTACATGTTTTATCGCATCAAGTCTCAATCTATCAGATTCCGTGTTGTGCCTTATACCAAGTCTGGTGGATGGCTCTACATGACTATTTTCTGCCACTCCATGATCCTCTACATGTGGCTGCTCCACATCTTGAGGTTCATCCTTTGGAACCAAGAGTTCCTCATATACATGAAAATCAAGCTCCCTCTCAAGGGAAAATGACATGGATTTCTCCTCATCAAATTTTATATCACGTCTCACAACAGTCATCCTGTTGTTTGGAAAATACACCCGACAGTTTTGGGGAGTATCAATGTACCCAAAAAATATCCCAATCTCAGCTGTTGGTTCTAGCTTCTTCCTGGAATATTTTGTCACATGGAATTAGACAGATGAGCCAAAAATTTTAAAATATGAAACATCAGGTTTCTTACCAGAAAAAGCCTCCTCTAGTGTACTCATGCCAAGTATCCGATGAGGACTATGGTTTTGCACAAATACCATTGTGTTGCATGCATCTGCCCACAAATGCAATGGTAGGCCCTAATCATGAAACATCGCTCGTGCCACACCCATAATTATTTTTTTCTTTCTTTCTACGACCCCATTCTGTTGTGGGTTATGAGGCGCAATCAACTCTGTCTGAATTCCATCTTTGCTACAGAAGTTCTTGAATTCATTGGAGATGTACTCACCACCATTGTCACTCGTACGAGCCTTCATATGCTTTATTGTGTCTTTCTCAATTAGTGCTTTGAAATCTTTTGAGAAAATTTGATATTTCTTCTACATGAAGCAGATCCAACACTTTCTAGAAAAATCATCAAAAAAGATCACATAATACATGTGATTTTTTGTCGAATCTATAGAGAATGGTCCACACATTTTTGAGTGAACTCTCTCAAGGATTTCTGCTGCTCGGTTCTCCTTCTCATGAAATGTTGCCTTTGCATACTTCCCCATGGTACTTCCCTTGCATGTGTTTATCTATGCAAGATAACCCTTGGGACGTCCCGTAGTAATCTGTTGCATGACCTTCAAGGCTCCATGGTGTTGATGGCCCAATCTCCTGTGCCATAACTCACCCTCATCCCAACTCACCACTTTGCCTACCTTACTCATCAATGTTGGGCAACCATCTACATCAAGTTCGTAGATTTTCTTCACACTAATCCCAATCTTCTTGGCTTGTCCCGTGGTTTTATGTCGAAGGAAAAATTTCCGTTCACTGAAAACCACATCACAACTTCTATCTTCCAATGTTGCCACTAAAAATAAATTCATTTTCAAGCCTGGTACATGCATTACATATTTTAATAATAAGGGTTTACCTGTCTATCTCTAGAAGGTAACTGTACTAATCCCGGTAGCGCTATACCTCCCGTCATCACCAATTTCAATATGCATTTGGAGGTCCTTCTCCTCCAAGATACTTAAAAGTTCTTTGTCTCTCGTCATGTGGAAATATGCACCACTATCCAAGTACCACATTGATCCCATCGTACTTGAAACCATGCATGCGATGAGCAAGAAGTCCAACTCAAATTGCAAGGCCAATGCCTTACCAGCTGCAGATCTTGAAGCCTTCTTGTTCTTCTTCTTTTGTGGACAATTAGTGGCATAATGTCCATGCTCGTGACTGTAAAAACACTTCACTCTGGACATGTCACGTTTCTTGCCTTCTTTTCCGATCTCAAATTTGGAATAGGATTTCTTTCCCTTCCCCTTCTTCAACTTACCAGCTAAGGCACAATTTTCCTCATCATCCGTCTTGGATGAGGATCCATCCATGGTAATCCGCCTGAATTCTTCTTGCATCGAATACGACCAAAGTTGTTCCTAATCTGGCAACTTCTCCCTCCCATTGATAGAGTCATGATAACAATGCCATCTCTTCGGAAGGCCTAGAAGAGCTAGGCTCACCAAGTCATCATCTGTGACAGTAATTCTGACACTCCCAATCTCATCTCGATATTGGAAAAACTTGGTTAAATATTTCAAAATAATGTTGCCTTTCTCCATTTTGATTTTCCTGAGCTTGTCTTTCAGTGCCAATTTTTTCTAGTCACTACCACTATGAAAAAGATCTTTCTAAGCCTTCCACATTGCATATGGAGTTGCCTTTCCATGGATACTTGAGACAATGTCGTCTCATACTCCCTTCAGTCAGATCCTTCTTGCCTTTACAACCTTATTTCTTCAAGCATCAAGAAGAGAAGAATCTACTGTTGCAGGTTTGGGAATGTCATTATCAATGAATTCTTTCAACCCATTGTCCTCCAAAACATCCTCCATCCTGTCTTTCCACACAATATAATTAGAGTTTCCCTTGAGTGAATACTCCAATCTCAAGCCATTGAAATCCATCTTGATCTGATATCGCACCAAAGAATACTTTTTCAAATTCGAATGTTATTCAGTCACCAAATCAATTTCTTCTCCACTATAGTGATTTCCTACACTTTGATACCATGTAGAAATTATCCAAACAATATGTATATCAATGGATTCAATCCGATCATTCAATATGCTAAATCAAGATACTAAATCCTTCTATAAATAAATTGCGGAAAATAAACATGATCACCATTCACAACAAGTAAAGAAAGAAGCAAATCAAACCACAACATAGATATTTTCCCAGGGAAATCTTGCTACTAAAAACCCCTCTATCTTCTATTTTATATTCACCAAGGAATCATTAAAAAATTACAATGCACTCTTCTCACAAGAGTCTCCGACACTCTCACAACTGTCTCACACTGATCTAGACAAAATAGACCAACACTTAGCCAATTTTCAGCCTCATCCTCCCTTGCTTGCGCAATTCATGTGGAATTCAATCCCTATTATTTAGGAATTTCAGCCTTCCAAAACTGTGCAATTCTCATGGGTAATCCTAAGGTTTTATTATTGCATGCGGGAACCCTACTAATGATACAACTGATAATTATTATCCCTTTAACTTTTGTCTCAATTGGGTCTCCACTGGAACTGACATGCATGCAACCATTAATATTAAATGATCAGTTTCATGACATATCGCTTTGTGTGAATTAAGTCTGATTTAATTTACTTGATCTCTCATTAGTGCAACAAATAGTTACAACTAGTTCAACTGATTTTAACTCAGTTAATTGAGTTAACTGATTTCTCATGCATTAAACTAATTCACTAACTGCAACTCTAACTCCATAACTAATAGAATCACTATACATGCCTCACCAACCACCCTCAACTCAAAATTCATGAGCTAACTAATTTGATGGCACTCAATTAAATATTACAAGTGATTATAAGATAATATTACATTTTATTGTCCAATTTAATTAAGGGAAAATTAAATTAGACACACATTTCTTGTTGACTTTTCAAAATTAATGCCTCAAAGTATGAATATATTTGAGTCTTAAAATTATGAACAAGCGAATAACCATAAATAATGGATGGATTGCATTATAGAAGAATATGATTCTATTATGAGAAATGAAGAATGAGAATTGACATAATTTCCTAAGGATACAATTCCTATGGGCTCAAAATGGTTGTTCAAAACTAAATGTAATGTTGATTGAACTATTGATAATATAAATTTATACTAATACAAAATGGATTTTCATAGGAAGAAGGGAATATTGGGAAGAAAAATTTGTACATATAACTGAAATGAATACCATTAGGATGGTATTCATTGGCTACTAAGCATAATTGGAACCTAAATCAGCTAGATGTCAAGTTAGCATTTCTGAATGGAGAATTAAATGAAGTCTTCTATATTATTTAGATAGAAGGTTATGTAAATAAGGTATACAAACATATTTTTTGAAAGTTAAAGAAAGAATAAGATGGAATCAAACATGCATCAACCTCTTGTTATGTGAAGATTGATAAATTCTTCTTTGAACAAGGTTTTAATAAAACTAAAGGATATCCAAATTTGTACATCAAAAAGGATGAAAAAAGGAAATATTATTTTTATTTCTATATGTATTGATGATCTTATCATAACAGGAAATGCTACCAAGTTAATTAAAAAGATCAAAAGTTTTTTTTCATAAGAATTTTAAATGAAGAATCTTGGAGAGTTTTAATATTGTTTAGGTCTTGAATTTTGGAGAGATAATGGTAGAACCTTGGTTAAAAAAAGTAAATAAATGAAGGAATTAATCATATGGTTCAATATGAATGGATGTAAATTATTATCTACACCATTGGAATAGAATGTTAAATTCAACAGTGATGATGAAAAAAAAGAAGTGAAAGCCATATTCTATACACAATTGGTGGGAACTATGAATTAATTAACTACATCGATGCCAAAAATTACATATTAAGTCATCATAATTGGTAAATTTATGGCTAAGCCACATCAAAGTCACTAGTGGAAAGTAGCCAAGATAGTTGTTTGATATTTGAACGAGGTTGAAGATTTTGGTCTTAAATATAATGTTGAGAATGGCACCAAGAAAGATTCTAATTTAATTTTCCCTTGAATTAAATTAGAATAAAATTGCAATTCCACATCACATGAAAACTTGTACGAGTTAAATAAGTCATTTTGACTTATTTGGTTCAGTTAATTCGAGTTTAGGGTCTAATTTGAGTCAGGTACAGTGGATCCTACAAAATATGAGCCCTGGTTGAGTTTATTTTGAGTTGTAATTAATTAATTCAATTTATCTGAGTTAAATTCAGCTTAACTAGTTCCAACTGATGGAGGAACTATTGAGAGGCCAAAGTGTGGAACTTGAATTTGAACCACATGTTAGGGTCAATCAGATAACTAATAAACCAACCATAAATAACTCATGCATGTCAGATCAAAGAAAGACCTAGTTGAGATTGGAGTTCAAGGGAAGTGTAGTATCAGTTGTATAATTATCCAAATTGTACATGTGGTGCATGTAGTAAGAGGAAGGCCCTATATGTATTGTGTAATTCAAATTGGGAATTTACCTAGTTAATAAGGGCTAGTTACCCAAGGAAACAACACAAGGAAATACCGATCCAGGTAGACAAAAAATTGGTTAAGTATTGGTCTAGGCTTGTCTAGGAAGTTGTGAGACGTATAGAGATAGTGTAGAGGATTATTAGGTTGTAGGAAAGAATTCTAATATTCTCATACTTTATGACTAATGTAATATACAAATAATGGGGTTTTTAGCAGAGGCTTTCCACAATGTGTGATTGAAATTATTTCTCTTTTATACTTCGTGATTGTTTGAATTGGTTTTTGAAATTGGTAGAGAAGATTCAAGTCTATTTTTTAGCATACTACACTTAGCAGTTTTAATCTACGCGTATTTTGTACATGGTAGAAGAGGTGAAATCACTATAGAAGAGAAGAATATGGGTTTTTACTTGCAGGAGGAACACATTTTAAAGATTTCTTCTCGAGAGCTAACAACAGGATCAGGATGGCATTATATGCTCTGAGGCTCAAGTATGCCCTTAAGGGTAACTTGAATTACATTTCTTGAAGGGACGTGATGTAAGAAGTCTTAGAGGACAACAAATTGAAGGAGTTCATTGAAAAGTGAGTACTGAAACTAGCTGATGCATAGGACCTAGTAGAGTGGAAGAAATTCATAATAAAGGCCAAAAGGATTCTATTGGAAGGAGTTCGAGATCATTTCGTATCTAACCTCCATGGAAAGGAAACTCCATATGCAATGTGGAAGGCCTTAACATATTTGTTTAAGAACAACAGTGACCATAGGAAGCTAGCACTGAAGGACAAGCTCAGGAAAATCAAGATAGAGAAGGGCGACACAATACCAAAGTACTTGAAAAAGTTTACCTAATGTCAGGATGAGCTTGGAAGTGTTGGTGTTATAGTTTTCAAAGATAATTTGGTGAGCTTAGCACTTCTTGGCCTTCCCAAGAGCTAGAAAAACTACTAGGATTTAGTAAATGGGAGGGAAAAGCTACTAGAGTGGGAGCATTTGTGGTACGGCTTGGTGCAAGAAGAGATTCAGTGGAACACCAGACATGGATCCTCATCAAAGCATAATGATGAGGAGAAATATGCCTTGGCTAGAAAGGAAAAGAAATGGAAAGAGAGTTCATCGCATTCCAAATCAAATTCTAGTCAAGCGGGAAAGAAGTAGGACTTGTCAAAGATTAAATGTTTTCATTGTCACGAGTTAGGACACTATGCCATGAAGTGTCCACACAAGAAGGCCAGAAAGAATCCCTCAAGAGGAGAGGTAGGTAAAAAAATTTCTTCACAATTCAAGTTGGATTTTACCCTCATCACATGCATGGTGTCATCGGTGATGGGTAATGTCTGGTACCTAGATAGTGGAGCCTCATTCCATATGACTGGAAACAAAGAGTTATTCAGTGACCTGGAGCAGAAGGAACTATAGATGCACATAGAGATGGGACATGATGGAAGGTATATCGTGACCGATATCGGTAATGTTACCTTTAAGAGGGAGCTTGATTCTCCTCTAACATTGAAAGATGTCATGTATGTTCCAGGGTTGAAGAAGAATTTAGTTTTAGTTACTATGTTGTAATACTATGGCTATGACATGGTGTTTAGCAACATTAGGGGAATTTTGAGGTCTAAAATGGGCCTCCTAAGAAAAATGTACAACAAAAATAAACTTTATAAGAACCAAGAGGATTCAAGATGACGATGTCAACCATGGGGGATGATTCACCATATTTTAAGTAAAAGGGTAAAAATATTAAAAAATAATAAAATAGTAAAACTACTTTTTCAACTCATATTTCAACTTATTTCCCAAAGTTTTTACTCAAATTAAGAGCGGGAATACTCGTTGGATGCAAAATTTAATTACTCATCCAAGGAGTACCCATGTTGCATACTTTCGATGGACCCTACTACACGAAAAATGAGAAATACATAAAAAAACGTGATTGCATTCATGTTTTTCATGTATTTCTCATTTTTCGTGTAGAAGACCCATCGAAAGTATGCAACATGGGTACTCCTTGGATGAGGAATTAATTTTTCCATCCAACGAGTATTGTTGCTTGAAGATTGAGTACAAAATTTACGAGATAAGTTTAAAATAGGAGTTGAAAAAGTATTTTTTTCTTTTTTACCTTAAAATTTGATGATGTAGTCAAATCTTATTTTATTATTTCCACTATTATTTTATAATTTAATTAGGAGGCCCATTTTAGACCTCAAAATTCCCCTAATGAGGAAAGGCATTCCTTCATCACATAGCCATGGGAAAAGTGAAGAAGGTTAGGGTTCGGGTAAAAAACCCCTACAAATTCGATGTAGAATATTGTGCTGCCTTGAGCACAAAAGAAGAGAAGGTGCAGAGCCGAGACATCGCTGAGTTGTAGCATAGAATATTAGGCCATCTACACAAATTTTTTTTAATATCATGCAACATATTTATACAAGACTTCCCAAGGGTGCACTTGAGAAGTGTGATACATGAAAATTGTGTACATTGGGGAAGTACACCAGCCACCTTTCATGATAAGGAAAGTCGAGCACAATCTATCCTTGAAAGAGTTCACTTAGATGTGTGTGAACCATTATTAACATCCTCCATGACCAAGAACACGTATTATGTGATTTTTGTAGATGATTTTTCATGCAAGCATTAGATATTCTTCATGTAGAAGAAAGACCAGGTGTTCTCAAAATTTTGTGAGTTCAAAGAACTTGTTGAAAAAGGCATAGGTAGGAAAGTGAAGGCTCTCAGGAGCAACAATGGTGGATAGTATGTATCTAATGAATTAAATAACTTATGTGCATTAGAAGGCATTCGACAGGAATTAATAACACCCCATAACCCACAAAAAAATGGGGTTGTAGAAAGGAAGAACATAAGAATTGTGGGAGTTTCACCGGCAATGTTACATGATCAGGGCCTAGTGTTACACTTGTGGGTAGAAGTAAGCAACACAATTGTGTATGTGCAGAACAGGTGTCCTCATCGGATCCTCGGGATGAGTACATCAAAGGAATCCTTTTTTGTTAAGAATCTACATGTGGTGCACTTTAGAATCTTTGGTTCATCAGTTTACTGTCATGTTACCAAGAATGGGTGTAAAAATCCAAAACCAACAACTAATTTGGGAATATTTGTGGGGGTACACTGATACACCTTATAAATATCAGTATACCTTCCATCTAAGAGGATGAAAATGGTTCATAGATATGTGAAATTTGATGAAGGAAAGGCCATGTGAATTCACCTTGAGAGGGAGCTTCAAATGCATGCAGTTGAGTGTCGGGTGCTAAGTTGTTCCTAAGGAATCAACTCAAACCTCTATTCATTAATTTGTCAACTTGGAGTTTGTCTTTTTGTTTCAATGATGTCAGCACAGTCTACGCAGGGGTAGTACTTTAAATTATAGGAGCATATGTAAGTCTAAAATGACGCAAAGGCTATGAAGAAATACTTTCAAAGAAACTAAATTCACTATATAAACATAAATGAATCACTCTACACTAATCATGGAACTACTTCACTATTTTGGAAACAAATATTAAATTGTACCAAACCAATCGTTCCTATTATGATTTGAAACTTCAAGATGTGTAACAAAAGGAATCTACTCTTAATTACTAATCTTCAGTCACTTATAAATGTTAATAGTAAAGCATAAAAATATAAATTCACTCTGTGTAATTATCGAAATGCATAGATCTAGGTAGTTACATCTGAAAACTTATTCAATTCAATTGGTAAATCTATTCATTCATGGAACTGAAATGTAAGTCTAAATATTCACATGACTAATCAATAAATTCAAAAATTCACATAACGGAGATTATAAACCTATGAATTCACACAACAGGATTGTAAATATAAGAATTCACACACTACAAGGAAAAGACCCTCTAGTGGAGGTTATAAAGGAGGTTTTTAGTGTTATAAATTTTTCTAAAATTGTAAAAAAAACATTTGCTACAACATTCGTTCTTGGTAACGGAGGTTTTGACGAAGCTTCTAACATAACTTCAACACAACTAACAAACTAGGCAGTCAAAGGTTTTTATGGAGCTTCTAACATAACTTCAACACAACTAAAAAAACTAGGTGGTTAGAGGTTTTTATGAATGTTTTATCTCATTGGTGTATGAATTGTGTGTGAACGCACTAGTGTGTTTTAACATGTACGCACCGGCACTGTAAAGATACCAACCACCAAGTTGGAAAAAAATTTCTAAAGCCTCGGGGCGTTTAGCAATGTCGTGGTGTGTGTCACACACAAATACGCACCGAGCCAATAGAAGGTGCATGCATCGACGTCGTTAAGGTGTAAAAACACACTGGGCCGTTAAGGTATTAAAACACACTGGGTCGTTAAGTTATAAAAATGCACTAGCGCGTTAAAGGCAAACCATACGGTGTATGCAACGCCTATAAGCTCGCGTTGTAGTTGTTGATAAAGGGTATCAAGAGTTATAATTGGTATTGGTATTTGGTGCGGTGCTCATAGGTCATAGAAACACACTGGTGCACAATATCGTACAAACACACCGATGCACAGTAGCTAACACACACGAGTGTTCATTTTCTATTTTTTAGAAACATCGAATTGTGATAGTGCAATTATTGTGAATTTTTAAAAACTAATTATTCATCAAAAGTCGAAAAATATCTTATAACAATATTCATATCAATTAATTTTTATTAGTGCATTTGGATATGATGTTTGGATGAATTTGTTATATCATGTCATGCGATTTCACATCTCTTCATTATAATATTCAATCATTCATATATTTAATCAGTGGTGTAACATCTCACAACGACAATAGAGAACGCAATAGAATAAATTAAAACATATATATATATATATATATATATATATATATATATATATATATATATATATATATATATATATATATATATATATATATATATATATATATATATATATATATATATAAGACACTCTTTGTCATACAAAATAAGACAGCTATTGGTATCCCTTTGTCTTTCAATTGGGACACTATGTCCATTACATTAAACAAAATGTCTGATTTCATAGATAAATATTTCAAAAGATACAATGCCTTGCTTTGATATACAAACATATTGATCATTGTTCTTCGCTGGAACTATTGTCACTGCTCGAGCTACTTCCATGACTTGGGTTATTTGCAAGAATGTTTTGTTCATTGTGTTGATTGTTTTCTTCTTCTACAAGTTCCATCTACAAACATAAAAATAATTCGTAATGAGTGTATATACATTGGGGAGAATAATGGAAATTGCAATATTAAATAATATACATCAATGTAAATCGAAAAGAAATGTACCATGGCAAGAATTGACTCATGAACTATACACATTCTTTTAAAACCAAATTTCATGCCATCTTTCAACAATTCATTTGTTGGTACAATTCCATAGTTTGTTTCCTCCAAGTTCTATACCCCATAACAAGTCATAGATATAATATAAAAGATTTTTTTGTTCTATTAATTATATATGGAGCTAAGTAAAACAGGATAGATGCTTACAAATTCCACAATTAATTTTTGATACGCCAACATATACTCACAACCCATATTTAACCCAATGCCAATCAATTCTTCTGTAGTATACCTAGGGGGGATAATATAAGGTACATAGGGAGGTACCCAAGGGAATAATATGATGTAATAATATAAGAATGATAAATAAATGGGCCATAGTTAATAATAAAGTGGTTAACACACATTATGTAAGGGACCACATGTAGCTAGGGAATAAAGTGATAAGCCCATTGTATTGGATGTACGGTATTGAGAGATCCATGGTAACTACCTATTGTATTGCATGTATGGAACCTATATAGAAGCTAGAGACTCTCCATTGAGATATGTCAAGGATTATTGTACTGGAAAGCATATGGCTTGTGGAGTGATCTCCTTCCTTAAGGAGTGAATGTATGGTGTTGTCCTACCTCAAGGGTTTTGATATTATTGAAGATCTGAAGTTTTATATTCTATGGTGTTATTTCTTGGGCATATTTTCTATTTCTACACATTTTCTTGTCAGATCTACTACAAGTGGCATCAGAGCACTTTCTTGGGCAGAGTTGGGGAGATTTGTTTTTTCATTTTTTGGAGGACTTTTGTGGGTGACAAGTTTGCAGAGTAGATATGAAAATTTTGGCTCAAAATTTTCAGAAATAAATAGTATACCTAGAGTCTTACATAAAAATACCCAATTTAAAAAAAAATCCAGTCGAATCGGAGTTCGTACGAGGGAGATATCGTTGATTTAAATTCAGCTGTGTTGCAGAAATTTTCTAACGACAATTTGTGGACGACGAATCTCCTCACATTTTTGTAGTTTTTGGTGTATAATTTCAGAAAAATAATCATATATCTGATCTCTCCTTGAAAAATCACCCGATTCCAAAAACAAATCAGTCAAATCGGAGTCCGGATGAGGGAGTTATCACTGATTTAAAATCAACGATTTTTTTTAGAAATTTTGTGACGGCGGGACAGTTGCAGTGCAGATATGAGTTTCCGAAGTACCTAGATCAGGATTTCAGTCACATGTATAGATGCAAAATGACTATTCCATTTCTGAAAAAATTTTATAATTAGGATTTTGAGTTATATTGAGCGAGTTATGACCATTTTAAATTTTTTCCAAAGTAAGTGATTTTCTTCAAAACCCTTACTCTGTTTTAGGGGTTCTCGCAAGATGAAGTTTACAGGAAAAGATGATGGCCCTACTATTGAAGAATTTTTACAATATCGCAAGGCTCAATCCCCATATTTTTGGACATGCTACATAGGGTTTGATATGATAGATGGGGAAAATAAATGGTGGACCTCACTTGACAACTCAGTGAGGAAGCTTCCCAAGAAAAAACTTGAAAAATTCCTTTTGGACAAGTGGTCCCAAGCCAGAAAGAAGGAGACTAAGAGCCATAAAGACTTATTTTCTACTAATATTTCCATTTTATAGGTTCATGGAAGTATTAAGAAAGAGCACATCATTGTGTCTATCATTCCTAGTTGCAAGCATAATTGTATCAATGTTAATTTGGCTGAAAAATTGCAAGTTCCAACAAAACATATTGAAAAGACACAGGTTGATAATGAAGATGTTCAAATTTATAAATATTTGAAGATTTCTGTGGACAAGTATGTGTTTCATTTTAATTTTTATGCTTCAGATATGGCTGTTGTGGATGTTGTTTTGGGACACCCTTGGATGGAATCTGTTGGTACTGTTAATTTTAATGTGAAAAAGAAATTCATGAAGCTTTGGTACAAAAAGAAGAAAATGACATTGTAGGATATTTGCATTATGAACCATGCAGAAACTAGGGAGGAAGAAACACAAATCTCTAATGACGCAGATGCATCAGATGATAAGCCTTTGATGGTAGACAACCAAACACAAACATCAAAGCAGGTACCAGCAAAAGCACCAGACACCACTCCATCACCAATAGTGGAGGAATTAGTGAAAGATATTCCATCAGTTAAAGCTCCAACATATCATCACTCGCATCAACCAGCAAGGTGGCAACGAACTAGAAACAAGGACAACAACCCCTGGACGACACATAGAGAGGTGCGACGATGCACCCACAACACATCAACTAGAGGAACCACCAGAACTCGCTTCCATCTCAAGAGAGTGAGACATTGACTAGATCGAGTGTTCACCTTTCTCTGGGATGGATAGATGCACGTGAATGGTACCAGTGGAATAGTCTTTTGAGTAGATCTTATTAATTTGTGTCTTCCCATGTTTCGATAATTTTTTTGAAAGGGTGTCGTGTAGCATATATAAAGGAGGGTAATATAAAAGGAGGAGGTACCTTAAGGAATATGGACGGAATAAATATAAAAATGATAAATAAACGAACAGCGACAAAATAAAGGCAATAATCGTAATACTGTGTATGGGACCGCGGCGGCTAGGGAATAGCCGTGATAAGCCTATTGTATTGATCTATGGCATTAGGAGACCTACGATAATCATCACAACAAGGTGAAACTCTATATAGAGTCTAGAGACTTTCCATTGAGAGATGTTGCAGGATTATTGTATTGGCGTTACATGGTCAGGATGACCTTCCTTTTGCATGAAATGGCGGGTGTTTCTTCACCCCACAATTTATATTAATGAAGACACCAGCTCTTATATTTTGTGTGTTATTTCTTAAATATTTTCTATTTTTACATATTTTCTTGTCAGACATACTACATCTTCTAATGGCCTTTCGGCATGTTAGCACCATTTGAAGAACGAATAATGACGTCGAAAACAACTTAAAAGGCTACATAAAAATGAGACCAGCTAAATTGTTATAAATAACACTACAAACATAGATATCGTTCGCCTTTCTTCCTTGGCTATCTAATTTATGTGATGAATGGGGTTCCATTTTCTTTTCTTTCCGGGAAGAAATATCGAAAATAAATAATGAATGAAGCAAATTATTTATTTATTGTATCTAATTAAAAAATTTGTAATGATTATTATATCGAAATAAGTGTTCTTGTTGAGATGGATCCTTTGAAAGGTATGTTTGTTGCCCATTTCATTGACCATCTCATTGTACTCTTTTTTGACATTCATACCATATTTATGATACTGTATTTTGGTCCATCAGACCGTGGCACCTTCAAAATTAACATGACAACAACTATTCAATTTTTATATTGATATCCTAAAACTAAATATAATAAAAGGCAAATTTATAAAATGATTTCTTTGTATAACATAATAGCACTATAGAAATTTTTTTAATAAATATTACTTTTTCAATCAATTTTTTTTTTTTGTAATGCTTTTTCTATTAAAATTAGGAATATGTCCTTGTCGTTGAAAATTATTTGAAACTCTTCTGTAGTTTAAATAAAATTTTGGTTCTTAGAATCATTGGATTGATTTTTGTCATGAGAATAATATCTATGATTTGGTTCCATTAGATCCTCAAAGTTTTGTAAAAGTTTTTCTCCTTTCATTAACCTTTAATACCACCTTTAGATGAGCTTGAACATAATTCATTCTTTATCATATGTCTTATTTTTTTCTTTTCTTAATAAATATTCATTTTCTTTGTTAATATTCTGAGAAAATTTTAAATATATCCAAATTAATAGTATTGTTGTTACGTTATCTAATATTTTTAAGTATATTATTAATGGAAATTGTTAAACTTTATTGGATTGATAGTATTTTTGATTCATCAAATCACGCTTCCAATTTTCCATCAAGATTTTACGCTTCTTTGGTCTTAGATCGTAGTAATCTTATCAATTGTTCATTCTTTTCAACTTACGATACATCAAATAACATAGTGTCAGTTAAATTACATATAGTTAAAAATAATAATTTTTGCTTAAGAAATTTACAAAGAACTCGTCACTTTTATGATGCCATCCATATTTTTGCTACTTGAATTTTGTTATCCATTCTTTATCAAAATTAAATATGTACTATTCATTAATATATTTTATAAATAATAATATAGTTTTTAGTTAAAAAAATATATGTACCATACAATTTCAATAACTATACATCAATCAACAGACATTTTATAAACGGATCAACAATATGAAGAACCCGTCAGATTGTCAACAATGATACTCGTTATATTAATACCGACACCAATTAACAGAAACATAATTTAATAAAATTATTTTTATCAAAACAATTTTTATTAATTCGCTTCCATGCCGGTATTACAATTGATGATCAACAGTGCTATTTTAAATAAAGGTACACCTATTAATAAAGCTGCTGAAAAATTGTGTGGTAATTAATTGATTGGGACCGACTTACAAGTGGTCTCGTACAGAAAAGCGTACACTCCATATATAGTAATACAAACCCTACAACTTAAAATGAAAAGCTCTAATTGGAAGCCTAAAATGAAGAAGTGAAGGTTTAATATAATAATGATTTTTTTGTTTCTTCAAGACCGTATCAGTCACATAATAGAGATTGTGAAATGATTCGACAAAGAAATCTACATTAAAATTTAAATTTTTTTCATGCATGTATTAAATCTAACAAACTAGTAATTGACTATTTATGAAATTTAAAATTTTTACTATACTACAGTGGTTTTCAACAACTACTAGATGTTTCAAATTATAATTTCACAATAGTGCTGTTGTTCGTGTACATTTTTCTCTCGCTCCATAACGCTCATGCTTCTTTTCTATAGGTATGTATCCTGCTCAAATTTACCTTAAATTGTTTTGAAAACAGTTAACAAATAATTTTTATTATTTAAAGAACTTTTTATGAAATTAGATTTCAAAAATCATTTGTTACTCATTTTTCAACGATCGTTTTTTTCAATTAAAAGTAGAAGTTGCGTTTTCTTTTCTTCCGATATTTTAAGCTTGTTAACCACAAGACCGTGCCTGTGAATAAAATTGGCACTGTGTTGTGTTAATTAAATATTAGCACCTATAAAATAATTTTTGACAAAGGCACCCAAATTAGTTTTATAGGTATGGCTCAAAATGTATCGTTGATTTTTCTTAAATGTGGAGAAAATTCATAATTATATCAAATGGAAAATTTTTCAAAATCCATCTCATTCCACATATTTTCAAAGTTTCACTGCATAGTTCACCCCTATCTATCTCTCAAACGTACCATATTTATATATATATATATATTTTATTTATATTTTCATTATTCAATTAATTATTTATTTATCTATATGTTATCAACTTAAATAAAATTAGATGTATATAAATTTTGAGATTCATGTATTCAAAACTTAGTTTTATGCACAAAATATCTAAACCGTTCTAAAATGTCGGTATGCCTTATCAGGAGAAGTATAACACAAGGTGCGATTAAATGAATGACAAATTAACCACTCCTACCAATTGTAATATGTTTATCTTCATTAAAACTCGTACAATGGTGTAATAATAACGTTTGGTAGAAAATGTAATTATTTCAATGTTAAATCAATTAATCATGCATTGACGTGCTTAATAATTGATATCACCTATTTTGAATGCAATTGCTCAAATATATTTTTTGAAACAGATTCTATAGCGATGACCTACCTACCACATCTCTTCTGCCCACTCTCATGAAATGTATATATATTAATTAAGAGAAAAAAATTAAAATAGAGAATGATACCAAGAATGTTGAGGCCAACCAACTATTCAATTTCAATACGCTCCGTATTCACTAATTAGTAAGAATGATTGCATAAATAACAGTAGTTCTTTCATGAAGATGGCAATGGACGAATCAACAGAGTTTGCAGACATTACGATGGAGGTGAACTTTATGAAGAGCAATGTTGTTAGATGTATTCTAGAATGATGATCAGTTCAGGGATGATGCTTCTTCACTTATGTTTTTAAATTTTCTTCAAAATAGCCAAGGAAAATACCTTTCAGTGGAGTACAATGTGAGGCTTTTTAGTGTTATGTACCGAACAAAATTATCAAAAACATTTTATATAAACATCCTGTTTTTTAATGTATGGTTTTTATGAATTTACAGAATTTCTCAATAATAACTAGAAGAAAATGTAAGCTTTTGAGGTTGTTGTTAATATTTTTCCACTCATATGCTTAATCAGAAGCAATTATTTATGTACTGTACCATGAATGTACCGTACATCAAACCTACCAAGCACCCAGATTGAAAAATAAAATTAATGCCTACATTTGTTCAACTACCCGACAAGCAAATTAGATAACTTCAATGTCCAAAGACAGGGAAACTTATCTGTGCCCTATAGGTGGCATATCACTTTAAATATTGTTATAAAAATGTACCATCGCGTTAAAGGAAAAAATTCATACCTGCATGCACGTATTAATCGGTGTAGTTGTCGATGTGCTTAATCGGTGTCCTGAATCGTATTGGTATTTGCAGCTCATAGGTCTAAACACATCATCGCAAGATGATAAAATGCACCACAAAGATTAATAAATGCACCTACACAAGATCACATGTAATACACTAAGTTTTCTAATTAAATGGTATCTAAAAGTTTACACCGAGATAAATACCTTCGCAATCGTGATTGTTACAAATACAATTTAGTGTTCTAATTGGTATTGGTATTTTTGTGGTGTACATATGTTTAGAAACATACCAGGACGCATTAATATACAAACACAACAACGTATAAGATTCAATACGTATCACAACACCTTTCTCGCTTTTTTAGAAACATCAACCCGTGATACAATTAATAAGACTTTTAAAACCATTATTCAATAAAATTCGACATGCGACATTAGAAAAGTATTCATATCATAACCATAAAACCTTTTATTAGCAAACAACGAATGTGATGTTTGAATGACCCATATATCATATCATCATATTTCATATATCTTCATTTATAATATTTAATCACCTACATATTTAATTCTACCATGTAAATATCTTGTTAAATGTATAATGGAGAATGAAACATAAAATTAAAACTTATATATATATATATATATATATATATATATATATATATATATTTATACCTTTTTCTACAATAAAATGGGATATTTAATGGCATCCTCTTTGTCTTTTCTTTAATCTGAAAGACAAATATTCTAAAACATAATTTCGTTTTGATATGCAAAAGTTATATCACTACTGTATTTCATATATATTCGTTATAAGTATTTAATCATCCACATATTTAATCACTTATACAGTCTTCACAATGTATAATGTGAGAAATGAAATACAAAAAATTAAAATTTATATATATATATATATATATATATATATATATATATATATATATATATATATATATATATATATATATATTGTATATACTCTTTTCATAAATGGGACATTTATTAAATCTTCGTCTTTTTCTTTAAATTTGAAAGACAAATATTTTAAAATACAATGCTTTTGCTTTGACAGTGTAAACATATTGACTTATCATTTCGCTAAACATTTGTCACTACTTCTTTAGCCATTTCATGACTTCCGTTATTTTGAGAATGTTTTTGTTTTATGGTAGATTTTTTTCTTTTAATTTCTATCTAAAAACATAAAAATAATGGTAATGAGTGTATATAACATTGGTTAGAATAATTAAAATTAAAATATTAAAATATATGTTAATGTAAATAAAAACAACATTTAAAAGAATTTAATTTTATGAATTAATATATGGTATTATTTCAAAACCAAATTTCGCCATTTCAACAATTCGATTTGTTGTTAAATGGCATTTTTGTTTCTTAAGTTTGTACCTTTACAATAAACCATATTTAATATAAAATATTTTTTTGTTTCATTAACTAGATGGTTTGTTAAAGCATTCTATAGATGCTTACAAATTTCTGTAATTAACCGGATGCTAATACATAATTTACAAACCTAAATATTTAACCTAAATAATCAATTGTCCGATGGTTCTTATTTGTATACAATAGCACCGTCAAGACATTCAATGATGATTGTTGCAGGCTTGTCTTAAAAAATGAAATTCAGTTAACTTGTTATAAGAAAGGTAATAATTACTTAAAACACAGATATCAATTCATTTTCCTTGCTTTCTCCCATTTTACAAAGTCAATGGGTTCTATTTTAAAGGAAAAAGTTTTTACATACATAATTTATTAATAGAAAATAACATGAGAAATTTAAAGAGTTAAATTTTAATTTAATTTTATAACTGTGAAAGAAAATAAAATATTATGTTACATGTTCCAATTTATTTAGCGTACTATTATAAAATAACAAGTATTCATTAAAATAAATATCTTCCTAATAATTTATTAATTCTTTTCTTGTTGGAGTCAAGACACATTTTCTAGAAAGCATTTTGTAATTATATTTATTTCTAAGTGTTCTAATATTAATTTAAATATTTAATTTAATAAATATTTTAACTTAGCTTTAAAATATGATATTTGCATTATCAAACATTCTCTATGACCTGTGTGATACACACATAAGTTACAGCAAGTTCATCCCTAAATTTGTAAATTTTATCTCACAAGAGGTTTGGGTAAGACATTTAGATCCGATCTTCAAGGATAACAAATTGGTCAAGGATACCTTCTTCAGTGATAACTGACATACTTGGTGCTCCATGCTTTATATTTGTTCAAAACGTTCTAAAACTTTATTTCACTGTCAAGAACAATGTATGTAGCTTCCGCTTGAGGAATTTTGCTACAAGAAAATCACAATAAAACAATCTCTACAAGCGTTCAAGGGCATATGTACTCTCGATTCTCCTAATATGTCATCGTGAGCTCATTTCTTTAAACGATGAAGACATCTACCCATCTTGCTCATTAAAATGAGGCTGATGTCACTACTAATATCATTAGTGTATGTTCCAGACTAAAACTACCAAGTACAAATATTTTAGTCTTTTTGTAAAAGAAGACCAAAATATTTTGTTCTTTGATATAACAAAGAACTCTTTTCACGATTCAATAAGTCACCTATGGTTCTCGTATAACCACAAGAAATAATAATGATGACAGAACACCACATCATAGTTGCTTATAACCAAGCTGCCACCGATTTTCGTATAAGGATTCGTTTTCTTCATTCTCCTTCAAACTTGTAGCAAGTTTCAAGTGTTGTTCCATGGGGGACAGCTTTAAATTTCGTATTCTCAAAATCACTAAAAGAATTTCTCCATTAACATTACCGAGAGAGAACAAAATGGATAAGACATTGAACATTTAACCTAGTAGCATAGTCTTCAATACATACTTCAAAACCTGACACAGAATTTTTACAAATAAATATGATTTAATCAATAAAGACATCAAAATTATTCATAAACAAGAATGATTATTATTTTACCTTTATATACATATCATCAGACCATTCTGTTGAAAGCAATCTTTCTAAGGTTAACCACCATATACCAAGATTGTGGAGCTTTTTTAATCCATATATGTTTTCCTTACTGCTCAGAATTTATGTCTCCATCTCCTTCACTCTGTAACCGTGTTGTGCTTACATATGTTTCTTCTTGTGAATATCCATGAGGAAAGCACTTGTTACATCCATCCTATTAAAATTTGTCCTTTCTCCGGCTACTAATAAACAGATGGTGTTCCATTTATGGTGATAAATGCTTTCTCAGTAATTAATCTCCTTCCGTCACAGAAATCTTTAGCAAAGTCTTTCTACACTTCTATATATCCACTTTTCTTGTATTTTCATCTTGTAAACCCATTTCTACTTAATGGGTTTAATATGTTGAGGAAAATTGCTGTTTCCACATTGTTATTAATATGTTTATATTCACCAACCACGTGTTGTTGCTATTATTGTTTGGGATTCGCCATCCATATGTAGACAGTTCAGAAATTACTTTGTACTGACAGAAACCATGCCCCGCCCCTATGTGACCTTTGTTCCTGCCTTTTGTACTGGGCTATTAGGCCTTAGATATTTTTGGGCACATAGACTAGCTGGAAATCGATACACCAATGTTTATTCTCAAAACCGCTAATGGAAGAGGTTGATGTATAGATGTTTGTTGATCAATGCGGTATTCTAGGCGAAGAGCCATCACGCAAGAACTACCGTTAGGATATTGGGATGAATTTTCAAAAGAAATCAGACAAAGTTATGGCGTAGAGTGGACCAGAATAATTATCTTCGATGAATAAATTGTTCATAGCCAATTTTGTGAATTAATAATTTTTATATTTATTTTTCTTTTATCACCGTTTGTTCTTTAAAAGAATTTCACTATTCAAGACTCTTACCTTTATCGTGTAAAAATCAGCATCCTGAAGCCATAATAAATTTTTCATTGGATAAAATTCAAGATCTTTCTTCCTACTGTATACCCAATCATCATGTAATTTCCGGTTTCTATGATTCAAGTTTAATGTCGATTTTTGGTCTGGAATTTACATAATATACCAATTCAAAAACTTAGATACCAGAATAAAACAAACCATACTTCATAAGGTATGATTCCACCAAAATAAGTGAAATAATATTTGTCTTTGTTATTGTTCATATGAATCACCACCCACATATGACTTAATTTCTTTAGTTAGACTAATTTTCCATCCTTGGAAAAGGTGTGTTCATTCTCTTTGCCAGTACTTGTTATGATGACATTTGTAAGATGTTGTTTTCAACATTATCCATGTAATACATTTTAACTTGTTAGAAGTGAATCTTCCATTTCATTATTCTAAAGAGTGGTTGTTATTATCCTTAATTTCTGCTTAAAAGTTGTGTGTTTAAATCTTTAAATCTTTTCGACTTTTGTTTAGCAATATGCCTGAACAGTCTTGATAAACTACTAATAAAGATAATAAAGGCTTTTGTCCCTAGGTTAGTTTTATGGGTCCACAAATACTGACTGAACTCAATTGCAATTGCCTTCGTTTGTTTGCTCATGAACTTGCTTAAAAGTTCTATGTTAGCTACATAAATGTAAGCTTTAAAATTTTATTTTCTTCTGGTAAGTAAATTTCTTAATTATTCCTTTTTTGTTTTTTAAATGAGACCTTGTGTTTAGGAAACCAGACCGACATGCTAATCTTATAGGAAATGTTCAGAATATTCTAAACAAAATTTTGAAGAATCAGTTTTCCATCCTTAACAGTTTTCCATCTTCATAACTCGCTAATTCTGTTTATTCTTCTGTCGACTCACACTAATTGTTGTTCTGCACCACGGAGGCCGGGCTGCTTAATCACACAGTGATGTAGTTATTTTTCTGCGCTAAATATGTTGATTAAATCATTTTTCTCATCGCCATGTAGAAAAAATTTAACTAAGACCTTTTCCATAAGGATTATGTTTTGTTTTACCATAAATATATATTGGATTTGATGAATTAAATAAGTCCAAAAAGAATCTAAAAGCAGCAAGCTGCAACAGCTGTTTCGTGATTCAAAATCCATGTACTTGGAAGAATGTTTCCAAGAAAGGTTGAAAATCGTAAGATATGATTCTGCTTTTGAAGATATATTTTGGACCATCATGACTATCTTCATCATTTTCAAACTATGTTGTTTTGATGAAATTTAGGAATTTTAATGTTAAGTTTCATAACTTTTCAATATAATGTCTAATTTTTGTTACATCTTTTCTATAAACAATTTGATTTCTAAATATCTGCCTTTGGTTTGATATTATCAGCTTTCTCTACTTTCGTACTCTATTCTAGTTTTTCTTATGCCTTTAATTTGTCTCGATTATAGCCTATGCCTTGACTGTTTCTTCCGCTTTGATTGTTTCTTCCGCTTTAAAATTTCCGTCGAACTATAGCTTCGTTAAGTGAAATTTTTTCTTCGCTTGATTGGCGACGCATGATCAGACAATGTGTGTTTTCTTGAATTTTATTGAAATGTCTCTTCCTTTGCTTCTAGAAATCGTCAGCTGAGGACTTAATTGTGCTATTTTGGTGAAGATAGATATCTTACTTCTAATATGTTTTTCCTCTCAAAGTTTTTGTCATGTTAATATACTACCAACCTACAAAAACTTGATGTTCCATAGTTTTAGTGATTTTCATAGCTCTTGGGTAAATGTAAGAAGATGGAAACCAATAAATTAAAATTGTAGAAATAGAAAATTCTATCACAATTTGAAAACCGACATTTACTATTTCCTACTTGATGTTTTTTAAGTCGTGAAACATATCAAGATACTTTACCACCTTTTTAGTTTATTTTTGCTTGATAGTATCTTAATTGAAGAACAACTTTTTTATTCAGCGTATCAAATAGATTCTTTGAATGTATAAAAGTAATTTCTTTGCATCTTGCGGCATTTTCAATATGAACACATTTCATTATTAACTGTTTATATAACCATCAAGATTCTGATTAAAATTGGTAGAGGCTTAAATCGTGTTTACTAAGAGATTTCATATTCAAGCCAAGATATTTTGTATAGACATCAATGTTTACTGTATTTTTAAAGATATTTTGTTAATAACTCGTTCATCTTTTCAGCTAATAAACTGCTGCTTGAACGGACAACTTTGCATGTTCTATATACAATTACTTCTCAAGATTGAATCAAGCACGTGATTGCTATTTAAAGAAATTAAATTGGAGAAGAAAGGAAAACAATTTTTGCAAGAACGAATACCAATAAAATTAGCATGGTATCAGCATCTCAGTTCATTGTTTGAATGTTTGAAGATTCTGTACGATACGAATACACCGGAAACCTACATGTTTAAATATGACGTATTTAGACCTAATCTGGTAACCATATGGCCCAACGAGGATGAAGGCAGAGATCAATCTACAAAAAATCTAAAAGTTACACCTAGGACGGTCGCATCAAATTCCTCTCGTTAATAAAATAATTAAATTAAAATTGTGAAAACAAAACGAACAAAAACACAGAGAAATACCTTAAAAAACTCTCAACAGTAAAAACGTAACACCCTACAACAAATAAAAAGAAATATTACACAACCCTAACAGAGAAACATCAAATAAGAGTAGAGGAGGTGATGTGTGAGACAGAGATATGTTAGACAAAAGAACATGTTAAGGTTTTTAAGATATATTTATAAGAAATGAGTTTGGCTGAACTATTTTAAAATTTCATTTTAAATTTTATCACGCTCTCGTCTCTGCGCTAAAATATGTTTTCCCATGCTACCAAGATAAGCATCATTGTGTAAATCGTTATTAAGTTCGATCGAATTGATTTCCTACAAGTTCAACGAACTCTGAAATATAGATTCTACTAAATTTTTTTATAAAGTTCTCACTTAATTATTGAAAAAAAAAAATTTCCGCCCTTATTCTCACAAAAGTAACCCAACTTCATGGTTTACCTAAACTTATATTTAATTTGAATATTATAACATAATAAATATTTTAACAGCTTTAAACTATAATATTTTCATCATATAATAGTTTTTCTTCTCACATACTGAACAATACTAATGCTAAATTGTTTATTTATTATGTACCTAATCAAAAACTGAAATGATTACATATTATACCTTGGGCTAATGCTGTTGATATGGTCTTCATGATGAAAATTATATTCATTTTGACTACATTCGTACACCTTTTGGATATTTCACCCAAAATAAGTATTTCCTATATCAAAATTTTTATTCTATCCTTTGAGATTTTAATAATTTTAAAATGTTACAAAGACAATAAACTATTTAATTTTTATATTGATATATGAAAATTAAAGTTATATGTTATTGGAGAACAGAATGACTTTCTTTAGTAATATATACATATAATTCTAATAAAATCAGTAGTTATTACTTTTTCTACACTTTTCTTTTTGTTGCTACCTTTGCTATTATAAGTCCTATAAGTGGTTTCATCGACTTTCAATTCTCCTGGAAATTCATCCTATAGTTTAGATCAAATTTGGTTTCTAACTGGTTATATTGATTTTATTGCCACAATGCCTGCATTTGTTCCACTAGATCCTCAAATTTTTGGTAAAAGCTTTTTCTTACCTTCTAGTTGTTTTCCATCACCACTCTATGAGCGATGATATTCATTTCTACTGTAATTTATTTTTTTTTTTCTTAAAAATGTATTCTTTTCTTCGTTGTTATCCCTCGTAGAATACGTTGTGCTAATTAATATATTGCTCTGTAGACATATTTGAATATTTACACATATTATTATTTAAAATTAAAAGAAACTTACATTAGATCGATAGTATGTTTTGTCCACTATCTATCTCTACAGTAACTTCTTTCACCAAGATTTTATGCTCTTTCTAGTCTTAGATCAGAAATAATCTTATCGTAATGTATCATTTTGTGGCTCCACATACAAGAAATAATAAATATTAGTTAAACTTACCTATAGTTCATAAAACAGCACTTTAAGAATTTACAAGAGCTTACCTTTTCTTTCCTTTAGGCTACTTCGTATTTTTTTACTTGATATCTTGTCGAATGGTTTCTTTACTGTTGCGAAAACTTTATTTACCATTCATCACATATATTTATACAAACTAAAATTTTTGGTAGCACCTGGCAGTACCATACGTTTTTCATAGTATTATCGTTGCCATAATGTTCTATAAATGTACCGTTAGAATAGTAGAAGATCAAAATATTTAAGCGCTCTTTCATCACGAGATCCGCATTATATGTTAAATTGTTGCACTAATTAATAAGGTATATAAATTAATAAAAACCTTCAGTGTTAGTTTTAGCGCACATGTTGTGAGGATATGCGTATTTTATAAACATACCAGCAGTATGACCACCAGACAGACCTTCACACAAGGAGACCCAATGTGTTATATAATAATCGGTATCACTAACACAGATTTTTTTTTTATCAAACAACATGACAAAAGGATTACAATAAAATAAAACTACCAGTGCGCTATTTTACACAAAGTGATGACCGCAAAATATGTTTTCAAATTGTTTTTATTTTTGTTGGAAGACGCGTTTAAAGGACAACACCGCTATTCGACATAGCGTGATTAAAAAATATGTTTTTAATTTTTTATCAAATATACTAAGGCAGACATAATAAAACAGAACGGGGTGCGCTATTTTACACAGAAAACAATGCAAAAATATGTTTTTTAAATTCATGCCAGTACGACATGGATTGGGATCCTAATCTGCAAGTTGTCCGCAATAATGGCCCATATATAGATCAACATAAACTTACAAATTTAAATGAAAATCCCTAATCAAGCCGTTAAACAGAAGAAGCAAGTGTAAAAAATAATAATCAAGGGTTTAAAGTAAGAATCAATTTTTATTTTATTTTATTTTTTAAAATGAATAGTAAAATTTAAAATTTTTACTTATCATGTATTAAATCCTTCAAAAGAAACTGTAAAAAATAATTATTACAGAAATTTAACATTTTTCCTATACTGTTGTGGTGGTTTGAATCACTACATGTTTGAAATTTAATCATGAATAGTGTTGTTCAAAAGTATTTCGCCACCCACAATGCTCTCGCCATGTTCTCTTGTTTTAGGTATGTTCCTCGTAGCAAATATCTCCCTAAACATTTTGCAAAACATAAAATAATGAATAGTTTTTTACTTTAAAGATTTTTTTATTATGAAATTATATTTACAAAAAATAATTAATGCTTATTTTTCAATTTATTATTTTTTTTCGCTTAAAAATAAAGTATGCTTTATCGGTAAATTATTTTGCATTTTTTATTCAACTACATTTCAAAGGCTAATTAATAATGTTACACCTGCAAGTATGAATTAAAAAATGTACTGTGGTTATCATATATTAGCACCGTATAATAATAAATTTGCATTTTAAGGCACCCAAATTACTTTTAGGTATGTAACGTAAAAATTTATTGTTGATTTTTCTTGCCATGGGAGAAAATATTGCACTATATTTAATGGAAAATTTTCAAAACTAACCTGCCCCATAATATTTCTCAAAGCCCACGGATTGATCTTATCCATCCTTATATGTAGTATTTACTTTAGATTCTATTTACATTTTCATTATCTAAATGATTTTTTTATCCACACTAACCAAATTTAATAAAATTAATGTATATAAATTTCTGTAGGTTTACAAACTACAATCAAGTTTATATGCAAATATTCAAACAATTTCAAAATGTCAAAGCTCTATTATGAATAAATATGAACAAGGCACATTTGGGAGACAAAATGGCAGCCGCTCACTCGGCTAATTTAACAATACTGTATCCCAGCTACAATTTTGGACAATGATGAAGAACACTGTTCGTACATTTAATTATTTCAATGTCAAACTAATTAATTCATGTATTTTTGACAAGCATTAATTAATATCATAGATTTTGTACTAACTGTGTTCATAAACATATTTCCAAATTATTAGGATGCTAGTGATGATGATAAACCCATATACTACCCTTCAACAACCATAAAACTTCAAATTTAGAAGGCCTAATTAAGAGAAATACACAAAGAGTGAATGATGCCAAGAATGGTTGAATAAACCACCATTTAATTACTACTTACGTCTGTATCCACTAATTAGGAATGACGATAACAATAGTAGTTCTTCATGTCGTAAAATGGAGGCAACTGCAAATAGAGGGTTCGTATGGATGATTACCTTTGTAGATACGATCACTGTGAGATAGCTTAAGTATGCATTCTGTCCATGACCACCAGGGGATGATAATAATTCTCATGATAACCTTTCAATAAGCTCAAATTCTCGCCCACTAATTTTCCTTTCTTTCGACCGTGGTCAATCAAAAGTCTACCTAGTTGTATAAAGGATACCGTACAACTTGAAAAGCAAATTTTAATTGTTGAATGCATGTTTTTAAATTTTGAGGTAATTCATCATCGTCCTCCTTATATTTTGAGAAATATAATCATACAAATGAAATTACAAATGCTCACCCGTGAATGTTGTTAATAGCTATATCATTAATGTATATTTATTTAATATTCATGATCACTAAATTACAAGTTATTCAAAGAGAAGGTTCTTCCGAGGATAAAGGACGCCTGTGAGCCAAGAGGCAAGAACATGAACAAGTTATGTCTAGGTATACTTTCATATCATGTATGTCCAAATGATTGTATTTCAGGCAGATGAAAATATGCGAAGAAAGATACGTTCGAACAGAATGATAAAATAGACCTTTGTTACCAATAGTGTGTCATATTTCGTGATTGACTCGATGAGCTATGAATATGTCCATACCTTTCTGTTGCAAGCTTATTTTTAAAATTCAAAAAATTTAAAATGTAAGAGGGTATCCTAAAAGAAAACTGTATATGAAAAGAACAAAATTAACAAAAAGTGAAAGAAATGAACCCTACCAAAAGAAAGGTGCGCGAGAAAGGCATTCAAATGCCACCACTTTTTGCTCGACAGAATAAACAACTGTGGTGCAACTGTATCTCTATAAAATAATTTAATAACAATCAGAAACAGAATGGTTACTAGTTCATCTTTCTACCCCAGGCGTTCTGTAGACAGAATAAAATCGACAAACTGCTTAATCTGGAAGATAAGTAGAGAAATAGATAATAAAAAGGAGTCAGCTTAACATGAGTTTTGGATGAAGAAAGAATTAGACAGATTTTCACATGTAAAAGAAAATAGAGTATGGTTTGCTACCTATAACGAATAAAGAAGAAAATGGTAGTAAAAGTAGATAGGTATAGATGATGTTAATCACATGTGATGAATGATGGTTTAGATGGTAAATATTTTACTTCATCATATGGCAGTATAATATTGAATAATTTCAAGCAACAAAAGCGATTAATAACTTTCTCATCTTTTCCTTTGGGCACCAAATTAATTTCCCCCCCACACTAGGGTATTAAAGATTAGAGGCTCAAGGTATCACTGAGGACTTAATTTCCACCTAATAAAATTGGAAAAGTATATATCAAATCATTTATCATAACACCTATTCACCTCTGAAATCTTTTTCTCAAGAAATTCTATTCATTTAGGCAATCATGTAATATTTTCAATAAAACCTTCATAAAATATAATAATATTAACCTAATGTTTATACTAGCGTTTCTTTCATTTTTTTTTCAAGACAACTTAATTTTTTATTTAAATCCTTGTAACTCTTCCCATACATTATTTTAATAATAAAATTCCCAACAATGATATCCTACCCTTTGCTGAAAAAATAACGGCACTAATGTTAATCATGATTAATTAGCTAAATTCTTTATTAATCGAGCGTACTTTTCGCTACATTAATAAGGGTTAATTAATCGCTGCGATTAATTAATAATCATTCGCGTAATCAATTACCTTGGCGTTATTAATTCAAAATAAATTATACCGCCCGGCCATATCTTCTGCCATCTCGTAACTTTATCACTATTCGCATCAATAAGATCTTTATCCACGCTGATAACAATATCGCTAGCTATCCGCCTGGTCGATAATGATGGTTAAGGCTGGCGAAATATTTACTGTCATTGCTCATCACATGAACGCCTTCTCCCAAAACTACCTTTCTTTAAAGCGGCAAGTACTTCGCACGCTATCGCTCTACTACCCATAAAACTTCACATCGCCGGTCAGCGCCATTCCACCTGTTTATCCAAAGTTTTCATTTGCCAATATCAACTGTTTACCTGCTTAAAACACAAAATACCCCAGCGTTTATTTTCACCTTATCAGCAAAAGAAATCAGAAATTTGAAATTACGCCACCTTAAGCCTGTTAACCAATCTTATGCCGGTTTACCTCCGCAATCATTCTAGATTCATCACAGACTTCTCAAAATCAAATGAAATCTTTTCATCCTCTCTCGAAATTCAATGCTTAATAATTTTGTTTTATAGTGATTTAAGATTTTACATCCTGAGAAACAAATTTTAATACTAGCTTATAAGACTTGTTCATTTCAAGAGCAAGTATTGTTCAATTAAAACAAACATGAAGATAAAATACACAGCTTGAAAGAAAGTTACAATAAGAGATATTAAATAAGATTTAACGTTAAAATAAGAGAAACCTAAATTACATATTGAAGGGTGAAAAGGACACAGAAAGAACAGCGAGAGGCATTAATAAAGTGGCATAGTAAAAAGCCAAAGAGTGAAAGTTAAAATGGTTACAAGATGCCTACGAAAGATAAAGTAATTACAAAGAGGCAGAAATGTATAAAAGAAATGAAAATACTTTTCAACAATATTGAATTCTGCTTAAAGTGAAAGTAAACACCAAGAACAAAAAGTGAAAAGATGAAAAATACAACAAGAAGGAACATTTTTTGAAATTGCATGTTTTAGCTATTGTTTCTACAGAAAAGACAGATCAATACAAGATGAATCAAACTGTTGAGGTCATTTATGTTCGAATAGGACCATCTAAAAACTTTCTCATTTTCTAACAACTATTATGGTTTTGGAAAACTACTAAACAAATGTTGGAAAGTACTTTTTGCACCCAATTAAGTCATCATTTCACAGAAGACGAAATAATCCGAAGTATACTGTACAAAACTAAAGGATCTTTATTGGTCCAAGAGAACTGCCTAAAACTTATCTACTTTTTTTCATAAAACATTTCAAAAACTTACACATGTACACCCTTGTTATGTTATTTTTCGTATCAGAAATCATTGCTGCATATACATATGTTTACAGAGCCTATTGTGTACATCGTAGGAAGAATTTAGAAATTGCGAGGTTTATCTTGAAAATTGTGGTCATAATCCACAATAACCCTTTCAATTTTTACATATATATTACGCATTGAGAAATAAAAGAGTATTGGACCCCAAGTTTGTGAATTGTTGACAGTAACCTACAAAGAAAGGAAGTAATTATGACTTGATGCTCATCACTAACCAAGAGTTGGACTGCACCCAAATTATCTTTTTTCATCACCTATCCATAAGAAATAGTGCTAAATAGATGGCTTTGTTTGAGTGTCTTTACTTAAGTTCTCTATTTATGTAAAATAGTTGGATAGACTAGGAACTAACCTTGATATTTTTTTTTTCAAGATATTTTAGTTTAGAATTTGTATATATACTTCACTTCAAGCATTTTGAGGGATTTTAGACTTACGTAATATTGAATATTTTGAAATAAAGAGCTTTGGAGAAAAAAATTTCTCATAAAACTTGGGATACGATGAAATTGATAAAAGACTTTTTCCGTGATTCATGCTAAACAGACTACAGCCACCTCTATCCCATGTTCTTTAAGTTTTTCTTATATTTATCAAAATATCATCTTGTTTCATTATCTTAATATTTAATGAAAAGTATTTAACCAGAAATTACTTTAGTGTAATCACCACCGTTATTATTCTAAATGTTTTCTGAAACTAAGCCATACAGAAATTCCTAAATTTGCTCTGCGTTTTGTCTAGCTTTCCATACATCTTTTGGCCATTTAGTGAAGAAGTTACTTAAATTTACCTTTATCGATAATTAACAATTCATTTCTTCTTGAAATGTGCTTTTCTGGAAGATTATTTATTGCTCTTCATCCGTTTGAATTCCATTCCATTCATTTTAGATTCTAATTTTTTTCAAGTTTGATTATCTTGCCCTAATAAACCATCTTTTGTTAAAAAATTCGTGTCAGCTATAGTTGCATCATTTGACTCTATTAGCTCAATGGATTTGAAATTATTTGATTTTAATCTCAAACAATTCTATCAACTTAACTAAATAAAACTGGGATTTTATAATTAGCTTAATAATTTTTAAAACAAAAGCTAAATTTTTACAGAGAGCCTTTCAGGCAATTAAGCAGATTCTCGTACTCTGAAGGTTGTTTGTGTTACCCCACTCCTTTCTTCCAACAACTTCATATGTAGCAAATTTATATAACACATATGTATTCACATTGTGACCTAATAATTTATTTGTCATTATTGTTTATTTTATAAACTGGTATTTAGCCCTACATTTTATTGTAGCCTTGGAAATTTCTCTTACTGTAATTGCAAAAGTAAATAAATGTTTTCAAATTTATCTCCTATCTAGTTTATGGATTGAACATCCTGTTTCAAACATTTGATTTTGCCCTTCCTGTCAAACGAGGCCCTAAGAAAGTTTAAATTCCACATTCAAAGCCTCTTTAAAAGAAATCACAGAAGCTGTTTCTACAACTATAAAACAAAATAATCATAAAAGACCAAAATTTCCACTTTGAGAACTATAATTTTTTCAATTATTTCTTATAGGTTTAGAGTATGATCGCGATGGGTGGACAGATTGCATACATAAAGGTTAAATTCATCCACCGCATCAAAATCAATTTCTGTGATAGACCGCACCGATAATGAACTTCAAAGAATAAATATGGAAAGACTATGCTTTCAACTTGGATTCTTAATTCAAGATATTATGTTTTTTCTTGCTGAAAGAAAGTTTTTTATCATATTGTATTTTACATAGAAGATCTTAGATTAATTTTTAGTTATTTTCTTTTTACATTTGTAAGTAATAATTCTTCTAATATCTTCAGCGTATTTTCTTATGAATCTAATGATGATCATTTTTCAATTAAGGTTTCGAATAATCAAGACCCATTTTACAACTTCGTATACACTTCTCGCCAGAAATTTTACAGATATAAGCCTTTATTTTACTTCCTCCTACATTTCCATGATTTTCGCGTTATTAGCGTTCTTCAGATTTGATGAGAATGGCATTAACGCCATGTTACGCTCTCAAGGTTTTTTTTTGAAAATTATTTGGATTATTTAGATTTGCGAAGATGACAAGTAAAATTAAACTTTTTTTTCTCGTTTATAAAATAGAATAAAGAGTTGGGCTCAAAAATCGCTAATGCTAGTATCCAATTTAGCGCTTATCAAACTTTCTTTGAAAGAAGTGATAATCAAAGCACCAGCTCATAAATAGTTATAATCAATTAAAAGACATCCAAATGAAATACGATAAATATCATGACGAATTAAGTTTATTATTCATTGCTGTAAACATTGGGACTCTCATGATTCATTCTATTATCCAAGTGCTTTTATCCAAATAGAATTTAGATTAAGAGAAAGAGATACAAAAATACTTGTATAGATGTAAAAATATTGCAACAAGTAGAAGAATCGCAAATCAAACAGAAAAGTTAAAGTAAGAAGATAAAGAAAATATTGCAATAGGTAACGGCTAGAAGAAATAGAAGATGTAGTATGACAAGATCACCATATAAACTTTATTCAAAATTGCCTATGAGAAATAGAAGAGGTTGATAGCCATGAAAATTCGCTCAACAAATTATCATAGATCAAATGAATTTACAAATCAATATGAGGAAGAGGAATTTGTTGACCTAAAGGTGCTTTGATGACATTCTTCTTTTGATGATTTTCCATATGATCATTATGATGAGAAATATGTTTTCCAAACTCAAGATAATACATAAATTCGTATTAATGGGATAAGAAACTCAATGGTAAATTGGTAACATTAATAATACAGACCAAAATGGCAGAGTGATAAGAAAGATAAGAATGAAATAATAAGCGTCCATTCTCTTTGTCGGCTCATTTTCACGTATTAGAGACAATATCGCGCATCAATAATTAGCAATCTTTAGAATTGTGATTGACAACAAAGAAGATAACTAAAACCATTAACGAAGATTTTTATCTCTACAATTGCATTTATCGTACCTATTGAAATAAAATGATCAAATGATACACATGTGTTCATACTACTATTTTTTGAATCTATTTCAGTTGTTTGAAGGAAATATGGTAATATATTTAATGAAAAGGATGAGAAATTTGGGTTAAATTTACAAGTCTCATGAAAACCTATATGCTGGTAGTGTCATGCGCCCATTTTCCAAGTTTAGGATCCAATAGCAAAAGTGTTGAATATTAATATTTCCAAGGATTCTATTAATAACTATTATTTTCAGAATCAAGATGATAAAAGGATTCAACAACCAAATATTAATAAGAAAGAAATATCATCACAAATCTTATCCTAAAGTTTCATAGAGATAGTATTTAAAATAAAATTTCGTATTCATGGTATGGAGGCTATCCGTATTAGAATACAGTTGTTTAGATCACTAAACATCAGCTTATATATTTTGGAAGATCCTTTCAGTATAATTTAGAGTCAATAACAAAATTAAGTGTTTCCTTATCCTCTCGCTTGTCGTATAAGTTTTAATAGGTTGGTATACACCTGATAATCGAAGAAAAGGCAACAAAATTCCATTGCAATATAATGTTTGAATGGTTGTACTGCTTTTTGCTCATTTTAATTTAATTACAGCTTGAATGATTGAATAGGTAGATGAGTGTTGTTAAGTTTGGGATTTTTTGATATTTTTTGTTTTTTAGTTTAAATTTTCACTAGTTTTTCAATATGCTGGTTTTAAAATTCTTTAAAGTGTTTTAGTTTTAGATCAGATTTCAAAGAAGAAAAGGACTATATCCAACTAATATTTTCAGCTACAGTAAATGCATGTTTGGGATTGGATTTGCTTAATATTCTAACTCTGAAACAAAGTTCTGAAGTTTTGATGATAGTAACTTAACGGAGCTGTGTCTTATACAAGGCCCTAAGATTTAGAAAGTATTAATGCTTACATACATAAGAAATAAACAGACAGAAAAAGATTCTATAGTTTAGCTACACCATTTTGATATTAACAGATCATTTTCATTTTCGATTTTTCACCATAGTGCTTACCCCAAGTGGAGCCGTTAGACCTATATACTAATAGGTGGGGTTATATTTTAATGATTGACCTGATGATATGAACATAACCATGCCTTTTCAACAAAAAGGTTTTCATATTTTCACAATAAAAAATTTAAAAATGGCAAGATATATACCTAAAACAAGAAAATCAAAGGTGAAAGAATAAAACAAGCCAAAAAAGTGAAGAAATGAATTTTACCAAAAGAAAGGTTATGAAAGTATATAAACACATTACTTTTTATTCGTTAATAAATAAACAAATTGTGTGTAACTTGTATTTCAGTGCTACAATTTATGAAATATGCTTAAATAGTTTAAGCTTGTTAGTTCATTCCTTTCAATTTTATGTTTTTAGAGATAGAGAATAAAATCTGACCAAACTGTTTAATCTTGGCAGATAAGTAGATAGGTAGAGTGAATAAAAGGAGCTCAATAGTTTAATCTGAGCCCTTGGATGTAATAAGGTTAGAATTAGATAGATTTTCATATGTAAAAGAAAAAAAGTGTGATAAGGGTTTGCTAGTCTAAGTGCACCCTAATAAAGAAGAAAAAATGGTAGGGTAAAGTAGATAGGGTAGGTAGATGATGTTGCAGAATTACATGTGATGAATGATGGCTTTAGATGTGGTAAATATTTTACTTTCATCACAAGTGCATAGGCAGAAAATACATTGAAGAATTTCAAGCAATGCAAAGTCAGATTATTAACTTCCCTTCTCATCTTTTCCCTAAAAATTTCTATAATTTCCCCTAAGTACTAGGCATTTAAAGATTAGAGGGGCTCAAGGCATTTCCTTGACTTTTGGAGGGACCGGACCCTCGGCCCAATAATTGGAAAAGCCTAAGTACTTAAAATCATTTATCATAACATTCATTCACCTCTAAAAAATCTTTTCCTAAGTAAAATCCCATTTTACTTAGGAAAAATCATGTAATATTTCACATAAAAACCCTCCTCATAAAAGCATAAGTTAAAAACATTAACCTAATGTTTACACTTAGCGCTTTTTTCATTTTTTCATATTAACTTCTAATTTTATTATTTAAATCCTTGTAAATTCCCCTTTTCCCGTATTATTTTAATAATAAAATTCCCAAATAATAATATCCCGCCCCTTTGGTTGAAAAATAACCATATTAATGTATTAATCATGATTAATTAGTCAAATATTTGATTAATCATGAGCGCATTTCTCCGCCATATCAATAAGGGTTAATTAATCCTCATGATTAATTAATAACTTGAATCCGCCAATCAAATCACCCCCGATGCGATTAATTCAAAATAAATTACATTGGGCCCCCTGGTTATCTTTCCGTCATATCGTAACCCCGACCACCGTTCAATCAACAAATCTCAGATCTACGGTTGATATCAATATCGCTAGCCATCCTCGTCCGAACGACAACGCGCGATGGCCAAGCGATTTTCTGAACAGTACCGCGCCACGTGTCGTTCATCGTATGGAATTGCTCGCCCTCCGCCCAAAACCACCTTTCCCCAAAAGCGGTGCGATCGCATACAGCTTACCGCCTCCCACTAACGACAAAACTTCACATCGTCAAGTCAGCGCCATCTGTCCACTGTTCATTTAAAGCTTATCCGCCAATATCAACCGTTTACCCGTTTAAACACAAACACTCAAGTGTTGCTCATTTTTTCATGATTATGAAGTAAAACCCTTTGTAACCCAGCTGCGCCACTTGAAGCCTCTGTTAACCAATTCGAGCATGGTTTACCTCCCAAAAATCATTCTAGATTCACTCCACATACCTCTCAACATCAAATAAAACCTTTTCAACCTCCCCTGCAAACCAATGCTTTCTTAACAATTTGTTTTGTTTTACAGGTGATCAGAAGACCACATCCTTGGATAAACAGTATTAATACTAGTCATAAGACTTGTTTACTCCAAGAGTGTTATCAAATCTATTCAAACAGAGATGGAAGATAAAACATACAGTTGAAAGACAAGCAAAGGAAACAGGATATTAAACGATTTACTGTTGAAACAGACAGTAAAAACCTAAACTACACATTGAAGGTAAAAGGACACAGTAAAGAACAGTTAAAGAGTATCAGGATTAAAGAGTATCAGATTGAAGACCAAGTCAAGTAAATCAGCTAGCATGAAGATAAACAACAGGGAAGACAGTTACAAAACAAAACATACAAGTTCATGACAAAGTGAAGACCGATAAAAAATAGAGCGGTAAAAAGTAAAAAATAAATAGTAAACAGTGAAAGTAAACATGAATATATTAAGGGTTAAACAAATATTAAAACACTTTCACCAGCCACAATGAATTTTATCCAAAGTAAAAGTGAAAAACAGTCAAAAGAAGTTTAAGGTTAAAAGATGAAATTAGAGCAAAAATGGTACATTCTTCAGAAATTTCATGTTTAAGTCATAGTTTTGCAGAAACTATTGTGATCAATCCAAGATGAATTTTGCAAAACTGAAGGATTTTTATGTTCTTAAGAGGACCATCTACAAAAACCTCTCTCACTTTTCTAACAGCTATTATGGTTTTGGAAATATTAAACAATGTTGGAAAGCACTTTTTGCAGAAAATTCCAGTTAAGTCATCATTTTGCAGAGAATATTGTGGCCAATCCGAAATACATCATACAAAACTGAAGGATTTTTTTGTTCCTAAGAGACCCATATACAAAATCCTATCTCACTTTTTTCACAGTGATTTCAGAATGAGAGATACATGCACATCTTTACAGGCTATTGTTCAGACTCTGTAAAACTCTGTTGTACACATATTTTTACAGAGCCTATTTTGCACAGCTTATGAGGAATTTTAGGAAACTGAAAGAGGCTTATGTCACCAACATATTAATCCACAATAACCTCTTTCAATTTTTACATATCTATTACGTATTGAGAAATACAAAGATATCATTGGACCCCAAGTTTGCAGAATTGTTGGAGCAGAATGCACAAAGAAAGGAAGCAGTTAGTGACTTGGATGCCTCATCATCAACTAAGAGTTGGATCAAATTCGAATTCTCCTCTTTGTCATCACCTATCCATAAGAAATAGTGCCAAATAGATGCATTAGTTTGAGTTTCCTTTACTTAAGTTCTATTTATGTAAAATAGTTGGAGAGATTTGTGAACCAATCTTGATATTTTTTCAAGATATTTTAGTTTAGAATTTGTATAAATACTCCCTCAATTGGAGTATTGAAGGTGGATTCTTAGACTTTGCTGTAACATTGACTATTTTGGAATAAAGTGCTATTGGAGAAATTTTTTGTGGCTAAGCTGGATGATGAATTAAAGCGAAAGACTTTTTACAGGATTCATGTGTCAAACTACAGATCAATAAGTCATCTTTTCCTTGTGTTTTAAAGTCTTTATATTTGTTTATTATATCACTGTGTTTCATTTCTGAATGATTAATGAAAAGGAGTAAATCAGAAGGTACTTAAGTGTAATCTGATTTTAATCATTATTTTTCTAAATGTTTTCTTCTAAACTGGTTTTAAACAAGGACTTCTTAATTGCTCTTGTTTTTCTAGTTTAAGCATTCTGGTTATTTAATAAAGAATACTTAATTTCTCTTTGTTAATAATCACTCAATTTTCTTTCTTATGAATATGTTGAAAGATTCTTAATTTCCTTTCATCCATTTAAATCCATTCCATTCACTTTAGATCTAAAATTGTTCTCTGTTTGATTATCTTGCCCTGTAAAACCATCTTTTGTCTAGAAACTTAATCCAGTGAAGCCATCTTTTTGACTCCATAGCCCAATGGCCTGAACTACTCAATCTTGCCCTCAGCTATCGAATTCCACCACCCAAATTCAAACAAAACCCCTGGACTTTATAACTAGCCTAATATCTTCTAAAACAAAGCTAAATTTTACAGAGAGAGCCCTCTCTGGGTACAGATTGGCTAGATTCTGTACCTAAAAGATTGGTTTGTGGTTACCTCGGACCCCTTTCCTCTTCCAACAACTTCAAGGAAAATCTGAGTGATAACATAGTGTCGACTCCACTGGGGATCTGAATAATTTTATTGTTACTATTGTTTATTTTATAAACTATAGACAGAGCCTGAAGTTAGCCAGGTAGCCTTTGAAATTGCTCTTGCTTTGCAATTGCAAAAGTAAATAAATGTTGCTTCAGTCTATCTCCGGTCTAGTTTATGGATTGAACATCTGGTTTCAAATACTTGATCAGTTCCTCTTGTCAAATAAGTCTTTAAGAAAGTTTAAATCTCATATCTAAAGCCTCTTAAAGAAATCATAGAAGTTGTTTTGAAAATTCATAAAAAAAATAAAATAATCATAAAATACTCAAAATTTGGTTTCCTGAAGAACTAACTTTTTCTTCAAAATTGTTTTACAGGTTCAGATCTGATCTATGATGGTGGACAGTGATCAGACACACAAAGGTTAAAATCATCCACCTAGCGACTCCAAATCAATTTCACAATCAAGACTCCACTGGAGGAATGAACCTCAAAGAACAATATGGAAAGATCAGGCTTTCAACTTGGATCTTAATCCAAGACATTATGTTCTTTCTCATTAAGAAATTTTTTCAATATATATTGTATTTTATAGAAGATATTAGATTAATTTTTAATTATTTTCCTTTGAAGATTGTAAGTAATAATTCTCCTAATCTCTTTGAGCAGCTTTCTTATGAATCTAATGATGATCATTTTCCAATTAAGAAGCCTCAAATAATCAAAACTGATCTTACAATCCCTGTACATATCCCTGTGCCATATAAATTTCCAGATAGATATAAGCCCCTTATTCTACCTCCTTTACTCCATGATTTTCCTAAAAAATACTACAAGTATCTTCCTAGATTTGATGGAGAGAATGGTATCACTGCCCAAAAACATATTCAAGGTTTTGAGAATTATTTGGATTTATTTGAGATTGATGAAGATGATGTTAAAATCAAACTTTTTGCTCTTTCTTTGCAAAATAGAATAAAGAGTTGGTTCAAAAATCTGCCTAATGCTAGCATCTCAAATTTCCAGCAGTTTATCAAACTTTTCCTTGATAGATGGATAATCAAAGTTAATCATTTTGTGATCATGAAAGAATATAATCAATTAAAAAGACATCCAAATGAAACAATACAACAATTTTCTGATAGATTTAATCAAGTTTATTATTCATTGCCAGAAAATATTAGACCTCCTCATGATTCAGCTCTCTTGCATTATCCAAGTGCCTTTGATCCAGAAATAGAATTTTGATTAAGAGAAAGAGATCCAAAAACACTTGTACAGATGCAGAACATTGCAGTTGATGTGGAAGTTAATCTCCAAATCAAACAGGAAAAGTTGAAAGCAGAAGAAGAGGAAAAGAAAAACATTGCAGAAGTAAAACTCAACCTTTTGATAAGAAAACTAGATGAAAGAACACAAGAGATCATTATGAAAGATGAATTTTTTATTCAAAATCACCATGAAGAAATAGAAGAGGTTGATAGCCATGAACAAATTCCTCTTGATTCAAATTATCATAGATCAGAAAATGAATTTATAGATCAATATGAGGAAGAGGAATCTGTTGATCTAATGTGTATGTTTGATGACATTCCTTATTTTGATGATTTGCCTAAGTATGATCATTATGATGATAGTTATGTTCTCCAAATTCAAGCTAACTTTACAGAGATATCAGAAGCTAGTTTGGAGGATGAAGAAATGCAGTTTCAGCAGATTGAAGACAGTGATCAGCCAATACAGATCAGCCATGAGAGTGAGGAAGGAAGAGCAGAAAATGTGGAAATAAGTGAAGGTTCTTTACCTCTTTGTTTTGCTTCATTTCAGTTCATTAGAGACAACTATCATGCCATCAATAATCAGCAATCTTTAGGAATTGTGATTGACAACAAAGAAGATAATGAAACTATTGATCAAGATTTTTTAGTTTCACAATTGCAGTTATCAGTTCCTATTGAAATAAATGATCAAATGACACAAGAAAGTTTCATACCACTATTTTTTGAATCATTTTAGTGTTTGAAAGAAATATGGTATAACATATTTAATGAAAAGGATGAGAAACTTGTTGAAGTTTGTGAAGTCTCATGGAAACCTATATGCTATAGGTTGCAGCCATTTTCCCAAGTTTTTCAGGATCCAATAGCAGGTATGTTGAATATTGAAGGCATTCAAAGCATTCCTCTATTAACTAACTATGATTTTCAGAATCAAGATGATAAAGAATTCAATAGTCAAACATTACAATAAGTAGGAATATCATCACAAATCTTATTTGAAAGTTTGCAGGGAGATAAAGACGAAAATAACATTTCAGATTCATGGCATGGAGGCCATCCAGAACAGATGTACAGTTTTTTAGATCAGTTAAACATCAGTGTATATATTTTGGAAGATCCTTTTGTATAGTTTCTAGAGTCAACAAAGGAAATCAAGTGTTTCCTTATCCTCTCATTTGTTGACAAGTTTCTAATAGGTTGCAGAAGTACAGTTTTGATAATCAACAAGAAAATGCAACAAAATCTATCAAAGTACATAATGCTTGAATGGTTGCATTGGTTATTTCATTTTACCTAACTAGTAGTTGAACAGTAGATTGAGTAGGTAGATGAGTGCTAATAAGCTCAGGATTTTGAGCATTTTTCTTTTTTAGTTTTCAATTTTCAGCTAGTTTTTCATTAAGTTGGTTTGAAAATTTTTGTGTGTTGTTTTAAGTTTCAGATCAGATTTCAGGTTGCAGAAAAAGGACTATATTCAATTCAAGATTTCTAGCCACAGTAAATGCATGTTTGGGATTGGACCAAGGCAGAATATTTCTAACTGGGAAACAAACTTTTAAGTTTTGAGTGGATAGTAACTTGCTGAAGTTGAAGCCCGAAGAGAAGGGCCTAAGCTTCAGAAATGTTACTGTCATACATACAATAAAGCAACAAGTAGAAGAAGATTTCATGGTTCAGTCAAAATCATTTTGAGGCCAACTGACCTGCTGTTCTTGACTTTTCACCAGGAAAATCCATCCCCAAGTGGAGCCAGTGTTAGACTCCTATACCAATAGGTGTCATATATCATGATTGACTTGATGAGCTATGTAATATGTTCATACCTTTTCTTGTTGCAAAGGTTTTCCATATTTTCAAAAAATCAAAAAATTTAAAAAATGTAAAGAGGGTATACCCTAAAAGAAAAATCAAAGGGTGAAAAGAATAAAAATGGCCAAAAAAGTAAAAGAAAATGAACCCCACCAAAAGAAAGGCCAAGGAAAGTGTGCAAGTCTAAATGCCACTAATTTTTGCTCTTATGTAATAAATAAAATTGTGTGCAACTTGTATCCTATGCCACAATTTATGAATAGTCAAACAGTTTAAGCTTGGCTATTTCATCTTTCAATTTCATGTTTTAGAGATAGAGAATAAAATTTGACCAAACTGTTTAATCTTGGCAGATAAGTAGATAGGTAGAGTAAATAAAAGGAGCTCAATAGCTTAATCTGAGCCCTTGGATGTAATAAGGTTAGACTTAGATAGATTTCTACATGTAAAAGAAAAGAAAGTGTGATAAGGGTTTGCCAGTTTAAGTGCACCCTAATAAAGAAGAAAAAATGGTAGAGTAAAGTAGGTAGGGTAGGTAGATGATGTTGCAGAATTACATGTGATGAATGATGGCTTTAGATGTGGTAAATCTTTTACTTTCATCACAAGTGCATAGGCAGACAATACATTGAAGAATTTCAAGCAATGCAAAGTCAGATTATTAACTTCCCTTCTCATCTTTTCCCTAAAAAATTCACTAATTTCCCCTAAGTACTAGGCATTTAAAGATTAGAGGGGCTCAAGGCATTTCCTTGACTTTTGGAGGGATCGGACCCTCGGCCCAATAATTGGAAAAGCCTAAGTACTTAAAATCATTTATCATAACATTCATTCACCTCTAAAAAATCTTTTCCTAAGTAAAATCCCATTTTACTTAGGAAAAATCATGTAATATTTCACATAAAAACCCTCCTCATAAAAGCATAAGTTAAAAACATTAACCTAATGTTTACACTTAGCACTTCTTTCAGTTTTTCATATTAACTTCTAATTTTATTATTCAAATCCTTGTAAATTCCCCTTTTCCCGTATTATTTTAATAATAAAATTCCCAAATAATAATATCCCGCCCCTTTGGTTGAAAAATAACCATATTAATGTATTAATCATGATTAATTAGTCAAATCTTTGATTAATCATGAGCGCATTTCTCTACCATATCAATAAGGGTTAATTAATCCTCATGATTAATTAATAACTTGAATCCGCCAATCAAATCACCCCCGATGCGATTAATTCAAAATAAATTACATTGGGCCCGCTCGTTATCTTTCCGTCATCTCGTAACCCTGACCACTGTTCGATCAACAGATCTCATATCTACAGTTGATATCAATATCGCTAGCCATCCTCATCCGAACGATAACACGCGATGGCCAAGTGGTTTTCTGAACAGTACCACGCCACGCGTCGTTCATCGTATGGAATCGCTCGCCCTCCACCCAAAACCACCTTTCCCCAAAAGCGGTGCGATCGCGTACCCCTTACCACCTCCCACTAATGACAAAACTTCACATCGTCAAGTCAGCGCCATCTGTCCAATATTCATTCAAAGCTTACCTGCCAATATCAACCGTTTACCCGTTTAAACACAAACACCCTAGTGTTGCTCATTTTCGCCTGATTGTGCAGTAAAACCCTTTGTGACCTAGTTGCACCAGCTGAAGACTCTGTTAACCAATTTGAGCATGGTTTACCTCCCAAAAATCATTCTAGATTCACTCCATAGACCTCTCAACATCAAATGAAACCTTTTCGACCTCCCCTGCAAACCAATGCTTTCTTAACAATTTGTTTTTTTTTACAGGTGATCAGAAGACCACATCCTTGGATAAAAAGTCTTAATACTAGTCATAAGACTTGTTTACTCCAAGAGTGTTATCAAATCTATTCAAACAGAGATGGAAGATAAAACATACAGTTGAAAGACAAGCAAAGGAAACAGGATATTAAACGATTTACTGTTGAAACAAACGGTAAAAACCTAAACCACACATTGAAGGTAAAAGGACATAGTAAAGAAAATTTAAAGAGTATTAGGATTAAAGAGTATCAGATTGAAGACCAAGTCAATTAAATCAGCTAGCATGAAGATAAACAACAAGAAAGACAGTTACAAAACAGAACATACAAGTTCATGACAAAGTGAAGACAGATAAAAAATAGAGCGGTAAAAAGTAAAAGGTAAATAGTAAAAGTAATTACAGAGGCAGTAAAATAGTAAAAAGAGATGAAAATACTTTCACCAACATTGAATTTTATCTAAAGTGAAAGTAAAACAGTTAAAAGAACAAAAAGGTGAAAAAATGAAAAACACAACAAGAAGGAACATTTTTGCAGAAATTTCATGCTTTAGTCATTGTTTTACAGAAACTATTTTGATCAAGAAAAGATGAATTTTGCAACACTGAAGGAGGTTTATGTTCTTAAGAGGACCATCTACAAAAACCTCTCTCACTTTTCTAACCGCTATTATGGTTTTGGAAATATTAAACAATGTTGGAAAGAACTTTTTTCAGAAAATTCCACTTAAGTCATCATTTTGTAGAGAATATTGTGGCCAAGAAGAAATACATCATACAAAACTGAAGGAGGTTTTTGTTCCTAAGATACCTATCTTGAAAACCTATCTCACTGTTTGCACAGTGACTTTAGAATGAGAGATACATCCACATCTTTACAGAATATTTTTCAGACTCTGTAAAATTCTGTTTTACACATATTTTTGCAGAGCCTATTGTGCACAGCTGGAGAGGAATTTCAGGAAACTGAAAGAGGTTTATCTTACTAATATATTAATCCACAATAACCTCTTTCACTTTTTACATATCTATTACGTATTGAGAAATAAAAAGATATTATTGGACCCCAAGTTTGCAGAATTGTTGGAGCAGAATGCACAAAGAAAGGAAGCAGTTAGTGACTTGGATGCCTCATCATCAACTAAGAGTTGGATCAAATTCAAATTCTCCTCTTTGTCATCACCTATCCATACAAAATAGTGCCAAATAGATGAATTAGTTTGAGTGTCCTTTACTTAAGTTCTATTTATGCAAAATAGTTGGAGAGATTTGTGAACTAATCTTGATATTTTTTCAAGATATTTTAGTTTAGAATTTGTATAAATACTTCACTCTTGGAAGTATTTTGAGGTGGATTCTTAGACTTTGATGTAACATTGAATATTTTGGAATAAAGAGCTTTGGAGAAATTTTTCGTGGCAAAACTGGACAAGGAATTGAGGCAGAAGACTTTTCTCAGGATTCATGTGTCGAATGAAGGACCAATAAGTCATCTCTATCTCATGTTTTGAAGTTTCATATTTGTTTACAATATCATCTTTGTTTCATTATCTTAATATTTAATGAAAAGGATTAAATCAGAAAGTACTTAGATGTAATCTGATTTCAGTCGTTATTATTCTAAATGTTTTCTTCTAAACTGGTTTAAACAGTGAATTCTTAATTGCTCTTGTTTGTCTGGTTTATACATCTTTGTTTGTTTAGTAAAGAATACTTAACTGCTCTTTATTGATAATCAATATATTTCTCTTCTCTTGAATGTGTTGAAAGATTCTTTATTGCCTTTCATCCGTTTGAATTTTGTTCCATTCACTTTAGATCTATAATTATTTCTAGTTTGATTATCTTGCCCTGATAAACCATCTTTTGTTAAAAAACTTAAGCCAGTGCAGCCAATATTTGACTCCATTAGCCCAATGGACTGAAACTACTTGATCTTAATCTCAGCTAAAGATTTCCATCAATCCAAACAAAATCAAAACCCCTGGACTTTATAACTAGCCTAATATCTTCCGAAAACAAAGCTAAATTTGATAGAGAGAGCCCTCTCTGGGTACAGATTGGCTAGATTTTGTACCTGAAGGTTGGTTTGTGGTTACCTCGGACCCCTTTCCTCTTCCAACAACTTCAAGGAAAATATGAGTGATAACATAGTGGCGACTCCACTGGGGACCTGAATATTTTCATTGTTACTATTGTTTATTTTATAAATTACAGACGGAGCCTGAAGATTAGCCAAGTAGCCTTTGAAAATGCTTTTGCTTTGCAATTGCAGAAGTAAATAAATGCTGCTTCAGTCTATCTCCGGTCTAGTTTATGGACTGAACTTTGGTTTCAAACATTTGATCAGTTCCTCTAGTTAAAATAAATCTTTAAGAAAGTTTAAATCTCATATCTAAAGCCTCTTAAAGAAATCATAGAAGTTGTTTTGAAAATTCATAAAAAAACAAAATAATCATAAAATACTCAAAATTTGGTTTCCTGAAGACTAACCTTTTTCTTCAGAAATATTTTACAGGTTCAGATCTGATCTATGATGGTGGATAGTGATAAGACACACAAAGGTTAAAATCATCCACCTGGCGACTCCAAATCAATTTCACAATCAAGACTCCACTGGAGGAATGAACCTCAAAGAACAATATGGAAAGATCAGGCTTTCAACTTGGATCTTAATCCAAGACATTATGTTCTTTCTCATTAAGAAATTTTTTCAATATATATTGTATTTTATAGAAGATATTAGATTAATTTTTAATTATTTTCCCTTGAAGATTGTAAGTAATAATTCTCCTAATATCTTTGAGCAGCTTTCTTATGAATCTAATGATGATCATTTTCCAATTAAGAAGCCTCAAATAATCAAGACTGATCTTACAATCCCTGTACATATCCCTGTGCCATATAAAGTTCTAGATAGATATAAGCCCCTTATTTTACCTCTTATACTCCATGATTTTCCTAAAAAACACTACAAGTATCTTCCTAGATTTGATGGAGAGAATGGTATCACTGCCCAAGAACATATTCAAGGTTTTGAAAATTATTTGGATTTATTTGAGATTGATGAAGATGATGTTAAAATCATACTTTTTTCTCTTTCCTTGCAGAATAGAATAAAGAGTTGGTTAAAAAATCTGCCTAATGCTAGTATCTCAAATTTCCAGCAGTTTATCAAACTTTTCCTTGATAGATGGATAATCAAAGTTAATCACTTTGTGATCATGGAAGAATATAATCAATTAAAATACATTCAAATGAAACAATACAACAATTTTCTGACAGATTTAATCAAGTTTTTTATTCAATGCCATAAAATATTAGACCTCCTCATGATTCAGCTCTCTTGCATTATCCAAGTGCCTTTGATCCAGAAATAGAATTTCGATTAAGAGAAAGAGATCCAAAAAAACTTGTACAGATGCAGAACATTGCAGTTGACGTAGAAGTTAATCTCCAAATCAAACAGGAAAAGGTGAAAGCAGAAGAAGAGGAAAAGAAAAACATTGCCGAGGTAAAACTCAACCTTTTGGTAAGAAAACTAGATGAAAGAACACAGGAGATCACTATGAAAGATGATTTTTTTATTAAAAATCGCCATGAAGAAATAGAAGAGGTTGATAACCATGAACAAATTCTTGCTAATTCCAATTATCATAGATCAGGAAATGAATTTACAGATCAATATGAGGAAGAGGAATCCGCTGATCTAATGTGTATGTTTGATGACATTCCTTTTTTTGATGATTTGCATAAGTATGATCATTATGATGATAGTTATGTTCTTCAAACTCAAACTAACTTTACAGAGCAATCAGAAGCTACTTTGTGGGATGAAAAAACTCAATTTCAGCAGATTGAAGACAGTGATCAGCCAGTACAGATCAGCCATGAGAGTGAGGAAGAAAGAGCAGAAAATGTGGAAATAAGTGAAGGTTCTTTACCTCTTTGTTTTGCTTCATTTCAGTTCATTAGAGACAACTTTCAGGCCATCAATAATCAACAATCTTTAGGAATTGTGATTGACAACAAAGAATATAATGAAACTATTGATCAAGATTTTTTACTTTCACATTTGCAGTTATCAGTTCCCATTGAAATAAATGATCAAATGACACAAGAAAGTTTCATACCACTGTTTTTTGAACCATGTCAGCTTTTAAGGGAAATGTGGTATAACATATTTAATGAAAATGATGAGAAACTTGTTGAAGTTTATGAAGTCCCATGGAATTTTATATGTCATAGGTTCCAGCAATTTTCCCAAGTTTTTCGGGATCCAATAGTAGATATGTTGAATATTGAAGGCATTCAAAGCATTCCTCTAGTAACTAACTATGATTTTCAGAATGAAGATGATAAAGGTTTCAACAATCAAACATTACAATTAGTAGGAATATCATCACAAATCTTATCTGAAAGTTTACAAGAAGATAAATATGAAAATAACATTTCAGATTCATGGCATGGAGGCCATCCAGAACAGATGTATAGTTTTTCAGATTAGTTAAACATCAGTGTATATATTTTGGAAGATCCTTTTGTACAGTTTCTAGAGTCAACAAAGGAAATCAAATGTTTCCTTATCCTCTCATTTGTTGACAAGTTTCTAATAGGTTGCAGAAGTACAATTTTGATAATCAACAAGAAAATGAAACAAAATCTATCAAAGTACATAATGCTTGAATGGTTGCATTGGCTATTTCATTTTACCTAACTAGCAGTTGAACAGTAGATTGAGTAGGTAGATGAGTGCTAATAAGCTCAGAATTTTGAGCATTTTTTTTAGTTTTCAATTTTCAGCTAGTTTTTCATTAAGTTGGTTTGAAAATTTTTGTGTGTTGTTTTAGTTTCAGATCAGATTTCAGGTTGCAGAAAAAGGACTATATTCAATTCAAGATTTCCAGCCACAGTAAATGCATGTTTGGGATTGGACCAAGGCAGAAGATTTCCAACTGGGAAACAAAGTTTTAAGTTTTGAGTGGATAGTAACTTACTGGAGTTGAAGCCTGAGGAGAAGGCCCTAAGCTTCAGAAGTATTACTGTCATACATACAATAAAGCAACAAGTAGAAGAAGATTCCATGGTTCAGTCAAAATCATTCTGAGGGCAACTGACCTGTTGTTCTTGACTTTTCACCAAAAAAAGCCATCCCCAAGTGGAGCCAGTGTTATGCTCCTATACCAATAGGTGTCATATATCATGATTGACTTGATGGGCTATGTAATATGTTCATATATTTCCTTGTTGCAAAGGTTTTCCATATTGTCAAAAAAATCAAAAAATTTAAAAAATGTAAAGAGGGTATACCCTAAAAGAAAAATCAAAGGGTGAAAAAATAAAAAGGCCAAAAAGTGAAAGAAAATGAACCCCACCAAAAGAAAGGCCAAGGAAAGTGTGCAAGTCTAAATGCCACTACTTTTTGCTCTGATGTAATAAACAAATTGTGTGCATATTGTATTTTATGCCACAATTCATAAATAGTCAAACAATTTAAGCTTGGCTAGTTCATTTTTCAATTTTATGTTTTAGAGATAGAGAATAGAATTTGACCAAACTGTTTAATCTTGGCAGATAAGTAGATAGGTAGAGTAAATAAAAGGAGCTCAATAGTTTAATCTGATCCCTTGGATGTAATAAGGTTAGAACTAGATATATTTCCATATGTAAAAGAAAAAGTGTGATAAGGGTTTGCCAGTCTAACTGCACCCTAATAAAGAATGAAAAATGGTAGGGTAAAGTAGGTAGAGTAGGTAGATGATGTTACTGAATTACATGTGATGAATGATGGCTTTAGATGGTTAAAATTTTAACTTTCATCACAAGTGCAAAGGCAGATAATACACTGAAAGAATTGCAAGCAAGGAAAAGTCAGATTATTAACTTCGCCTTTCATTTTTCCCTAAAATTTCACTAATTTCCCTTGGGTAGTAAGGTATTTGAAGATTAAAGGGGCTCAAGGCATTTCCTTGACTTTTGGAGGGACCGAACCATCGGCCCAATGATTGGAAAAACCTAAGTATTTAAAATCATTCATCATAACATTCATTCACCTCTAAAAATTATTTTCGTAAGTAAAATCACATTTTACTTAGGAAAAGTCATGTAATATTTCACATAAAAACCCTCCTCATAAAAGCATAAGTTAAAAACATTAACCTAATGTTTACACTTAGTGCTTCTTTCATTTTTTCATATTAACTTCTAATTTTATTATTTAAATCCTTGTAAATTCCCCTTTTCTTGTATTATTTTAAAAATAAAATTCCCAAATAATAATATCCCGCCCCTTTGGTTGAAAAATAACCATATTAATGTATTAATCATGATTAATTAGTCAAATATTTGATTAATCGTGAGTGCATTTCTCTGCCATATCAATAATGGTTAATTAATCCTCATTATTAATTAATAACTTGAATCTGCCAATCAAATCACCCCCGATGCGATTAGTTCAAAATAAATTACATTAGGCCCACTCGTTATCTTTCCATCATCTTGTAACCCCAACCACCGCTCGATCAACAGATATCAGATCTACAGTTGATATCAATATCGCTAGCCATCCTCGTCTGAACGATAACACGCGATGGCCAAGCGGTTTTCTGAAAAGTATCGCGCCACACGTCGTTCATCGTATGGAATCGCTCGCCCTCCGCCCAAAACCACCTTTCCCCAAAAGCGGTGTGATCGCGTACCGTTTACCACCTTCCACTAACGACAAAACTTCACATCGTCAAGTCAGCGCCATCTGTCCACTGTTCATTCTAAGCTTACCCTCCAATATCAACCGTTTACCCGTTTAAACACAAACACCCTAGTGTTGCCCATTTTCGCCTGATTGTGCAGTAAAACCCTTTGTAACCCAGTTGCGCCACCTAAAGCCTCTTTTAACCAATTTGAGCATGGTTTACCTCCCAAAAATCATTCTACATTCACTCCACATACCTTTCAACATCAAATGAAACCTTTTCGACCTCCCCTGCAAACCAATGCTTTCTTAACAATTTGTTTTGTTTTACAGGTGATCAGAAGACCACATCCTTGGATAAACAGTCTTAATACTAGTCATAAGACTTGTTTACTCCAAGAGTTTTATCAAATCTATTGAAACAGAGATGGAATATAAAACATACAGTTGAAAGAAAAGTAAAGGAAACATGATATTAAACAATTTACTATTGAAACAGACAATAAAACCTAAACTACACATTGAAGGTAAAAGGACACAGAAAATAACAGTTAAAGAGTATCAGGATTAAAGAGTATCAGATTGAAGACCAAGTCAAGTAAATCAGCTAGCATGAAGATAAACAGCAGGGAAGACAGTTACAAAACAGAACATACAAGTTCATGACAAAGTGAAGACAGATAAAAAATAGAGCGGTAAAAAGTAAAAGGTAAACAGTAAAAGTAATTACAGAGGCAGTAAAATGGTAAAAAGAGATGAAAATACTTTCACCAACATTGAAGTTTATCTAAAGTGAAAGTAAAACAGTTAAAAGAACAAAAAGGTGAAAAAATGAAAAACACAACAAGAAGGAACATTTTTGCAGAAATTTCATGCTTTAGTCATTGTTTTGCAGAAACTATTGTGATCAATCCAAGATGAATTTGGAAAAACTTAAGGAGGTTTATGTTCTTAAGAGGACCATCTACAAAAACGTCTCTCACGTTTCTAACCGCTATTATGGTTTTGGAAATATTAAACAATGTTGGAAAGCACTTTTTTCAGAAAATTCCAGTTAAGTCATCGTTTTTCAGAGAATATTGTGGCCAAGAAGAAATACATCATAAAAAACTGAAGGAGGTTTTTGTTCCTAAGAGACCTATCTACAAAAACCTATCTCACTTTTTGCACAGTGATTTTAGAATGAGAGATACATCCACATCTTTACAGGCTATTTTTTAGACTCTGTAAAACTCTGTTTTAAACATATTTTTACAGAGCCTATTGTGCATAGCTGGAGAGGAATTTTAGGAAACTGAAAGAGATTTATCTTACCAATATATTAATCCACAATAACCTCTTTCAAGTTTTACATTTCTATTACGGATTGAGAAATGAAAAGATATTATTGGACCCCAAGTTTTCATAATTGTTGGAGCAGAATGCACAAAGAAAAGAAGCAGTTAGTGACTTGGATGCCTCATCATCAACTAAGAGTTGGATCAAATTCGAATTCTCTTATTTTTCATCACCTATACATAAAATATAGTGCCAAATAGATGCATTAGTTTGAGTGTCCTTTACTTAAGTTCTATTTATGTAAAATAGTTGGAGAGATTTGGGAACTAATCTTGATATTTTTTCAAGATATTTTAGTTTAGAATTTGTATAAATACTTCACTCTTGGAAGTATTTTGGGGTGGATTCATATACTTTGCTGTAACATTGAATATTTTGGAATAAAGTGCTATTGGAGAAATTTTTTGTGGCTAGCTGGATGATGAATTGACGCGAAAGACTTTTTACTGGATTCATTTGTCAGACTACAGATCAATAAGTCATCTCTATCTTATGTTTTGAAGTTTTATATTTGTTTATTATATCATTGTGTTTCATTTCTGAATGATTAATGAAAAGGAATAAATCAGAAGGTACTTAAGTGTAATCTGATTTCAATCATTGTTATTCTAAATGTTTTCTTCTAAACTGGTTATAAACAGTGAATTATTAATTGCTCCAGTTTTTCTAGTTTAAGCATTTTGATTATTTAGTAAAGAATACTTAATTGCTCTTTATTGATAATCACTCAATTTCTCTCTTTGAATGTGTTGAAAGATTCTTAATTGCCTTTCATCCATTTTAAATCCATTCCATTCACTTTAGATCTAAAATTGTTCTATGTTTGATTATCTTGCCCTGTAAAGTCATCTTTCGTTTAGAAACTTAATTCAGTGAAGCCATTTTTTTGAATCCATAGCCCAATGGCCTGAACTACTCGATCTTGCCCTCAGTTATCGAATTCCACCACCTAAATTCAAACAAAACCCCTGGAATTTATAACTAGCCTAATATTTTATAAAACAAAGCTAAATTTGATAGAGAGAGCCCTCTCTGGGTACAGATTGGCTAGATTCTGTACCTAAAAGATTGGTTTGTGGTTACCTCGGACCCCTTTCCTCTTCCAACAACTTCAAGGAAAATTTGAGTGATAACAGGGCCGACATGGATTGGGGTCCGACTCTACAATTCATCCTACGGGTTAGATGTCATAGGCGCATATATATAGAAATACAAATCCTATAATTTTAAAATGAAAAACCCTAATTTTGAAGTCACAGTAACATGAAGAAGCAAGGGCAGAAAAAAAAACAATCAAGGGTTTAGCGTATGAATGGATTTTTTTGTTTTGTTTTTCTTCTTCTTCTGAAAATGAACTGTAAAATTTAAATTTTTTACATACCATGTATTAAATCAAAGAGAAACTGTAAAAATTAATTATTACGATAAAATTTAATCACCATATGGTTTGAAATTCTATACTACAGGGTTTGAATCACCAGATGTTTGAAATTCTAATTCTATGAATAGTTCCGTTCGAAATTATTTCGTTGCTCCACAGTGCTCTTGTGCTCTCTTGCTCCAGGTATGTCTCTCGTGCAAATCTCTTGCTAATTTTTTTTGCAAAAATAATGAATTTTTTTTACTATTTAAAGAATATTTTTATGGAATTAGATTTCCGAAAATAATTTGTCGCCCATTTTTCAATTTAATGTTTTTTTTTTCACTTGAAAAAAATAAAGTTGCATTTTTTTATTTACTTTTATTCGGTGCATTTTTTATCTAACCGCATCAGTGCATCAATGAATAACACCGCACCAATGCACAATAACTAAAATGCACCGGTGCATTTAACTGTACATTAGCACCAATAACAATAAGTCCCTTTTTAAGGCACCGAGATTACTTTTAGGTATGTACACCAAAATTTATTATTGATTTTTCTCAAATGCAGGGCGAAAATATCATAATTATATCGAATGAAAAATTCTTCAAAATCCATCTCATTCCATAATATTTCTCAATGTCCTTCGTGGAGTTCTCCCTATCCATCTTGAGATGTAATATTTACTTCAGATTTCATTTATATTTTCATTATCTAATTGAATTTATTTTTGTTTATCCATGTCAATCAACTGAATAAAATTAATGTATACAAATTTGCAGATTCATGCAGATTCATAATTGAGTTCAGATGCACAAAAATTTCAAACAACTCCAAAATGTCGTAAGCTGTTATCAGGAGTAGCATATCGCAAGACACATTTGGTAGATGAAAATGGACAACCGCTTCACCCTGCCAATTGTAACATTGCATCTACTAGCCACAATCCTGAGACAATGATGGTAATAATAATTGTTTGGTATATTAATGTAATTATTTCAACGTCAAACCAATTAATCATGCATTTTCGACGTGCTTACTAATTCATATCATAGATTTTGTACTAATCACATTCAAACATGTTTTTTGAAATTATTAGGATTCTAGTGATGATGAATGACCTACCTACCATCTTCCATTGCACCCCATGACAATGTAAAATCGAGATAAGGTTGAATTAAGAGAAAAACTCATAGAGGAACGATACCAAGAATGGTTGACTCAACCACCTATTCAATTCCAACTACATCCAGATTCACCAATTAGTAATGACTACAAAAATAGTAGTTCTTCACAAGCTGGTAATGGAGGCAATCAAATAGAGGTTGGTATGGATGATTACTTAAGGGATACAACTGCCATGGAGACAATGTTATTAGATGCATTCCAGAACGATGATCAACTAGGGGATGATGCTCATATCGCTACTACCTTTTTCGAAAGCCTTAAATTTGCTTCCACCACCCCTCTCTTTGGACCTGGTGGTTAGTCAAAGTATACCTAGTTGGGGACAACGATGTTACTGTACAACTTGAAAGCAAAGTTTGGCTTGTCGAATGCATGTTTCTTAGAAATTTTTAGGTAATTGGCCATCAAGTCCTCCCTTATACTTTGAGAAATATAATCACATAATGAACATTAATACAAATGGGAAATTTTATGAATGTTAATAATTGTATCAACATTAATGTACATTTAATATTGTCCATGGTCACCAACTATATGTTATTCAAAGATAAGGTTCTTCAGAGTGATAATGTCTTGCCCGGTAGCTATGAAGAGGCAAAGAAATTGTTGAAAATATTGGGTGTTGAGTACATATCATATCATGCATGTCCAATGATTGTGTTCTATATAGAGGAGAATATGCAGACAAAGAGATATGTTGGAAAAGTGGGCATGACAGGTACGATAAATAAAAAAAGAAGGGTAAATCACGTGGTCCTCGTTTTAAGATATTGAGGCACATGCCTATAATCCCAAGGATTGAAAGGCTCTTTCGTTGCAAAGAATTAGCTATGTTGCAGGGATGGAATACCTCACACAAAAGTGAGTTGGGAGTTATGTGAATCCCAACAGATTCAATAGCCATGAAGCATATAGAGGATACATGGCCCGAAAAATTCAAGGATGAAGTACGAAGTCTACGACTCATCATAGCCATGGATGGAGTCAACCCATATTCCCTCCAGAACACCAATTATTCTATTTGGCCTGTAGTAATGATCAATAACAATATCCCCCCATGGTTGTCTGTGAAGAATGAACATCTAGTGTTGGCTCTCATAGTCCCTGGTAGAGGACAAGTGAAGAATATGGATGTCTACTTACAATCACTGGTAGATGAATTGAAGCAATTATGTGATGGGATAAATGTATACGATGTATCAAGACCCATCGAAGCAGAGAGGCGTTTTACGTTGTATGGCATATGTGCTTACATGACACATGGTTATCCAGGCCTAGGAGTTTGCTATGGTAAATTACATGTTTTTTGATTTGTTTAATTATATACGTAACAATATTCTTTCACATATTAGTTATTTAATTCGTTGTAATTGTTATGATATTCATGATATTCTTTAGCGTGCCATGAATATATATTGTATACAATAATTTCACAGGTCTTGTAACAAAAGGGTATTTTGGATGTAAATGTTGTGGACCTTTTTTAAAGGCTAGATGGTACAATGACCTACGGAATCCATTGTATGACTGCTCTAGGGTATTCCTCCCTGAAGAACACCCTTACAAAAGAGAAACATATGCTTTCAATGGTAAATGAGAGAGAACCCAAAGGCCTCCAATAACGACACCAGCTGAATGGCTTAGAGCATAGGAGAAGGAGTTCATAGACATGTTTGATTCAAATGGGGAGCCTATGTTTGATGATCCATAATTCTTCAACACATATGTTGAGAAATTTCTCATTGGGATGAAAAGGAAATCTTATTTTAAAACCTCCCATATTGGGAGCATCTTAATATTACCCACTTATTAGATCTAGCATGCATATATTTAAAAATGTTTCATCTCCTTTATGGAGGCATGTATCATTGAAAAAAAGTGACACACTGGCTGTTAGGAAAGATCTTATTAATTCAAAAACTAAAAATAAACATTGGCCAAGACGATTAGAAAGTACATGATCAGAGGAAGGCGCTAGTCCCTCTAATTCATGGTATTTCAAAGAAGGTGATGTCCCATGGATTTTAAAAAAATATGATTTTTCTTTGGCAAAGGAAGTTCTAATGGGTGTGAGGGTGCCATCTTCATATGGGTCTTCACTACGACGCTGCTTCACCGTAGATGACCATTTTTCAGGGTTGAAATCGCATGACCATTTGAATATTATAAGAGTACGTATAATGTCAAAAGCGTGATTTTATTATTTGTTATATTAATAAATTTTATCCCATGCAGGGATCATAAAACATAACTAATTTTGTATATTATTGCATGTGTTTATAACTTTGCAGTGTCATTATCCTTTGTTAGTGCATGGGTGTGTGAAACATGAATTCCCCCAAGACCTAGGACATGCCATATCTAAATTATCTGCATTTGTACATTGGATCACATCAAAGGAGATTCGTGTGGCTTGCATTCCATGGTGGCATCAAGAGATAGTTGAGATTGTTTGTATGTTTGAGAAGGAAATGATGACGAGTTTCATGGAATTGCAGGTTCATCTTATAATCCACCTAGTATATGAGGTTGAATTAGTTGGGGTGGTTTCTTGTCATTGGATGTTCTTATTAGAGAGGTACATGAAGAAATTGAAAGGTTTTGTTCGACGAAGGGAAAAAATTGAGGGGTCTATGGCAGAGGGGTACATAACGTATGAGTCTTTCTATTATGCCAGTGAGTACATCAAGCAAATCAAAAACATACCAGTTGCGGTGATTTGGGACGATGAAAGGGATGAAGACAAAAGAGAAGGGGAGCTGCTCCAAACGAATGGAAAAAGGCGCTTGATAAAGAGTAAGCGACTTATAATTTTTCAAATTTACACAAAGTAAATATTCATGTTGAACTTAGATATAATGTATATTTTGATCTCATATGTACTATATGTAGGTTTGATTTCATCAGCGAATGCAAAAATTGAAGCAATCAATAAATTCATTCTTTACAATTCTGAAGCGACACAACCGTGTGTCGCATTGTATGAAAAAAAGAGGATGAAATGGGATAGTGACAAGAAAGAATTTAGATAGTTGAATGGTATAAGTGTGCCTTATCCCGATCATTTAAAAGAAAATATGCCAAAAATATGCCCCAACAGTTGGGTTACTGACAAAGTCAGAGAGAAATACGGTGCAACCGACCGTTACCCATGCGTTGAAGAGGATGTGCTAAACGTAGGGATTGGGTGCACCCACTCGGTAATAATATGTTTATGTACATTTTAAACTTAATAATGCACCTTTTAAATGTAATTACATCTATATTTCATATTTTAAATGTTGGGTTATTATAAGACACATGCCACTATGATTTTTTAACCTTTGTATAGGTTCATTTGTTCCCATCTATATGGGCATATGGACACCATTTTCGCACAGAAAATGCTGATGATGGAAACATGAAACAATACTGTGGAGTGGAAGTTGATTTCGATCAATCTAGTCGATCTAGCCACCGTGATCAAAACCTAGTACGAGGGATGTTAGGTTACGTCGGAAAGATACAAGAGATCATTGAAGTAGATTTATCTTCTTTCCAATGTGTTATTTTTAGGTGCAAGTGGTGGGACACCTTTGATCAAAATAATTTAAAGGAAGATCACAATAGTAGGCTAATATGTATCAACTCTAGAAAGATGTGGGATGAAGCTAAGGAGCCCTATGTTTTCCCCAAACAATGCAACCAGGTGTTTTTTAACCCAGATGTGTTGGATAGGGATTGGTGGTTCTTATTGAGACATGACCTAAGATCAAAACATATTTCTGAGAACAATAGTGCTATCATGCCAAGCGAACTGGAAGATAACGAGGGTGATCATGATAATCGAGAGTGATATGGTACATGTGTTATTTCATCATTTATACTTTTTAAGATGGGTTTTTATAAAGAAGAGGACTTAATCACCTTATAACTAAGACTCTCTTTTTTTGAAACATTATAATATGTATTTTGAATCAATTGGTAATTTGCATTGTCTTAATGCTAAACTCATTTCACTTGATAATTTGCAATTATGTTGATCTCGAAAACAATGGCGTACTGTATAATGTTTTTTTTTTTTTTAATGTCAATTCCTAAAATAATACAACTACTTGATTGCTTTAAATGTGTGTGAATGATATCTTCAAAATGTATACTGTTATTTTTGGTATGTAAGATCATAATAAAATAATGATAATTCTAAAGTACATGAATTTATTTGCATTATTTTCTAAACTTTATTATGTTACAAAAATTCAAGTTATTCTAGATTTATTATTTTACAATTATTTATATTCATACAAATTTACAAATTTACAAATTTACAATTATGGTACCTTTTAATAGTATTTACAATATACATTTTATTTATGGTAGATATGGTTCAAAATTGACAATTTATTTACAATTTTACAAATTTAAAAATTTCAATAAAATTAAATGATGACGATACATACAATTACAATTAGAATTTCACAATACAATTACAATTACAATTACAATTTTACAAATATTTTACGTCATACAATTACAATTACAATTTTAGAATTTTACATATAATTACAATTACAATTACAATTTTACAATTTTACATATATACAATTACAATCATTTCACATTAATACAATTAAAATTTTACAAATGTTTTATATGCAATTATAGTTAAAATTAGAATTAGAATTTTACAATTTTGCATATATACAATTACAATTAAATTTAAAATTACAATAATTTCACATTAATACAATTTAAATTTTACAAATATTTTACATACGATTACAATTAAAATTAAAATTACAATAATTTCACATTAATACAATTAAAATTTTACAAATATTTTACATACAATTACAATTAAATTACAATTACAATAATTTCACAATAAATTAAATATTACAATTACAATTAAAATTTTAAAAACAATTACAATTAAAATTACAATTAGAAATACACTAACAATTTTACAATTTTAATTAAAATTTCAATTACAATCACGACATAATATCTAATAAATATCACGACTTAATATTAAAAATAAACATCACGATCATGATAACCATCATACAAACATCATATTCGACTAAAAAACACATTCAAATTCCAGAAGAGAGGAATAACCTGTTTCTTGAGTTTTTTTAATAACCCAAGAAACAGGTTATTCCTCTCTTCTGAAATCTATTTTACCTATATGGATTCTCTTTTCACATTCAAATTCGCTAACATCATCTAATCATCGTGATCATGATCATCTAACAAAACATAAGCATTGTATAACATCATCACAACACAAACATCAAATATATGTCTCATGTCAAATAACTACTATCACATAAACATCTATCTGCAAGTTGCACATTAAATGAACATATCAAACATGACCTAAAAATATACACATCATGATGAACACCAACATGTAAATTAAGTACATCTGCAACATGAACATAAAATACATGAAATATATATATATATATATATATATATATATATATATATATATATATAATGTCAAAAATATACAACTGTAATATAACTACATATAGATATATATATATATTTACAGTTGTATATTTTTGACATTATATATATATATATAATGTCAAAAATATACAACTGTAATATAACTACATATAAATGTCAAATATTAGCTGGTGGTACATCAATAGTAGTACTAGTCATGGCTTGCTCAATAGATGGTGCAACCTCTGTTGGAAATATTGTCATTGATGGCAAAGGAGCACAAAGGAGCAGCACCAGAACCAACAATAATGTAAAGGAAGCAGAGATACAACAAAGGTAGAGAAGCAGTCGATGAAGCAGAGAGGCAGCGAATTGCTTCAACGCATAGTAGAAGGCAAACAAATTTGCATGACACAACGAGGACCAAATATCTTACGCATAGCAGAAGCAGGAAGAGGCGAGAGCTGAGAAACAAAGAGCGTTTTAATCAATATGAAAAGGGTATATGTTGAGTGTGATAACTCGGGATGACATTTAATAACAAAGACAAGCTCAAGAACAAGCACATGAGGAACAACGTGGAGAAACCAGAGTTACAGAGTGGGACAATGTAAACAAATGAATAATCGACTAAGGCAAAGAATTCTCTGAATAATTCCAAGGGACACGAATGAATAGACAAGATTTGATCGCAAAAGTGAAGGAGAGAGATGGATGACAGAGATCGAATCGCTTCAGGAGCGATTTCGCAAATCGCAACATTTAAGAGTTTAACGTTAAGGCCATCATAGGGAAAGTTAAGTTGTGTGTGATGTGAAGCGGAGAAGGGACACGTGTTGGCATGGTGTAATATCGTAGATCGCACGAAATAAAGGTAACCACTAAGCTAAACTGTCGTAATTTGCGAACTGCGAAGTGCGGGCGATGACGTGGCAGTGACGTGGCAAGCTAACGTGGCGTATGATGTGGCCCCGACCCCACAGATCACAAGTAATCTATGACGACGTGGCAAAGTGACATGACGATGACATGGCAGTGACGTGGCAAGTTGACCTAGCAGATGACGTGGTCCCAACCCCACAGATCACAGGTAATATATGATGACATGGAAAAGTGACGTTGCGGTGACATGGCAGGGTGACGTGGCATGATGACATGGACCTCGCCTGCATATCGCACATTGAAACGCTTAGGATATAGTAGTAAGGCGACCACAAGTTAAGTTTAAATTTTTGCAATGCGAAATGGAGGGACATGTGTCGACCTTGCGCAACATCACATCCCGCAAGAAATAGGTTTTAACTTCAAAGACATCGCAAGGTATTTTGTTTTGGTTGTGATGCGGTAAGGATAAAGTGATGTGATGCAATGAAGGGAGTCCACGTGGTAGCACCACGCATGAGCGTAGATCACAAATCCCATGGTTTATGGTTTATCGCTATTGGTAGAGTGGGAAACCTACGGGCAAGTGTTTGCAATGAATTGTGATTGGTTCAAGGTATTGTGGGACCCGATAGCCCTGTTCCGTGTATGTTATATACACGCTATTTGATTGTTAAGTGTGTATGTTAATACACTGTTTTGATCGCTAAACGTATATATGTGGAACAAACGCCGAAATTGGACTCCGCTGCGTTATAAAGGGAGTTATGTGGGCCATACCCCACAAGTCACAAAGAAATGATTTGAATGAAAATCAAAGGACCAGAAGCTCGGGAAGAACAGTGTTGTGGAAGTAAAGCAAATGAAAAGGCTGAACACGGAAGAAGAGTCGGGCTAAAAGGGGCAGTTATGTAGCAAAGTTGGAATATAAGGACAGAAGCAAAAAAGACAAAAGGACAGCAAGAAAAAGAGGACAAACGCACAAAAAAGCTAAGAAATTGAAATGCATGAGTAAAATAATTGATTATAACTGTAAATGTATTATTTATTTTATATTATTTGTGATGTAAAGGCAAGTCTCCGTATGCAAGGAAAAACTCCAATTTAATACTGAAATGAGTATATAGTGTAGTAACATCTTGAATATGCTAAGCGAGGAAATGAGCGGATGGAAGGCAAAAAGTCATACCTGTTCATTTCATATTCCCATATGGAATGCAAAAAACCATGAAGTAATATCTATAAATGATTTTATTGTCATGTGCATAAAGAGGTTAGAGAGTGGAAGAATAAGAAGGAGAAGATAGAGAAGCTGTGAAGATCTAGAGCTAATAGAAAGCATATATTAAGGCCAGAAGGACAACAGTGAAGAAGGAATAAAATAGAGCTGATATCCAGGTAAATAAACAAATGATTTTATTGTAGAGTGAGGAAGTTGGTGCTTCCATATCAAGTTATAACTTGATAGATGTCCAGTTGTAGCTGGTTGAGGTAGGAGCCTCCTGTGGGTTGTAGCTTGCAGAAAATAGATGGGAGTTGGAGCTTCCTTGCAAGTTGTAGCTTGCAGAATTTGAGATAGTAGCCTCCTGTAGGTTGGAGCCTACAGAAAATCAGTGGTGAGAGAGAGTTGGATCTTGCCTTTGCATCGCAACAATAATAAGATGTGATTTTCTCCCTTATGGGTTTCCACTTATATCTATTGTTTATGTGCATGATGAATAAGTTTTGATATTTTGTATTTAATCTTCTTAATACCTACTGCTCACATATTAAGATTGCTGGTTCATTATACATTAAGTTGATCATGAAATGAAGGTGTAAATAAGTTTTAAAAGAAAGTTTTAAAAGACCATGAATGTATTAAACTGATTCACCCCCCCTATCATTTTAACAAAGGGTTCAACAATTGGTATCAAAGCTAGTTCCTTTTGTATCAATTTAACAACTAGAAGGAGATCTTAGGTCCCCAAGATGGCTAGCCTAGAAGGATGCTAAACAAATAAAGGCCCTTTATTTATTGGCACAAACTATGCCTTCTAGAAAATAAGAATGTGACATACATAATGTCTCTAGGAATAGAAGTTTGGGCTGCTGTGGAATTAGGATATGCTCCAAAGGATACTGACACAAAGAAATAATCCAAACAATATTTCATAGCTAATGAAAAAGCAATGAATGCACTATTGAGTGGTCTGTGTGAGTCAGAATTTATCAAAGTAATGCACAATAAGATAGCCAAAGAAATATGGGATATGTTAGAACATATCCATGAGGGAGATAAAAAGGTGAAGATGGCCAAACTGCAAGCCTATAGAGCTAAGTTTTAAAATGTAAAAATGAATGAAAATGAAGATATAGACAGTTTCTTCTTAAAGGTTTCTGAAATTGTGAATAACATGAAAGCTCTAGGAGAAACCATTAAGGAATCTGTAATTGTACAAAAGATAATGAGATCTTTACCATCCAGGTTTAACCCTAAGGTTTCTGCCATAGAAGAAAAAGCAAAATGGGAAACATTGACCATGAACCAATTGCTTGGAAACTTGACGGCCTATGAGATGAGACTTCCAAAAGGGAAGTCAAATGTGAGGGAGGCAACCTTTAAGGCTGATATGTGCAGAGAAGAGAAGGAAGGTACATGCTCCTTCTGTGATGAAGAAGAGGAAAAATTTGTCAGAAGATTGGAGAAAGGCACATGTAAGTATAAAGGTAAACTTCCATTTAAGTGCTTTAAATATGGAAGAGTGGGGAACTATGCATCTAAATGTCCTCACAAGAAAATGGAGAATCAATCAAGAGGGAAAGAGAAAAAAAATTTCAGCAATATGCTGAAATGGAACATATTTAATCGAAGATCATTCTATGTTCAACAAGACAACAGTGCATCTGAGAGCTCAGATGAATCCCCCAATGAAGAAGGAACATCAGAATTCATTTTGATGGCCAAGGAAGAGCTTGAGGAAGATCTCCTGGAATTTGAAGACGAAGGTGAGGTAGATCTTGAGGGGTAACTAATTAGTGCCCTGGAGGAAATAAGAAGACTTAAACTTAAGAGTAAGAAACATAAAGAAGTTCCTCTAAAATATGATAATACAGAACCAAATTCAGAAGATCTTATTAAATTGAAGATTGAACTAGAAGAAACAAGGAAAATAGAGGATATTATGAAAAGAGAAATAAAGGAGAAAAATCAGGAGCGAGAAAAGCTGGAAGAGTAAGTGGTAAGCCCGAGGAAGAAATTAGAAAAGGTCCAAATTGAATTAACTATGAATATTTCACAAATGAAAAGCTTTGGTCATTTGGACAAAATTCTTAATGCTCAAAGATATCCTCATATAAAGATTGGGATAGGATATGAAGGAGAAACCAACAAATCCAAGATAGAAGATAACAAGAATATCATTTTTGTAAAAGATGTAAAGGATAATGAAGTAGAAAAAAGGGAATCCACGAAATTGAAAACCAACAAGACCATGATATATAACGAAACAATCGGAAACAAGCAACAATCTCAAGTGACAAAGAAAGAACAAAGAAATGGTCAACTGCAAAAGATTCATGTGCTCCTAAGGATGAATTGAACAAATTCGAAAGATGTCAAAGGAGGTTCCTTCCTCCCGTGAGAAGTATCACTTGCTTCGCCTGCCACAAACATGGACATATTGCAGCATATTGTAAGATAAAGCAACTCCAGTCCAACCAAAAAAAGATGCAACAAACGAAAATATTACCTCAATCAACTCTCTTTATCAGAGACATATACTACTTCCATGGGTATTGTTTTTACTGTAAAGGGTTCGGCCATAAAGCCATGGAGTGCATAACGTATATATAGAGATTGGTGTGTGGAAACTCAAGGGGAATTATGAACAATGGTGGAGTCTCTCGTATACATAATCCTTTCAAAAATAAAATCAAATGTTTTTGATGCCATAAAATTGGGCACAAGTCTCATGAATGTCCTCTTAAATATTGTGGTCCATCTCCTCAGGAAAGTTACCAAACTAATAGCTGCATGCAATGGATAAAGAAGCTAAATAAGTGTGATATGGTTATAATAGCTCAAGATCAGAAAAGCGAATGGTATGTGGACAATGGGTGCTAGAGACCGAAGCAAGTTTATAACCTTTGATGAAAAGAAATATGGAAATGCAACATTTGGAAATGATAAAGCAGGGAAAATCAAAGGAAAAGGCTCAGTCAACTTGAACAATGGAAGAGGAGAGGCTCAGGATGTACTATTTGTGGATGGTCTAAAAGCCAATTTGCTAAGTGTCAGTCAAATGTGTGAGAAAGGCTGTGAGGTCCTTTTCAGAGCCCAAGATTGTGAAGTAAGGTCTATCACCACAGGAAAGACCTTGATCAAAGGTGTTTGAACAAAGAGCAATGTCTATATAGTAGAAGAAGAGAATGAAGCATGCCACATCAGCAAACTTGACGAATCATGGTTATGACATAGAAGATTGGGACATCTAAACTTTGACCACATCATCAAACTGAGCAAGAAGAAAGTAGTAAGATATTTGCCTACAATAAAGAAGCCTCCAAATACCATTTGTAAGTCCTGCCAAATGGGAAAGAAAACTCGCACATCATTCAAGGCTAAAGACCAACTATCTACAAGTAAGCCACTTCAGCCTGTACACATGGACCTGTGCGGACCTTCAAGAACTAATGCACAAAGTGGAGAATCATGTTTAATGTTGATAATAGATGATTTTTCCATATTGACGTGGGTGGAATTTCTCAAATATAAATTCGAAGAATTTGAGAAATTCAAGATCTCCAAGGCACTAGTAGAAAATCAAATTGGATGTAAGCTAAAATGCATCAGATCAGACAAAGGAGGTGAATTGTAAGACGATGATTTTGCAGACCTGTGCAATGAATGTGGGATAAAGAAATAATTTACAATTGCAGGTACACCTCAGCAGAATGGAGTGGTAGAGAGGCAAAACAGGTCAATACAACAGATTTCCAGAGCAATGATGCAAGAAATTAACAATCCCCAATCCTACTGGGAAGAAGCAGTACACACAGTTGTTCATATTCTTAACAAAACTCATCTTAGACCAGATTGTGAAAAGACTCCATATGAATTATGGCATGGGAAACCAACATCAATCAAGCACTTTAGAGTCTTTGGAAACAAATGTTTGATAAAGAATAATGATGAAAATTGGGGAATTATGATGCAAGAGCCGATGAAGGAATATTCTTGGGATATGCATTCAAGAGTAAGGGATACAGGTGCTATGACAAAAGACTGCATAAAATTGTGGAAAGAATTGATGTGAGATTCGACGAAGATCTACCAAACAGAACTAGAAGCACAAGCTGCACCAATCCTCCAGATGATCATGAAGATGAGAATCAAGAAAATGAAGAACATAGTAAGACAACAGAAGATACTAAATTAAACTCAAAAGGTCCCTCGATACACACTTAGAAGAACCATCTAGAAGATAAAATCATTGGAGACAAGAGTGCAGGAGTCTAGACTAGAAGAAAACTACTTGAACAGATCGAGGAAGTGTACCTAGCCATGTTGTCACAGATAGAACCAAAGAATTTCGATGAAGCCAGCAAGAGAAAAAAATTGGGTAAATGCTATGAATGAATAACTAGACCAAATTGAGAAGAAAAATACCTGGGAGCTAATGCAAAGACCCACAGGGAAAAATGTCATTGGCACAAAATGGATATTCAAGAATAAGATGAATGAATAAGGTCAGGTAATCCAAAACAAAGCTAGACTTGTATGCTAGGGATTATCTCAAATCGAAGGACTGGATTATGATGAAACGTTTGCCCCTGTAGGAAGAATTGAAGCAATCAGAATGTTTTTGGCTTTTGCATGTTATCATGATTTCAAGGTCTATCAAATGGATGTGAATTCTGCCTTCTTGAATGGAGATCTAGAGGAAGAAGTCTACATGGAACAACCTAAAGGATTTTCCTTAACAGATAATCATGACTATGTGTGTAGATCAAATAAGGCCTTATATGGTCTCAAACAAGCTCCACATGCATGGTATTCTAGGATGGAAAAATACTTACAAAAATAAGGTTTCAAGAAAGGAGGAGTAGACATCAATCTGTACGTTAAGGTTGATGAACATGAACTCTTAATTGTAGTAGTATATGTAGATGACATCCTGTTTGGTGGAAACAAAGATGAGGTAGCTAAAGGATTTGCAGAAGAGATAAAGTCAGAATTTGAGATGTATATGATTGGAGAGCTTACCTTCTACTTAGGACTTCAAATTCTACAAAAGAACATAGGAATATTCATTTCACAATAAAAATACTTACAAAACATGTTGAAAAGGTTCCAAATGGAAGGTTGAAAACCTGTGTCAACTCCCATGATCACTGGATGCAAGCTATGTGCTGATGATGGATCCACAGATTTAGATCAAAGACTTTACATATCTATGATAGGAAGTTTGCTATACCTAACTGCCTCTAGACCAGACATTACATTGGTAGTAGGACTTGTGGCAAGATATCAAGCAACACCAAAACAAAATCACTTGCTAGAAATCAAGAGGATATTTAGATATCTGCAAGGAACTGTACATTATGGCCTATGGTATCCAAAAGGCAAAGACTTCACATTGACAGCATATACAGATGTAGATTGGGCCAGTTGTGTGGATGACAAGAAAAGCACAAGTGGAGGTGCATTTTATTTGGGAGAAAGTCTGGTGGCATGGTTAAGCAAGAAGCAAAATTTTGTCTCTCTATCTACGGTAGAAGCAGAATACATAATAGTAGCAGCTTGTTGCACATAAGTAATGTAGATGAAACAAACTCTCCAAGACATGAAGTTAAGCATCAATGAACTCGTTTCTATCAAATGTGACAATACAAGTGTAATAAGTATATCAAAAAATTTAGTACTTCATTTGAAAACAAAGCACATCCCAATACAGTACCACTTCCTCATAGAACAAGTAGCACAAAAAATATTAAAGATGGAGTATGTATTAACAAAGGAATAAACAACAAACATATTCACAAAACCTCTTGCTAAATAACCATTCGAATATCTAAGAGACAAACTAGGGGTAGTGTCTACAGATGATACTCTCTGATGTGATCATAAATCAAAATAATAATAATAATATATATATATATATATATATATATTTCTCTCTCTCTCTCTATATATATATATATATATATATATATATATATATATATATATATATATATATATATATATATATATATATATATATATATATATATATGATGTTGGAAATACACCAGCAAAGGCTGCAATACAAGGAACATAAATTGTGTAGTAGACAAGTTATAATCAGTATCAGACAAGAAAGCATCATTCCAGGGGGAGAGCAACTCATAAAAGTTGTCACAGAAGAGCTAGAGTAATGGAGCAATGTCTAGTATAGGTCCTCAAGATCAGAGTATTATGTTAGAAGTATATCAAAAGTCCAGCACATATCACCTCTATCAAGAAGTAAGGGACATACGTATAGAACATTCTATGGTGATAAGCCTTATATACAAGTTTCCCAAAGTGTTCTCCCATCAACTATTGTACACGTCTGGAGCAGCATGGTACAAAGTCAGAAGAAGAAGGCCTAAACACAACTCAGAGAGAGGAAATGTAAAGATAGAATCTACACTGGGAAAGTGCAAATCTTTTCCATTAATGTCAAAGGGGGAGGAAAAGCAAGCAGAAGAAGAAAGGATATTCTGAAAAGCATGCAGAGGAAGAAAAAAAACTTCTCAGAATGAAGGGGGAGGAAATCCTGGAGGAAGTATTGGAGTATTTCCATCAATGCCAAAGGGGGATACTATTGGAAATATTGTCATTAACGGAAAAGGAGCACAAAGGAGCAGCACCTAAACTAGCAATAATGTAAAGGAAATAGAGATATAGCAAAGGCAAAGAAGCAACAGATGAAGCAGAGAGGCAATGAAATTGATTCAGCGCACAACAGAAGGCAATCGAATTTGCAAGACACAACAAGGACCATAGATCTTACACATGGCATAAGTAGGAAGAGGCAAGAGTCGAGAGGAAGAGGCCAATTAAACAAAGATGATTAAGTCAAGAGAGAGAGGTGAGAGGTGAGAGACAAAGAGGGCTTTAATCAGTATGAAAAGGGTAGATGTCGAGTGTGATAACTCGGGATGACATTCAATAACAAATACAAGATCAGGAACAAGCACAGGAGGAACATCATGGAGAAACCAGAGTTACATAGCGGGACAGTGTAAACAAATGAAAAATCAACTAAGGCAGAGAATTCTTTGAAGAATTCCAAGGGAGGCGAATGGACAGATAGGATTAGATTGCAAAAGTGAAAGTGAGAGATGGACGGCAGAGATCGAATCGCTTCAGGAGAGATTTCAAAAATCGTAAAATTTAAGAGTTTAGCGTTAAGGCCGTTGCATGGAAAGTTAAGTTGTGTGCGATGCGAAGTGGAGAAGGGACACGTGTTGGCATGACGCAATATCACAGATCACACAAAATAGAGGTAACCACTAAGTTAAACTGTTGTAATTTGTGAACTGAAAAGTGCGAGAGATGATGTAAATATGACGTGGCAGTGACGTAAAGTTGAAGTGGTAGTGACGTGGCAGATGACGTGGGCCTGACCCCACAGATCGCAGGTAATCTATGATGATGTGGAAAAGTGACATGGCGATGATGTGGTAGTGACATGGTAGATAAGGTGGCCCCGACCCCACAGATCGTAGGTAATCTATCATGACGTGGCAAAGTGGCGTGGCGGTGACATGGCAGGGTGACGTGGACCTCGCTTGCATACCGCACATCGCAACACTTAGGAGATAGCAATAAGGAGACCGCAAGTTAAGCTTAAAGTTTTGCGTTGCAAAATGGAGGGACACATGTCGACCTTGCGCAACATCGCATCCCACAAGAAATAGGTTTTAACCTCAAAGACATCGCAAGGTATGTTGTTTTGGTTGTGATGTGGTAAGGATCAAGTGACGCAATGCAATGAAGGGATTCCACGTGGCAGTACCATGCATGAGCATAGATCATAGATCACATAGTTTATGGTTTATCGCTATTGGTAGAGTGGGAAACCTGTGGGCAAGTGTTTGCGATGAATTGTGATTGGTTCAAGGTACTGTGGGACCCGATAGCCATGTTCCGTGTATGTTATATACACACTGTTTGATTGCTAAGTATGTATGTTAATACGTTGTTTTGACCGCTAAACGTATGTATGTGGAACAAACACTGAAATTGGACTCCGCTGCGTTATAAAGGGAGTTATGTGGGCCATACCCCACAGGTCACAAAGAAATGATCTGAACACAAATCAAAGGACTGAGAGCTTGGGCAGAACATTGTTGCAGCAGTAAAGCAAATGAAAAGGCTGAATGCGAAAGAAGAGTCGGGCTAAAAGGGGCAGTTATACAGAAAAGTTGGAATATAATGGCAGAATCAAAAAAGATAAAAGGACAAGAAGCAGAAGAGGACAAACACACAACAAAGCTAAGAAATTGAAAGGGATGAGTAAAATAATTGATTGTAACTGTAAATGTATTATTTATTTTATATTGTTTATGATGCAAAGGCAAGTCTTCGTAGGCCAGGAAAATCTCCAATTTAATACTAAAATGAGTAGATAGTGTAGTAACATCCTGAATATGCTGAGTGAGGACATGAGATGATGGAAGGAAAAGAGTCATACCTGTTCATTTCATATTCCCATATGGAATGCAAACAACCATGAAGTAATCTCTATAAATGATGTTATTGTAATGTGCATAAAGAGGTTAGAGAGTGGAAGAATAAGAAGGAGCATATAGAGAAGCTGTGAATTTCCAGAGCTAATAGAAAGCAGATTTGAAGGCTGGAAGGACAGTAGTGAAGAAGGAATAAAATAGAGCTGATATCCAAGTAAATCAACAAATGATTTTATTGTAGAGTGAGGAAGTTGGTGCTTCCATATGAAGTTTTAGCTTGATATATGTCCAGTTTTAGCTAGTTGAGGTAGGAGCCTCTTGTGGGTTGTAGCCTGCAGAAAATAGATGGGAGTTGGAGCTTCCTTGCAAGTTGTAGCTTGGAGAATTTGAGGTAGTAGCCTCTTGTAGGTTGGAGCCTATAGAAAATTAGTGGTGAGAGGGAGTTGGAGCTTGCCTTTGCATCACAACAATAATAATATGTGGTTTTCTCCCTTATGGGTTTCCACTTATATCTATTGTCTATGTGCATGATGATTATGTGTTGATATTCTGTATTTAATTTGCTTAATACCTGCTGCTCACATATTAAGATTGCTAGTTCATTATACATTAAGTTGATCATGAAATGAAGGTGTAAATAAGTTTTAAAAGAAATTTTTAAAAGACCATGAATGTAATGTTCCTAATTAGTCCGAAGCTAATAGGAATATTTATTTTGTTTTGCTTTCTTTGTTTAAAGAATAAATATGTAAAGGAGGTTCATAAAACTCCTAATAAAAGAATAAATCAATGCCCAATGTGAACAAGGCTAAATATGGGCCACTTGTAAAAACACACTCGAGTGTGAAAGAGACTGAATCTATTGACCAAGTCAACTAAGACCAAATCATCCACACTGTCCAGATGCAATGAATCTCCTAGAAGGATAACGCAGTCAAGTTGGAGGCTACACATGTGAATGGGGCTAAATCATTGAAGGTGGTTTAGGGTTTTAAAATATCTTAATATTATAAAAGGAAGAGGAGGGAAACATATTGAGGGTATTCATGATATGATTTCTAAATTTCTGTCTTTTTAGACAAACATTTTTCTTCGCTGCTTAGCCTAGATTGCATTGGGATTTCCTGTTTAGGGGTTCCATCTCTTCCCATTGAGGAGCTCTTAAGAGAGCTTGTATTGCTTGTACATTATTAGGTTGGAGACCAATATTCTACTTCCAACTGCAATGCAGATCCAGTGATGGTTTGCTTGATTTTGTAAGCTGCAGCAAGTGGAATACTAGATCTGTTCAGATCTAGCTTGTATTGGAGCCTCTTCTCAGTGAGTGTGTCTTTTAACCTCCTGGAAGAGTGCATCCATTGTTGGAGCTTCAGTTTTTGATCATGGCATCAGGCCAAAGCATTCTCATAGCCTACAAAATTATTTCTCTCCCTGGATAGCGTTAATCTACAGCTGCAGGGTGTTTTGTCTACATTTTGGAGGAGAGATCTCCGGTGTTGGGATTCTTCCTCTCACGGTGGTGATCCATGGATTGGCCATCCAATCCATGTGAGTTTCAGATCTGATATTATGTACCATTGTATTATTCATAAATTTTTGAATCATTCTGCAGATCTGTAACCTTAGATCTCAGATCTACTCTCTGTGCTTCATGTTTTGCACAAAACCCCAAGGGGAATGTAATAAACAACCTATTTGGCTTCCAGATATGTAATAGATATGTATTTTCATGCATAGATATATTATAGATCTAAGATCCAATAAATCAAAGCTTCAGTCTTCAGAAAATTACGCTGTCTATCTTTCTTGGCAATTTCCAGTCTTGCAGCACCTCAATCTTGAGGGTTTATCCATGTAAAATCTCTGTTTTTATCTTGAAAATGCATAAGTATTTCCCCAGATCTGATTTATTTATTTTTATACTTATTTTCATCTAATAGCTTCAGAAAATCATGCTGCTCAAGCTTCAGAAACTTCTGCATACATTAAGTCATGGGAAATCAGGGTTTTTAAGCCTAGTCGGGATTGGAGGAACTGTTTAATATAGCTAGGATAATTTTTTTGACCTGAAATTTGACATGGGAGTCCTACATGACCTAAGATAAAATAATCTCTCGCCATTTTCCTTATTTTTACGCGGATTGCAGTATACACTCATTTTAGGGAAAAAATCACCCATTTTCCCCACCCTTTTGAGTCCAAAAGTGAATTAAAGGCTGCTGCTGATCATATTATTGAATGATATGAACCATAACATCTGTTATCAGTCATAGGGCTGCATCTCCAACTCTAGAATACCTTAGGGTATTCTCATTGTTGTAGAAATTCTAAATTTGGAACATTACAGTGGTATAAGAGCATAGTCTTGGCTCAGCCTGTGAGTCCAAGCCCAAGAGATCAGAATGATGAATAATATGAGATTACTATCATCAGAATTTAGATCCAGAGAAAACCTCTCCAAGGAGGTCAAGAAGACTGCAAGGAAGATGAAGGAGGAAGATGCACCAAAGGAGGAGAATTTGAGTGATTATCTTCAGGAGTATGAATCTAAATCTTGGGAAATCAAGGAGCACTTGAGCTTCCAAGAGTTCTGCCAGCTCAAGGAGGAGAGAAGAGCCAACAATAGAAGAATAAGAGGTAGATTCTTTCTGCCTAATTTTGATGGATCCTCCACATGCACAACTGAAGAATGGATAGATCAGCTAGACTCATATCTAGATATACATCAAGTTTAAGAAGAAGAAGCCCTTAAGGTAGCAGCGCTGCATCTTAAAGGTAAAGCTTATGCTTGGTGGTTATTTGAAACTTTTTCTTTGAAGAATGCAAATATTTCCACTTATGCTAAGTTCATTAGGAGAATGGTAAAGAGATTTGATGAGGGGAAAGCTAAAACATCTGTGAAAGAGCTAGCAAAGCATGAGCATGCAAAACCCTTGCATGAGTTGGAAAGATCTACTATGAAAACTCCACTTCAAATTTCTGTTGGAGGGGATGAAAACTTGTGTGATACCTTGCCAAGGGCAAGATCCCCATTGCATGAAGAGATTTCTTCTCAAAAAGAAGTAACGGAGATTCCTCCTTCAAAAGAAGACCAAGATCCAAGGTCTCTTGTTGATAGTGAGGTGTTCTCAAATATTGATGAGAAGGAAGAGCCAAAAGGCAGTAGCAATGCTATCACTTCAAAAGAATACCCATTACCACATGGGGATCGAGATGAAGTTATTGTTTCAAGGGAAAGATCTTGTGTATCTTTGCAAGTGATTCCCAAGGAACATTATGTGACAGCCTTATTGAGCAGTGATACCTTACTCCAAGCAAGAGGAGGAAGGATGGACCAAAATCCAATGATGAGGAGCATGCACCCTTGTTTATTTCAAGGTAATTTTATTCATGAGAAGGAGACTGAACTATGTAGCAAGGAAACGGACACATTAGTCCAACCATTTATGCAGTCTACTTCAGATCTTGATGTCTCTTTACATAGAGGCATTTCACCAGGGAGACCTCCTGATGAGAAGAAGAATAAAGTGTTCTCTCAACTTTGTGCATCAATGAAAAAATTGGCTAAGGAGGGAGCTTTGAAGGGAGCTACCACAGCACTAAGATCTATTGATATATTTCAAGGAGAGCTGAACAATTTCCTGAAATTTATTTTGTTATTTCTCACTCATCTATTTGCGCTGATAAAGAAGTAGTCAAAGACCTATGATGACATTAGCATGGTGTCAAAAGGCCACTCCATAGATTTGGGGCAGCAAATGATATCTCTCCATAAAAATAAAGAAGATGAGGTGATGGCTACTTCATTTCATAACTCTACAACGCTGTCTTTGTTGAGAATCCTTGATTCCTATTGGGAATCCCAGCTCTTGGTAGAATATTCCAAGAACCTCTTCACATGTAAGGTTCTTGATGGACAAAGGAAATATAGGAGGTATAAGGTGGTTGATGGAGTCATTTACTTTCATGATCAAATCTATTTGACTAAAGAGTCAAGACTCAAAGACCAACTACTAGGTGTTGTCAATGATATCTTGCTTTGTACCCCCACTGTTTTCATTAAAACACACCATATTATCTCAAATGGATTCAAGTGGGAAGGCTTTGAAGAAAAATTATATAAGAATTACCAAATATGCATGTCTCACATTATGGAGCAGCAATATAACTCTATGGAAGAGTTAGTTCAACCCTCTCTTTCTCCTCATGAGGAAGGAGATAGATCTGTGCACCTCTCCACTTGTTGGAGGAGGACTATTGGTGAAGAGAATAATTATGCAAATCATGTTATATTTTCTGATTGTATGCATTCTTTTACATTATATATCCATGCCATGACTCCAAGGAGGAGTGTCATATCTTATAAAATTCATGGCCAACTTTGGGCCAAAACTATTTCTGAACATGGCCACTCCCTTGATAGACTAAGGGAGATTGCATCATGATGGGTGCTTTCCTAAGGCACCAAATATATCTTCCACTTTCAGCAATGGAGATATGTTATGGGCAGCAAGTAAGTGGTGGGGAGACCACTTACCACATCTGAATTTTATGCAAGTAGGAGATGTCCTATGCTAGTTGCTATTGGGTGAGTATGGGTACTACCCAAGGTTTGATATTTTCTTGTCTCATGCCTTGTATCTCAATGAAAGGATGCATAAGAATAAGAAGGCGTGGTTTCTTTGGTTGACAAGAAGAGATTTCGGACATCCCATGTCAAATTTCATGTCCATATATTTTCTTGTGATCAGGATGAGTGTCATGTATGTACATGTATTTATTTTTGGAATGTATCTCCTGATCATGTATGTACTTGGGTTTGGGAGAAATTGTAACTCTCTCATGGGATGGCATAAGGGAGCTTGTTTATCTTATGATGATGATCATGCTCTGATATTTGTTGGGAACATGAGAGGAGGGATGACACATTGGTTGAGTGTGTCCTTTGGGAATGAAATCTCCCATATTCATTCATGCTTCAAGAGGAGGATAGCACATTGTATGGCTGCTACATCATATCCTTTGTTTTCTTATGCAAGGAGCCATATGTTGGGCTTATGTCATTGGAAGAAGTCTCTCACTAGGGAGAATTTGTAGCAAGACATGTGTTGCTTGAATCATATTCAGCCAACACCTATTATCCTCTACTATTTCCAAGCTTTGAAGAAGCTTTTTGCAGCAAGAAGGTGGTGGGATGGCCACTTATTGTACTATGATTTGAGGAAGCAAGATGAGGGACAACGCTGGTCTCAAGGGAGGGACTATTGTCACCATCCAATATGTCATATGACACTTACTCCATGTTTCTTTTGGAGCACACATGGTGAAGATCCTCTATTCACTATATGCATGGAAGATTGGGCAAGGAGGCTCACTAGAATCCATGAAGGGAATCATGAAGTTCCAAGTCTCTTTTGGCTTCATGAGGACTATATTATTGCAGCCCAAGATCACTAGCTCTATATTTATCATAAATGGAGGGACAGACAGGGTGATTTGAGTACTATTATCTCTCACTTCCAGCCATGGAGCCCCTACACATTGCATATGGTCGGGATTGGTGACTATTTCTTTGAGCTACCAAAGATGGCTCACATTGTTTGGATGATAAGCATGGAGATTGAAGTTTCTCATGGGGGTCGAAGCACCCACTATTCACTATATCTCATGCCTTGAGAATGCCAATAGACAACATATGATTCTTTCTATGTATCTCCCACTACTTCATGATGACAGCTATTTGGTTCATTCACCAAAAGCAAACTTGTATTCTTGGGAGGAGACAATTCCATTGGAGATTTTGCAAAGTCCTTGTGAGTTGCTTGAGGACAAGCAACATTTTGGAGGGGAGGACTGTAATATTCCTAATTATTCCTAAGCTAATAGGAATATTCATTTTGTTTTTCTTTCTTTGTTTAAAGAATAAATATGTAAAGGAGGTTCATAAAACTCCTAATAAAAGAATAAATCAATGCCCAATGTGAACAAGGCTAAATCTGGGCCACTTGTAAAAACACACTTGAGTGTGAAAGAGATTGAATCTATTGACCAAATCAACCACACTGTCTAGGTGCAATGAATCTCCTAGAAGGACAGCGCAGTCAAGTTGGAGGCTACACATGTGAATGGGGCTAAATCATTGAAGGTGGTTTAAGGTTTTACAATCTCTTGATCTTATAAAAGGAAGAGGAGGGCAACATATTGAGGTTGTTCATGATATGATTTCTGAATTTCTGTATGTTTAGACAAACAGCTTTATTGGCTGCTTAGCCTAGATTGCATTGGGATTTCCTGTTTAGGGGTTCCATCTCTTCCCATTGAGGAGCTCTTCGGAGAGCTTGTATTGCTTGTCCACTATCAAGTTGGAGACCAAGCTTCTACTTCCAACTGCAATGTAGATCCAGTGATGGTTTGCTTTCTTTTGTAAGCTGCAGCAAGTGGAATACTAGATATGTTCAGATCTATCTTGTACTGGAGCCTCTTCTCAGTGAGTGTGTCTTTTAACCTCCTGGAAGAGTGCATCCATTGTTGGAGCTTCATTTTTTGATCTTGGCATCAAGCCAAAGCATTCTCAGAGCCTACAATTATGTTTCTCTCCCTGGACAACGTTATTTTCAGATCTACAGCTGCAGGGTGTTTTGTCTACATTTTGGAGGAGAGATCTCCGGTGTTGGGATTATTCCTCTCATTATGGTGATCCATGGATTGGCCATCCAATACATGTTATTTTCAGATCTTATCTACTGTACCATTGTATTATTCAGAAATTTCTGAATCATTCTGTAGATCTACAACCTTAGATCTCAGATCTACTCTCTGTGCTTCATGTTTTGCACAAAACCCCAAGGGGAATGTAATAAACAACCTCTTTGGCTTCCAGATATCTAATAGATCTATATTTTCATGCATATATCTGTTCTAGATCTAAGATACAATAAATTTGAGCTTCAGTCTTCAGAAAATTATGCTGTCTATCTTTCTTGGTAATTTCCAATGTTGCAGCACCTCAATCTTGAGGGTTTTATCGATGTAAAATCTCTATTTTCATCTTGTAAATGCATAAGTATTGCCCCAGATCTAATTCCATTATTTTCATACTTATTTTCATCTATTAGCTTCTGTAGAAATGCGTTACTTAAGCTTCGTAAAACTTCTCAGGACACATTAAGTCATGGGAAATCAGGGTTTTTAAGCCTAGTCGGGAGTGGAGGAATTGTTTAACTTAGCTAGAATGATTTTTTTGACCTGAAATTCGGTATGGGAGTCCCCCAAGGCTTAAGATAAAACAAAATCTCACCATTTTCCTTATTTTTACGCAGATTTCTGTATAAACTCATTTTAGGGAAAAAATCACCCATTTTCCCCACCCTTTTGAGTCCAAAAGTGAAGTAAAGGCTACGGCTGATCATATTATTGAAGGATATGCACTATAATATTTTTTATCAGTCATATAGCTTCACCTCAAACTATGGAATACCTTAGGGTATTCTCATTGTTGTAGAAAATTCCAGTTTTGGAACATTAGTTATGGTTATTTAAACCGATTCACTTCCCCCTTTCTTTAACTAAAGGTTCAACAAATTTCTACATGCGCAGATAGATGATAATCACATGCCTGCTAATGAGGAACTTCTTGCTCATGATTGACTCATGGATGGTCTAGCCTACCTGGATGGTGCAAAGGGCTCACTCGTTGATGGACTCGCTCCTTAGATGGACTCGCGCCCTCCTTAGGATCACGTGCTTTCTTAGACTAGGAAATTTTTTCCAGATGGTGCAGATCGATCAAATGATGTCGTCATGATCACACTAGATTTTGCAAATGTCGCTTATCATGATCATCTCTGGCGCGAGGTGGAGGAGGAGGTGAAGTACTATAATGGTGATCACTCCTTTCATGATCATGATCATCAAATGATGTGTTGCTATGTCGTACTGCATCTCCACCACACCTACCCCTCCTCACCTATGACATTACTCTGGTAGCTCCAACGATATGTCATATGAGGGTCAACATATCACGGGGTGTGCCTCTCCAGATCTGTGTTAGCCTATTATCAGCCTGTATCTCTCTGATCATAACTGGCCTGACTCCCTCCTCAACTAGGATTCGACAGAGTTGTTCGCCTAACCCATCCTAAATTGAGCGTCGTGCCCACGCCAACACCCGCTAAAGATCTACGTTCGATTAGACCAGTCCGTCACCACCGATCCTCCACCGCCATCTCCTCGTCAACATGATCTACACTGATCATTCCTATGGCAAGTGGAATCTCATCGCCAACGAATGACCCAATATCTACAAAATATATATAAGTACACAACAATAATTAGACAATTTCATTAAAAAATTTAATAAAAAAAGTTAAAGAATGTGTCAAAATAAATTTAAAGAAAACACTAATATTACCTCTCGCATTCAGCGACTCATCCTATGTGAAGAGGATGTTGGCACACCCTCGCCAATCCAAACCAACATACATACACGACACCGAAATGAAGGAGTGATCATCAACACTGGATAACAACTCCAGTGTAACATGAAATATCCTGGTGGAAAGGTCAGACTTACCCCTCTTGGGCATCATCTGGCCCCACATTTCCATCCGTACATGCAACATTGACCTACAAGGCTGCCAAAAAAAAGTAGGCCTCGTCTCTGGAAACATCTCAAAAAATAAACAAAATAACTCTGAATCAAAAGGGAAGGTCAACCTCCCATGTGCCTGAGAATGACATCTATCTAACGCTGTACAAAACTGCCGCAAAAAAATCGCAGACCACCTCACATGTCGTGGTGCCTGTAGTAAAGAATAAACATAAACTAAAAGTGGGAAAATAATGCATTTCCTGTCACTGGTATGGTGTGCAATGGTCGCAAACAGTAGTGAGAGGCACCGCACCTCCTCTGCACTAAACAAAGCAATACGTAACTGACCATCGGACACCTGAAAATCTGCAGGAGAAAGTATATCATCACTAATGTATCTATGGGAGTACACTAACTGAATCCCTACTGCATAGCCGACGGGGACCTCTGGGAATTGGGGAAAATCCTGCCCTCTCCTAGATAAGCCAGTAATAAAATATATTTCCTCGTCAGTGGGCACATACCATTGGTTAGGACCGACCCGGAAAGCCTGTCGGTGGGCATCCCACCTAAAGATGAGCTATCCCAATAACCCATTATGGCCCTTCAGGGATGTAGCCTCCTTATAGAACTTGAGGAGGCCTACCTCCCTTAGGAGCAACTAGGTGGCTACCGTAATAAGGCGAGGGTACATAAGTCTCTCCCTCTCTCATGCCTCCCACAGGAAAACCACATTATATTGGTCCTCCATATGTTATTGTTGTTCCCTTTGTTCTCTCCTTTGACATCGTTGAATGATTCACATATTAAATACATTTTTTTAATTAAATGATACATGTATATATATATTTTATCTGAAAAAAAAAACAATCGGTGCGCCCAAAAAATCAGTCATGCACTAGTACCAGTGCGTCCATTCTTATCGTGCACCATCCTCAGTGCGCATGGAAATTTTTCGTGCATCGTAAAACATGAAATGTACTTTCTTCTACAGTGCGTTGATGAAACTATCCACCCCGGGTCAGATTGTTAGGTCAATGCACCACCCAAAAATATTTCATGGTCAACAGTCCGTTGATTATGTACGTGTCGGGAGGGCGGTGCGCTGACCAAAATATGCTCCCCAGGGCGGATATTTTGGTCAGCGCACCACCCTATTGACATCAGTACATGGTAAAAAATGTGGTCCTATAAACCTGATAGTTTGGTCAACACACCACCTTGCCTACACTGGTACATAGTCAATGATGCAGTCATTTAAACGATCGCACTGCTATATCAGGTTAAAAAAAAAACATAGTGCACGTTTTCGGTACCACACCGGAACCTGGTGCGGTTTTCTTTAGCACCGTTCACAGTGCGAGCCGAACAACTTGAGCACACCACACAAAATATATATATATATATATATATATATATATATATATATATATATATATATATTAAAATGGTTAAATTTAATATTTTTTACAAATATTATCCGCTAAAACATTTAGTTATTGAGAAACAAGTAAAATACATGTACATTTGGGCGTTGAGGAGGCAATTTTGCTGAAGAATTTGAAAAACCCAATTTGCCCACCATTTTCAAAAATTAAAACTCCTCAAGTTGGGAAATGGACGACAACAGTGCATCCAATGGGAGCACCGATGTCAGGGTGCCTCACACAAGGGAAATTCGCACCGGTTCTTGTGAGCTCTGGAGCAGTGAAGAAATGAAAATGAGAATTTTTCGGCTGGTAAATTTTTTTTATTTAACCCTTTTTCGGTGCGCTGGTCTTTGAGACGCACCGGGCGGTTTCTGTGTAGCGCACCGAGGCTGTTTTTGTTTAAGCATGGGTTTTTAAGAAGCGCTGGGCCAGTTTCCAAGTAGCGCATCGGTGCGCTATAGTAATGAGACGCACTGGTCAGGTTTGTATGGAGAGCACAGTGTCTCGGTGTGCCAATGTTTAGTACGCACCGGTGCATTGTGAGTTAAACGCACCGGTGCGGTTTATGATGAGAAATGCACCGGAAAAAAAAAAAAAAAAACATCTGCAAAAACCTCTACCCGCCAACCTCCTATATAGACCTCCACTACAAATGGATATCTGGGCTATTTTTATAAGGGGTTCCTCAAAAACATCCGCTAGAGGGTCTTTTCCTTGTAGTGGAAACACCATAGGGAGATCCCCTCCATCACCAATCACCATATCTTGTTCACTGCTGTCATCAAGGTCATATATTTATTTTAACACTAAAACAACTGCATTATCCACATTGACCTCAGATTTATCCACTTTGTAGTCAAGATTTTTATTATTATCTTGGATATTATTACCTCCACCACCGCTTGCACAATTTTAACATATTTTTTCGGACCTTCAAATTGACCCATTACCATGGAAAATGAGAGAGAGACTCAGAAATTATTTTCCCACCTGTCCAGGAGATCATATCCTTGATTTCTTGCTTAAATTCCTGATCAATCTCATTTAGGGAGCCACCAACATCGTTTCCTAACCAGGAGGTCATGAGCTCTTCGGCTGAGAAAGAATGTATGGAGAGCCACTCTGTTAATTCAGCACAACCATCCTCTTATAGCCATACGTAACTCCAAAATGATGGCTGAGAGAGTCCCTTCTGTTAGGGTCCCGTGATTTGGCCGATTGGTGAGCCAAATGACGATGTAACATCAAACCAAGCTTTGGAGCCCGAGGACCTAGCCTTCCTGGGCTCAGAGAGGGCTCTCTCTATTATATGTACAAGATATCGGTGTGTTTGCTTATAGTGTTCTGATATTAGGCTAGTTATGAAGTGAGTTTTTTGATTTTTGGTTTTTTAAGTTTGTGAGGGATAAAACTGATCAAAGATATAAAAATGGATAACAAGAAGTTAGATCAACTGGGCTATGGGGTCAAACAGGTCAAGGAAGCTATGAGATGATGATGCAAGGCTGCTGTAGGGCTGATTTGATTCAAGGTAGAAAGGACCTTTGGGAAAAATGGAGTAAATGGACATCAAGTTTGTGAAAGACGAGGGATTTCAAGTGTAACTAGTTGATAGCAGACATAAACATGTTATAGAAAGCCATTAATCATGTTAAATATAACTATGAGCTAATTAATACATAGAAATCAAACATTCCAGCCATGCATAGAAGTATAAGACCTTCTAACTTCGGGAAATGGCTATCAGACTTTGGGGAGAAACATAAGACAGACTAACAACTCATAAAACTATGCCAGAATGCCTAAACACAGTCTTTAAGTTATTGGGCACTTTGACAAACAAGCTTTCATAGTTTTAGGCAAAGGGCTAGATCGGGACTAGGCCTCCTTGGTTCAACAAGATGATAGGCTAAATAGTCAAAGAGATAGTTTTATGGACAAAACTATGGACAGTCATAGGTAAGCAGGGCACACCATACATCCTACTCAATATGCATAGAACTTATGAATAAAACTAGCAACAATATCCTTAAGTTACTAAAGAGCAGTTAAGAATTCTTTAGTACAACTAAGGAAGAAGAAAAACATAAAAGCTATGAAGATTCAGGAATTTTGAGGTGCCTCCATGGGCATATCTCAAACTTGATCTCTACTGATCTATAGCAGCAAGAAGCATGTATCATGAATGAAAACTAGAAGACAACAACAAAGCAAGAAACACTATACCATTCTACCATGTCATGGAATCCATCAACAATCCTTCATCATTCATCAAAAGCATCCAAGAGGCAGTCCAAAATCATAACACAAGTATGCTCTTCAAAGCTCATATGACCAATATATTGATTCTTCTCTCAAGTTCAGCCTTGTTTTACAATGAAGCCTTGTGGAATAAATAGGCTCAAGTGAGGAAAACCTCATGGTGCAACTAGCTATTCCATTGGCCTAATCAAAATATCTAAACTTGTCCTTGAGGCTTTGCAAAGCCCAAGGCACAAAATATCCCATAAAATATCTAAAAAAATGCTAAAAACGGAAATTATATTGACTTTGTAACATTTTCCAAGTGCAAAAATAGCTAAACGCACATTTGGAAAAAGCAGATTTTTGAGGTTCAAAAATTGCAAAAATACTTCAAATTTACATCAGAAAAAGGTCCCCTGACTTGCTGGAGACAAATGGCAGCCTTCCCGGTGTCGAAACGAGGCTCATGATAGCTCGTTGGAAAGATTTCTGTGTCTACTTTCCGGCTCAACTGAAATCACCTCAATTTGATTCTCGGAAGTCCTCCAAATCTGTACCTGTGTGTAAAAATCCAGGAAATAGCAGACTGCTGATATGACGGGCAGAATGTGCAAAAAGTGAGCATTTTTCGCCAATTTGAGGGGGCGAATGATCTCCAAATGCTCTGAAAATTGTTGGGGACCTGCTCATAGAATTATGGCATCAACTGGTATCATCCTTCTCCCTTGATAAATCCTCAAACTGAAATGGCGAAATTATGAGTTTTCGACCAAAAACCCAAAAAATGCCAAAAAACAAAAAGTTGTCGAAATGGGCCCAAAATTGGCACGCATGACCCTCAGGGGTCCATAGCAACATGCTATGAAGCTGAGGCAAAAATGTCAAGAGTTGATGTGCTTTTCTCCTCTTTCCGTGCCGGGCGCTTCCCCTTTACTTTCTTCAATTTCTCTTGGGCTGCCTTTAGTTTGCGCCGGGCAAACTAATTCAACTTCTGAAAGTGATGTGTTCTCTTTCTTTGTAGCTCTAGATCTCTGTTCGCCCTTTCAAGCTTCATCTCCAAGTGTTTGTTGGCTCTTTCAAGCCATGCCTCTTTGTTTTCTTCAATTTCCTGCTCAAGGAGTGCAGTGAGAGGAAAGGCTTGGAGATGGGCTTGTTCTTCTTCTTTCTTCTTTTCCAAGGCTCTTTTAAGCCCTATGGTCCTAGGCCTCTTCTGCCTAGGCTAGTCTTTCCTCTTCTTCCTCATCAAACTCACCAATGAGTTCTTCTATCCTTGCTTGCGCCTTAGCTGCCTCATTCTTATATTTGATCGCCCGTGCTTCATGAACAGCTGTGTGAACATTCATCTGTTTGTTTTGAATCTCCAAGAAGTGGTTGAAATTCCTTGCCCTTTGAAGATCCTCCTCTAATGCCTCAATTTGCCTTTCTTTATGGATTAGGAGGTTTTCAAGAAGGCGGGCCTCATTATCACTGTCATCGCTTTGGATAGGGACGACATCCAATGCACCTCCATGCTTTGTACTTTCTCCAACTTTGCTTTTCCCTTTGAAGGCCAATCTTGCGCTTTTCCTCCTTGGCATGCTAGTAGGTGTCCTTTTGGGCGATTTCCTTTTGCTAGGAACAACCTTTGTCACTGTTAGAGTGGCAGCCTTAGACCCTCTCTTCCTTGCTATGCTGAGCTTTGTTCTTTTGGGAGGAGGAGACATAACTGATTTACCCTTGACATCTTCTTGAACTTGCTGCTCTCCTTGAGGCTGCTGGATGTTTTCTTCTTGCTGTTCACTTTGCTGCTCCTGTTCGCCAACCTTAACTTGCTGTTCTACATCAATTTCTTGTTCATTTGGTGTTTCAAACTGCTGCCCTTCTTCGCCAAAATCAAGCTGCTGCTGTGCTTGGATTTCCTGCTCTTTTTGTGGCTCAAAATGTGGCTCAATTTCCTGCCCAAGCTGCTGCTCCTGTCCTTCCATATCAAGCTGCTGTTCTTCATCTTGTATTTGCTGACCTTCACCTTCTATTTGCTGCTGTTCCTCATCTCCTATCTGCTGCTGCTCATCCCCTTCCTCTTGCTGCTGTTTACTACCCTCTCCTTCTTCCTGTTGTCCTGGCTATCCTGTAGTCATTCTGAGCCTTCTAGGAGTAGGCCTACTGGACAAAGGTACCGGGCGATGGATAGGCTGAGTGGGAGACACATGGACAGGAGGAACAATAGAGAAATCTGGATGACTGATGAATACATCCCATGGAACCTCTTTTTTCTCTAGCTGGTGTAGGAAGATAATCTTGATCAGAGAATGATGGAAAAGGGAAGGTATTTGCAGAGGTGGGGCCTTCTTCTGGACAGTAGATGCCATCTTCTCGATGCTCTTGAATAAAAATTAAGGGAGGTTTAGTTGCCTGCTTCTAGTAAAATGCATCAATAATCGGACATGGTAGGCATAAACTCGATCAAACCTCCCTTCACAAGTGAAATATTTCATTATGACTCTCATAAGAGGAGCATAGCTGTCAAGGAGATATGAAAAAGGGAAAATAGCAGTGAAAGCCTCTCTATGCTCAGGCTTGATGAAAGGCTTGTAATCTTCTAAGTCAAGATGAGCCTGTTTGAACCATTTTTCGCCATGATACGGAATCTTGGTGGCCTTGGACACATACCTTGGAGAAATCTTGAAATCAAGACCTGCCACTTGGAACTGTTTTTCTTTGAATCTCAGGGCGCACAAGTGTGTGAATGGAGAAAAACTTTTGACTTCTTCTATCTTCTGGCAGAAATCTAGGCAACCTACTTCATGGAAGTTGAAAAGGATGGATGGATGAGCATTAACCTCTTCTGTAGATATTGGCTCATATATTTTATGTGGACCACTCCTGCTGTCTTGCCTTGGAGGCATTTTGACCTAAATATGCTTTGGAAGAAACAAACTGCCTCACTGTGTGTAAACTGCCCTTTTGGAGTCAAACTGTGTCAATGTACTGCTTTGACAGAGAAACAATGTGATTTGGATGGTTGCAACAAGTTTTCTTATAATACACAACCTCTGCTCTCTTAAAAAGTATCCTTCTACCTTGAATGTACCTCAGCCAGGAAGATTTCTCAATAAGAGACCAAACAGTGGAATGAAGGACATACTGTTAGGAGGAATTTGTTGTGAGAAGTGTCAAAATCACCTTGTTCTTGTGAAGTTTTAGAGGTCAATCAACACATCTGTACCTTTGCCCAAGGTAGACTTTGAAATCATTAACAACCTGCTTTTCTTAGTGTGCCAATCACTCAACAAACTTGCATATGGTACAATCAACTATTAGTATGATTAGACAGTCAATATCACAGTTCTGAACAAGGTGACAGAGTAAAAATGCTCCAACATTTCAACCAAGCCTGCAATAGTCTTCTCTTTTCAAAATAACTAGGACCTCTTATCAATGTAACACCCCTGGCTATGTAGGAAACATCCCTTGCTTCTATCTGAACATCCACTTATCAAACCAGCTCGAAGACCAAAAGTCAGTCAAGCAACTGCACAGTGAAAACTGTCTTTTTATGAGGAGCAGGAGCAGCTTTACCCTGTGGTCTTTCAACTTATAACTTCTCTTTTGAAAAATCCCTTTTTTCTGATTATACTTCACTGTCTTCTATTTGTGTGTTACTTCATTAAACAGATTCATACATATACAGATTTAACCCCCAATGTGAGCATACAGGCAGAATTACTGATATGGAATAAGGTGACAGAATTTTGAAGAATGTTTTACAAATTTCAACCAAGCCTGCAGGGGGAATATCCTTTCACATAATCAGAGTTCCTTTTTCTCAATATAGAGTTCCTGTCTGTTTTAGCAAATCACTTTGCAATCATATGAAAATCAACTGAACAGAGAGTTTGAAGAACAAGAGGTAACTAGAAATGTACATAGTGCAACTGTCTTTCCCTGTAGAGACTTTTAATAGTGATTAACACTTCAGCACAGTTTTCTGAATCAAGGATATTCTCAGCCAAAAAATGTTTATATATGGTGATGTAACAGTCTTTATATGGAGCAGTTATTTTTCAATATAGAAACCCTGTCCTTTTAACAAGTATCTTTGTATCTTCTAGAAATCACTTTGTCGAACGAGTTTGGAGAAAAAAGGCAGTCAAGATTTTACAACCAACACACTTTCTTTAAACAAAACACTGTCCTCTCAAGACCACACCTTCCTTACTTTGATCTTAATAACACTCCAAATAAGCACAGCAACCCCCTCCTTCTACTATACTCTTTGCACAGTCTGGGATAAATCCTATTATAGGTTAGAGGCTGTGTTTTATAGCTTGAAAGTTGACAGCACTGTTTTATCTTTCAAACATATGGAGGAGACTTTGTTTGAAAGGGTCAGAGTACTCAAATCATGACCATTTCTTTTGAAGAAACATAACCCACTGTTTCAGCCCTTTCACAACTCTGTTTTCTCTTTTTGGGCTCTGTTTGTACAGTTTAGCAACTGTTCGGAGGGCAATTTATAAGTTTTGAAATGATTGAGAGGGAAACTACCATTCGGGTTATTTCATCTTTCAACCAGCACGACCATAGCAGAGACTCATATTTCAAACAAACTCACAGGACTTAAGACTGCAATTCATATAGTGATTTTCTACTTTTTTCACCACTTGACATTTTGCAAAATAGCAAGGGGGCTCACAAAATACCTTCAAACTTGATGACAGATCTCTTGTGGAGAGCCGGAGGTGCACTGGAGGTCTTTAAGCCTGCGCGGTACTCTGCAGAGAAAGAACGGCGCGCACAAGACTACCCGGGCAGCCTGTCGGGTCGGGGTCGGGCGCCGTGTATAGGCGCGTCGCGCACATGTACAGGCACGTCGTGCATACGTTGACCGCCCGTTCAAATTTTCTTCCAGGCGCGTCGCGCAATGTTCCAGGCACGTCGCGCGGTGAAAAAATAGCCAACGCCTGCAGATCGAGCTGAAATTTCTATGTTTCGATGCTGAGGGGAGCAAAGAGATCTTGCTTGGGCTTGATGAATTTCAAAATGGAACGAAAAAATGGCTTTGATCTTTGTTTGAAGCAAAACAAACGGTCCCTTTTGACTTGGGAGGGTTTTTCTTTTTCAAAAGTTTGAAAACAGTTTGTTCTTTAAAGAATATGCCGAACCTTTATTTTTTCAATACATGGCTCGAGACCTGTAAACATCGTTGGCAGAAGGTGGCATATACTCTGGCTAGTTTCGGTGAGCATGACCCTTTATAAAAACAAACTTCCATGATTGGATTTCTTTTACTGTGTTTTATCATTAGGAAATAAACTCTGCTATTGCTGGCTCGCTTTTGGTGATATTTTTAACCTGGAAGATCCACTTAGTAATATACCAGTGATTTATGGGGCGTCCTTGACATCTGCAAGGAAATGGCCTATCACTTAAAAAATTGATTTGGCACTTTTCTGCTTTATATACCTCCACCTGTTTGCTAGAGAAAAACTGGATCATCATGCTGCAGGGGTATTCTTTGACCTTTTGACAGAGACTCTTTTCCCTTTCTTCAACACAAACTAACATCTTGCTCTTAGTGCCCTTTTGGAATATGATGCCACCTGTGAAACTGAATTTTGACCAAAGGTGTAAACTGTAGTGGTACCCATCCAGGTTTGATCATCCTTTGTCTAAGAAGGCGCTTTCCTTTACAATATTTCATCTGCTCCCAGTGCTGATGTGATATCTCTGATCTTTATAATGACAGTTTTGTACTTGTTTAGAAAACCTCTTCGAAATATGAGAGTATGTCCACAATCACTTTATACTTTATAACTCTATATACTAGCTGCAGTATCTTTTTTGAGAAAACCAGGCTCAGATTCTTACTGTCAACTTAGGACAAACTTATTTTGAAAAAAAGGCACTTGTTCCATAAATGGAGTTACTTTCAATAATGCCATTCTTTGATCAGCTTTGCATGTCTGTCCTAGGGTTTTTAGCACTCAAATCATAACCAGCTCTTGTCTTTACTTGCTTTTTCAACCTCTTTCTCCCTGCAGGTGCCCAAATTTGCTGACATTATTTGAATTTTAGTCATGGCTCTGTGATTTTAAGAAAAGCGCCCTTTTCAAAAATATTTTTCTGCTTCCAGGTGATTCATAAGTTCCTTCTTTGATTGTAAGTGCCATATTTTAGTTGCATCCATTCATACTATATTTCTCTGTTTACTTGAAAGGAGCTCTTTTAGACTTCTTGGCATGTGACAGTGAGGTGTTGTTTGACCCCTTCTCCTAAGGAAACTGCCCCTTTTTATATCAATGGCATGCATATTCAAATTGTCTCCTGTCCACTATGATGTATAGTTTGAAAGACATTTCCCTATGAGTAGGAAAACCAATACCTTTTGAAACATAAACACCATCTGTTACCTGTGTAATGACTTTTGCTTTCCTCCTTTGTCTCTTTCCACTGCATCTTTTGACCAATCAGTCTTTAAAAACAATCAATGCCTTGGCCATCTACTCATGAATGAAGGAGGCCCTTCACTTGGCAAAGTATCTGAAGATTGTTTGATAAGGCTGCCTGACAAGGGTTTTTCTTGGATATGAGGGTAAGCAAACAAACTTGAAAACATTAATACTTTTACCTCTGCCTGCAATCACTACTGTGCTTCAGAAAAACCCTAGTCAAGGTGTCATTGTCTCACTGCACTGCTCTTTGCTGAGGGGAACTGAAATGTCACCATTTTCCTTGGTCAACTTATGACAAATTATTTGAAAGATAATCTCTGTGAGTAGGGAGGTTAGCACCCTTTGAAAAAAAACCACCTTTTCTTCTGCCTGTGTAATGACATGATTTGTCAACCTTTCTTCAATTTGGTCTTGTTGAAACAGCAGGCTGCTTATGATTAGAATTGTTTTCACTAATGATATGTCTCTCTAAGGTTTTAACAATTCATATGATTTGAAAATTTCAAATGACTTACTTTACAAGACCAAAACTCTGTTTTACCTTTAACTTGCATGCTTCAGACTCTAGCCCTGTTATGATCATCACTTACACTCAGAAAACCTAGAGTCACTGTTTCACTATTCAGTATTAGCAAACCTGGGCTTTTGCAATCCTTAAAGTCAATATTGGCCAGCGCCCTCTGCTTGTGGATGAAGGAGGCGCCCTAACCCTCTGCTTGTAAATGAAGGAGGTTCTTGGTCATGACAAATTACCAGTTTGCTGTGACAGTGGTGTCTTTCTCTTACTGTGATTTTCATGCTGAAAGGAAGCTACAAGGTCTTGATGAGTAACTCTCTGTCTTGTAGATATATCTCAGGCTCATGTTTACATTGAGAAGCAGTTGTTCTTCTAAATGTGCATTCCAAGCAATTTCTTCTGAGATGATGTTATATTTCCTGCCTTTGTAAAATCCATAAAACACTGTAAAACACCTAATAATCAGCTTGAGACTGTGGTCTATGCAGTGCTGAGACATAGGGGTATAAGTGGCGCGACTTAGAGCTGTGATCAACTTGATTTGCAGAGTGGGAGGTCTGTTATGAATGGTTTGTATCAGATGGAGGTTTTTTGGCCTTTTGATGATTGCCAAGGGTAAAATGTCTTAAAGCGCCACTTCCTAACTTAGGGGAGGCTTTTGAAACAGACTTGGATTTGCTTTTTCGAGCTGATGGGCAAACCAATAGGGCTGAGGCTAGATAGGATAGTGATAATGAGTTTTGACTTTGACATGGGTGGACTGAAAAGTAGGAGGGCAAAAAAAGTTTTATGAGGGTTTTCTAGATGACAGATTGACATATGGAATTCAGCTTCTAGAAAACTCAGCTATGGATCTAGTCATCACCAACAAGTGAAAAATACTGATGACTAACACCTTTGAGGTTAATGTTGTTTGCATTAACAATTGCAAATTCATTGCTTCTTGGTCTAGACCATAAACACAGACGGTTGAACTAAGACGTTCTTCCTTGATCAAATCCTTTGCTGACGAAATATCCCTTGGCAACATGCTTAACATTAATCCTTGTGTTTAACCATATTTTGAATGAATGGCTTGTTAGTTTACTGGAGCGATCATCGATGAGTTGGAGAAATCACCGATGAACTTTTGTACCATGAAATGACTACCAAATTTATGCAACCTCGTTAGTCAAATTATCCTCCTTAATTACCCTCAAGAATCTTGAGATCCTTGAGTTATGAGAAATCATGGTATGTGTGTTGGAAATATTTTCATTGATGGCAAAGGAACAGAAAGGAGCAACACCAGAATTATCATTGAGAACAAAGGAGCAGATCAGGATCAACTGGAGTATAAAGGAGCAATAAGGCAAAGAAGGCAAAATTTAAGTAGAGAAGAATAAAGGAGAGGTAGAGGAGCAACAAAGAGTAAAAGAGAGGCAAAGGAGCAAGGCAGAGGAGTAACAAAGAGGCATGGATCAACACTAGAATTGTCATTAGGCAAAGGAGTAGAGAGGAGAAGTAAAAAGGAAAGGAGCAGCATTAGAATATTTATCAAGGAGCAAAGGCAGCAAAAGAGAAAATGAAACAAAGGTAGCAAAGGCAGCAAGTTTGGGTCAATTCATGATATTTTAAGTTTAGAAAATCTCAAGATTCGGGCTATTGAATACGTTTAGAATAGTGCACAGGTCATGGTCAAGTCGTGCAAATATCCATACAGAATAGTGTTCGGAGGCTTCACCGCAAATCTCAATCGCAATAGAAGAACACACCCCACAAATCGCAAATAAATCTTAATATGCATGTTGATATATGTTTCCAGCATCGGGTACACCTGATAAACATATATGCCCCTTATTATGACAGAATGAGATTTTGGAACCGGATGGAGGGTTGTGGCATTTTGATGTTGGATCGACTGATCATTGCTAGCAATTTTAATTGCTTACTGCATGACGGGGAGATATGGGGTGATAAAGGGTGGAGTGACCCTCTGGCTGGGTCCCTTTGTGACATGTTTCACTCTTCACATTTATGTGATATAAAGTTGGAACATAATTTTCCCACTTGATATAATGGCATGATGGGATCAGAGTTCATTGGCAAAAGAATTGATAAGTTTATGGTGAAGGCTAATATTTTATCTCAAATGGGGAAATTGAACGCTTGGGCTGAAGCGATAGCCCTCTTAGGCCACATGCCTATCACCCTGGAGTGGAAATTTGAAAAAAATCCTGGTGGTTTTCCCTTCAAATTTAATAGGGGATGGTTAGAGGACCAGGAGTTCAACAAACTGGTACGAGAGTACATGATCATTGAAGCGCTGTCGACACTTTGGCTATAGAAAACTTGATTGGTACTCTCAGAGAGTTAAAAAATACTGTCTGTAAATGGGATAAATAAAAAAATAACCAACTAAATTCCATGTTAAAGAGATTTTCTATCAAAACAACCTTGATTATGAAGGAATTGGAGGAGGGAATTCAATCCACTGATAAATGGAAAAGGCTCAGAGAAATCGAAAATGAAAAAAGGAATATTCTGCTATTTGTGGAATAGACTTGGAGATTGAAAAGTCGTGCCACATGGTTAAAAGAGGGTGACAAAAACACTAAGTACTTTCACGTATTCGCTTTCTGGGAGAAAAAATGCAAATGCAATATTGCACATTGATGTTGATGGGGACCCTTTCTTCACTACATAGAAAATCCAGGTTCAGGAGGTCAAATACTTTGAGTGCTTATTTTTGGCTTGAGGGGAGTCAATGCATGAGGAACAATTGTGGGCTATGGAGGACTTCCCAATTATGTTTGACGAAGGGAAAATTCAGAATATGAAGAGGACTATTAGCAATGTGGAGGTTATGACTGTTTTGATGTCTTTCACGGCTGATAAGAGTCTGGGGCCAGATGGGTGAACCCCATATTTCTTTCTACATTTCTCTGAGTATTTTATCAATGATATAACATAAATGTTTGAGGAAACAAAAATATCAGGTTTGATGAGTGGGGCTTTAAATTCTACTTTTCTTGCACTAATACCTAAGAAAAAATGTTCTTCTACTTTTGATGAATTTAGACCTATTTCACTGTGAAACACTCTATACAAGCTAATATCAAAGACCATTGTAGAGAGAATGAAGGTGGTACTATCTAGGTTCATCACTCTAGAAAAATCTAGTTTTTTGAGAAACAAAATAATTCATGATGTTGTGGCATAGACACAAGAAATAATTCACTCCATTCACACTAGGAAGTTGGATGCTGGGGTGATGAAGGTTGATATTAGTAAAGCTTATGAAAGGGTTGACTAGAGCTTTCTAAGAATGGTGTTATACAAGATTGGTTTGGATAGAACATTAGTAAACTGGATCATGGGGTGTGTTAGCACTACATCCAAGGCTGTCATTATAAATGTGGTGGCATCTAGGTTTTTCAAACAAGGTAGAGGACTGCGCCAAGGTTGTGCCTTATCCCCTTTACTTTTTATATTGATTATGGATGATTTTAGCTTAAAAATCAACAAAGCGATGGATGCAGGTACTAATAGGGGTATTAAGGTTACCAGTAGGAGGGATATTACTCACAATCTCTTTGTTGACTATGTATTGATGTTCGAGATGCTTATTAAAAAATTATGGATGGCCATTCATGGCATTTTCTCAATGTTCTGCACCACTACTAGGATGATGGAAAATGAAGGAAAGTCTTGCCTATATCATGCAGAGAGATATAGGGAATTATATGAAGATATATGTACATTGTTCAATTTTAGGACTGAGAGACTTGATAAAGGGTTCAAATACCTTGGTTTTCACATGAAGCAAAACAACTACAGAGTGGATGATTGGTCATGGTTGCTAGAAAAATACAATAGAAGGATCCACGGTTGGACTTTAATATGGTTTTCCAGAGGGGGTATACTAATACTCACACAATGGTGCTTCAACAATTCACATTATACCGGGCACATTTATACTTTGTCCCGAAGAAAATCATCAATAATATCAGGTCCATGGTGGCCAAATTCATCTGGAATGGGGGCAGGGAGAGAGGAAAATAGCAATATGGGAGTTTATCTCGAAGCCAAAGCAGTTGGGGGGATTAGGTATTTTGGATCTTGAGAATTTTTGAAAGGCTCTCCAAATGAAATCACTATGGAGGGGTCTTAAATCCTCAGGCATATGGAACATTATTATAAGGAATAAGTATCTGAACGATGCGGTAATGGATGATTTATTTTTGAAGGGATGGAGAGATGATAGCACTGGATCTATTATTTGGAGAGGTTTTAAAATGATCTAGGGCCACTTCTCTGAGAACCTACGATGGTCATTTGGCAGTGGAGGGAAAATCCTGATTGGCCACCCTCGCCTATGGGGTTCATTTCTTTCACCCATGATTAGCAAAGAACTGATTACACACCTAAATGGAAAAGGGGTATTCTTCATGGGACAAGCTTGTTGGAACGGGGGTCCACTAGCTGTGTTTTATATATATATTTTGTAGTAATCAGTCTAGCACAGGGGATTTGGGGTGGATCAAAGCCCCCAATGTATTGTAATGAGTCAAAGGGTAGACCTAGAGTCCGCAAACTACAGTTTGCGAACCACAGGATAACGCAGGCTATGATGATATAAATAGATGGATAGTTTGAGTCTAAGGCTAAAAAATATTGATGCTAAGTACGAACTATTGAGATCTGTTTTGGGTGGCATTGGGTAAGGACTCCTACTAGTTGTGTGCATGGAGATCCTTAGTCCTGTTGTGTGTGGACCCCGCTGGCTGTGTGCGCGGATTGTGACTTGGGTTTGTAACTCGGTTTTGGATGTTAATGAATACAAAATCTGTTGAAGTATCTTTGTGTTACCTGAACTAGCTGTGTTTATTATTGAAGTATCTCTGTGTTATCTGAATTAGCTGCAATTGTGTCTGTGTTATCTGAATAAGCTGCAATTGTGTTATTTTGTGATGATAATTACTGATGTGCATGTGGATGCGAAGGTGTTGCTAAGATATTCTTAATAATAGTAGCTTTTTTATGTTTACATGTTGTCTATGAGATTATAAGCTTTGATTTTTATACTATAAGGGCTCTGCAATAAGATTTCCTCTGTGAGAACCTGATAGATCTCAACAGGACTGCCTTAAATTACCTGTTTTCTCCCAAGGTGTGGAAACCTAGTTCCAACACCCACCCTTACTACTTCGGGTGAGACCTTGGCCTGCGAAAGTAGGTCGTTGTCGAAAGGGCCAGTATTATAGGGGTTTTTTGGCAAACCTTAAATCAGAACCTAGGTTAGGACCCCTCAAGCCAACAAATGGTTCCGTTTCTGGGACCGGGAGCATTTTGAGAGAAAGTTCGGGTAATGACACGAAGTCATTGGTGGCCTGAGAAACCTAAGCTTGAAGACTGGTTCGAAAAACACATTCATGAATTTTCCATAAAAGAGAATCACAGCACAAAGCTAATGGCTGAAGGGTGGAAGAACAAATATATTTTCACAGAAGTATATGAAATTTTCTTTGTAACTTTCGCGCATGAGCTATAGGAGTGGCTAGTAAGGCTAGTAGAATTCTAGATGCGTTGGAAAGACGATCAGGTTACTGAGTGGACTCCATAATCAATTCAACAATTAGAGAAGGCTGGCAACACAATCACCTAGACTGTAGATCACTGGGTGGATAGTGTGCTAGGAGGATTTGTAACAAAATTCACAGTCAATCAGTTCGTATCCTACTCTGAAGTAGAGTGGAGGTTCTTCAAAGGATTATGAGGGTGAGATTACGACACGAAGTGGTAAGTACTACAGAGTCAATCGAGAAAGGGATAGATTCGTCTATAGCCCCTTAAGAGACCCACATGTGCACGTAGGAACCAGTCCTCTGGCTACACCATCGTCAAATCAACGTAAGGGCAAGAACTCTCCTACCCCTCTGCCAATACCGGAAGAAGATATGGCCACACACATGAAGCTGCCCACCTTTAAGGGTTTGGGGGATGAATACATGGACCGATTTTGGTTTGTAGCAGAATCAATATGGACTGCGCAAAATATTGCTAGCGATGTTGTAAAAAGGGCACAACTATCCCTAGCCTTTGATGGAAGGGCCTTAGATTGGTTCATGGGGTACGTGGGTCAGCATGTGGATCCATCAATACAAGAAATTAAGGATGCATTAAAACAATAGTTTCGGAAGCCTAAGTCCTACTCTCAACTGGTGATTGACTTGAAAGATTTTAAATAGGAACCCACTGAGTTTGTATGGGAGGCTAATCAACGGCTAAAGAAGGTTATCATGGATGGGGAATTTAAGTATGAGGATAGACAACACAAGGAATGGTTCATTGCCATGCTATTAACTCACCTGCGTGGCATGGAAAATTTTAGGGCTAATATTCGCAGGTGGGAAAATTTTCCATGGTTTTTCCAGAAAAAATATTCGCTAATTTCCATTTTTTTATAAAAATGATTCGCCCAAATTTTACAATATAAAATTATTTTACGTTAAAAATCGCCAACATTATATATAAAGTATATATAATATCATTATAAATTTGAATAATTTTTCAAATACATCAATAAACATTTTATAGTTTGCATATTAGGGACTAATGAGATTCGCCAATTTTTTAAACTTCAATATAATTTTCCATCCCTAAAATTTTCCCTACTACGTGGGCCTATGGGTCAAAAAGCAATTGACATGCAAGAAAAAGTCCTGGAGATTGCCATGAAGCTAGAAGTTGCGCCAAGAGATGATACCCAGTTTGGGGTACAGCAGATCCAGGGCCAGCTAGAGGAAGTGCACCTCAAAATCCAGAATTTACGAAAGGAGGGAGGAAAAGAAGCTAGTCCAAACGTTTGGTGCATAAGATGCATGGTGTCAGGCCACACCAAGGATCAGTGCCCTTTGCTGGTAGACTACATGTAGGCTAGGGGGCTCAACCCATTGTGCCCTAAAGAGGCTAGACCAAGCACCCCCACATTATGGTGCATCGACTGTCGAGTAGCCAGACTACATGATACCAATCACTGCCCCCATCTTGGTGCTTATGTTCTAGAGTTGAAGCAAAAATGGTGCCAATTATGATCATCTATGAGACATGACGAACACAACTGCTAGACATATGACTTAATGATAGACAGAGGAAACCTGTATAGGGTACAGGCTGACCCTTCATCACCACTATCCCCCTCAGGACGAGGAGGCTCCCCTGCCAGAGGCTGGGGGGGGTGGGGAAGGGGGGAAGAGGTAGAATTGAAAGTCAGGGAAGAGGGAAATTGATCTGCTATAATTGTGGAGAACTAGGGCACTTCACAAGGGACTGTCCGAACCCTGCATGACAATCTTGCAGATATTGCAGACAATTGGATCATGTGATCGAAGATTGTCCGGTACTGATAGCAAAGATGCAGGAAAAACAACAAACACCAATGCAGAATGTACAAAGGGTTAAGGCAGAACCACATGATGAGGGACCTAGTATTAATGTAATTACACACAGTGGCATGAGTACTAGAGGAGCTGGAAAGAGTTGTGGTTGAACCCCTTATCCGAAAAGCCTCTATCAAAAAGGAAAGCTTGGACCTACAGAAGGAGAACGAAACCTTCCTATAAGCTCGCAAAGACTTTACCAAAAATGAGGCATCTACCTCCAAGGCTCCAACAAATCTAAAAGCGAACGAAGAAGTTAAACCATTCCTACAGGAATGTATGAAGTTTCTATGCAACCAAAAGGCAATAGAAAATCTTCAAGAATTGATTGACAGCTGCGCGAAAAAGGCTGACCCTCCAACAGAAGTTAAAGATGTCCACAAACTTTACAGGCATAAGAAATGCATTGGTCAGGAAATGTGGCTAACTGCGCATATTAGCGATTATGAAATGGATTAGGTCATCCTGGATTTTGCATCTGATGCGAATGTCCTGCCCAAATAAACTTGGTAGAGGATGGGAGAACCTAAGTTGGAATACAACTGTGCATGGCTAACCAACAAAAGATCATAACGTTGGGAAGACTATCTAAGATTATGGTAGATATTGCAGGAGTTGAGGTATACGTGGATTTTGAGGTAATTCAAATTGTAGCGGATGCAGACCCTTATCCTGTGCACTTGGGACTGGAGTGGGCTATAGACATGGGAGGCATTATCAACTTGAAGAAAAGGAGCATGGTTTTTTAGAATGATGGTACGAGCGTAATAGTCCCTCTAGACCCAGCAGAGGGAGAGCGGTATATAGAACCCGTGCACGAAGAAGACGACGTTGATCATATATATAAACTAACCGTCCAAGACAAGGATTGGAATAACCCTATAGATGATGGCATGCTTTTCTAGGAGAAAGATAGTGAATGCCTCTCTGACTCCGATGGGGAGATCGAAAATTGGCAGAACCGGTCGCATGACGTATCTGCGCTACGGTGTCTTAGGATCACAAAGAGCTTTCGGTGTATCTCCTGAGAGGTAATAGAGTTGCCTTACTTTGATGATTCTGGTAGTATTAGAGATTTTATTAGAGAATTTGAAGCAGAAGTCCCATGAGAACGGAAAATGTGGGTGCTTCACATAGCCATGTGTGCGAGCCCTACGCTGTGGTGGGAAACTCATAAGGGGACTTTTTAGGATTGGGAGGAATGTCGCAGGATGATGATCCTACGATTTGAACCCCCAGTTCACCTACCCATGGAGATTTTCCTCGACCGCGGGGACCTGCGCAAGCACTTGTTCGCATGGATGGAGGTGTGGTACGAAAGGACCTGGGACGAATGGGTTCACCTATTTATTCATACCTTGGGACCAATCCCCACCACATGGTATTTGGATGCAGAGCTACATCATCGCACCCGCCACTGGGATACTATGAGGGATGATTTTGTGGGGACGTTCGGGTTGATAGGTGGAATTGAGGAATTAGACGAAGCCCTACAAGACATAGATGCTATAGTATTTTATGAATCACACCCTCATGTATAGTATGGGGAACCATCTTGGGATATGCAGATGCAGGATATTTTCTACTGTCGCAATCTATCAATGGAGGAATGTGACGAAGACCCGTGAAATATCATTATCCCAGAGTATGAGGGTGAACGAGCAGTTGCTGGACCCCCACTGCAAGCCGTCGATGTGACCAAGCCTCTTAAGTTAAGGGAAGTCAACATTGGAACAGAAGAACAACCCAATCTGGTTAGAATAGGGGATTACTGGGATGATGATACCATTTGGAAAGTCGCAGAACTTCTCATGGAGTACCAGGATTTGTTTCCCATGAAATTTTCAGAACTCAAAGGTATAACAGGGGACCTGGGGGTCATGCGAATCACTTTAAAACCAGATGCACACCCTGTCAAGTAGCAACCTTACCGATTGAACCCCATGTATAAGCAGAAAGTCAGAGAATAAATCGACAAAATGCTAGCCGTAGGTATCATTGAACCAGTAGAACAGTCAGATTGGGTAAGCCCCATGGTGGTCCAAGAAAAAAAGACTAAAGGAGAAATAAGAATCTACATCGAACTACGTAAGCTGAATGATGCTTGCGTACATGATCCCTTCCCTACGCCATTCTTTGATGGAATCCTCAACAGTGTGGTAGGGCAGGAATCATACTCATTCACTGATGGCTTTTCGAGCTACCATTAGATCAGGATCGCACCTGAAGATCACAACAAAAACAATTTTGCCACAGAATGGGGATCCTTCTAGTACACCGTCATGCCCTTTGGGCTAAAAAATTCCCCTACCATATTTTCACGAGTAGTGGTTGCAGTATTTAAGGAGTTCATTCACAATTTTTTGGAAGTCTAATTTGACGATTGGACAATATTTGGATTGGTAAAGAAGCACATTTCGAACCTGCACATAATGTTGAATGCCTGGAGAAAGCACTAGATTTCCCTAAATATTAAAAAGTGTATATTCTGTGTACCTTTCGGGATCTTGTTAGGCCACATAGTCTGTCGACAGGGATTGATGGTTGACCCTACCAACGTTGCAGTTATCATCAATTTAGCAGTCCCCACAACTGAGAAACAGCTGCGATGCATCCTTGGGCACATGGGCTACTATAGGAAGTTTATTCAAGGGTACGCACTGATCACGACACCCATGGAAAAGCTGCTAAAGAAAGACGTATCATTTTTTTGGGACGTGGAGTGTCAAAAGAGTTTTGAGCTACTCAAGGAAAATATGGTCTCTGCACCTATCCTCATATTTACTGACTGGGTGAAGGTTCTTCATGTCCATGTGGACGCTTCAGGGATCTCCCTAGGAGTTGTCCTTCCACAGCCCGAGGAAGGGGACATTGATCACCCGGTTGCGTTTTCTAGTAGAAAATTCTGTAGTGCGGAGCATAATTACTCTACTACTGAACGTGAGGGGTTGGCAATGGTGTATTTCCTATAGAAATACATGCATTATCTGCTGGGCAGGCACTTCAATATGTTCATGGATCACTCAGCTTTGAAGTACCTCATCAATAACCATGTGTTTGGGGGGAAGATTTGCTGATGGTTACTACTGTTTTAGGAATATGACATTGAGATAAGTGTGAAGCTGAGGAGATTAAATGTTGGACCAGACCACTTGTCCCAAATCAAGAGTGGTGAAGAACCAACCAACCTAGAGGAAGGATTGCCCGATGAAAAACTATTTTCTATTAAGGTGGTTGATGAGCAATTTTCTGATATTATTCAATTCTTAACTACGGGGATGGAACCTGTAGAATATTCGGTACAACAAAAAAGAGAGATAGTAACCCGTGTAGTTGACTTTACCTTCATCGCTGGCCACCTATATAATTGGGGAGCTGATGAAGTACTACGAAGATACGTACTGGAGTAGGAAATACAAGCCATTTTAGCATAAGTCCAAAGAGGCATAGCAGGAGGTCACTACGCAGGAAAAGCTACAACGCAGAAGATCTTAAGAGCTGGGCTGTGGTGGCCCACACTGCATAGGGACTCTCACGACTATTGAAAAGCATGCAACACATGCCAATGGACACGAAGACCGTCAAGTAGGGAAGAAATTCCCTTACAACCACAGATGGCCCTGCAGGCTTTCGATAAATGGGAAATAGACTTCATTGGGCCCATCAACCCACCAGGTAAGAAGACAGGTGCCTGATACATCCTCACTTTGATTGATTATGTAACCAGATGGGCGGAAGCACAAGTTGTGAAGGATTTCACTGCAGATACAGCTATGCACTTTATTTTTTAGCATATTGTGACCAGGTTTGGCTATCCGAAGATCTTGATGAGCGATAGAGGTACACATTTCATTAATGATACAATTCAAGCTTTGAATGAGGAGTTTCGAATCCACCACGAAAAAAGTACCCCATATCACCTATAGGCAAATGGAACGGTAGAAGCTTTTAATAAAATTATGGAATAGGCACTTACCAAGGTCTATAATGTTGATCGAAGCGACTGGGACATGCACATCTCGTTAGTCCTTTGGGCCTATCGGACTACGTGCGAGAAATTGACTAGGAAAACGTCGTTTTAGATGGTTTATGGGAAGGAGGCCATTATGCCCATCGAGTATATCATTCCTAGCATGTGCATTGAGGCCTTTAAAAACTTGGCAGATCTCGATATCATATAGGAATGCTTAGCGCAGCTAGTCGCCTTGGAGGAGGATCAATTCATTGCTAACTTTCATTAGCAAGTTCAGAAGGCCCGGGAAAAATCCTCGCATGATAGGAATATCCAAAATAAGTCGTTTAAAGAAGATGAGCTAGTATTTTTATATGACAGCCAATTTGCACGCCACCCACAGAAATTTTTCCAAAATTGGTTGGGACCTTATATCGTAACAGAAATTACGAATGGCAGTGCGGTGAGATTGGCTACGCTGCGCGGGGACCCCCTGCCAGGATACGTTAATGGAAGTCGTCTCAAACCATACCGGGCCAACTTGGCGCATACCAAATGACTATATTCTGGAGTAGTTGTATTAGGATGGATACGCACAGGTAAGAGGAAAAACGTAGGTAGGCTCTTTATACAAGCAGGGGTCGCTCGCAGGTCAGGAAGCACGAAATGGTGTGCTGGGCGAGTAGGGGTAATACGCAGCTGTGAAAACTAGGATTTGGAATAATACAACTGGGTAAAAAGCCAATTTTACTGTTGAAGGGAGCGGGCAGTTGGAAATTAATGTGGCTATTTCAGAGGATTTTTTTACCGTTTCCTTGATAGTAAGTTTCAGCTAAGTTTCATCTGACCGTTGTTCACTATCCAAAGCTATAAAATGAGGAGGGCAGATCATAATTGGGTTCTGTACATCCTGAATGTCTTGTGCCTTGAAAATTTTGGCAACTATTGTGGTTCATGTCTGGGCACGCTACCCCCTCTGATAGCAGCAACCCCGAGTTCGTCTTCAAAGTAAGAATGACTGCGACCAATCCCGCTGAGTCATCGTAGGCCATGGCCTCTATTGAGATAACATCTGATGAAGAATTGGAAGTTACCCCTGAAGTAGAATAAGTCGTGTCCACACTGACCAAGGGGAAGCAGGTGGAGAAAAAGAAGAATAAGGGGAAAGGCCAGGAGCAGGCGCAACGGAGGCCTGCGAAATGGGTTGGGGTGAAGCCAAGCACATCCCCTCGGAACGTGTAATCCCCTCGAAAGGTGCCTAAGGCATGCTCTCCTAACCTAGCAAAGTGACCTCTGGCTACTCAGGAAGAAGCTCTACTAGCTGGCCCGCTGACTTGGCTATCGCCCTGTGTTCGGCCTAGAAGACCCTCGGTGCACACGCCCAATAATATCGATTTTGTGCGCTCCTATCTACAAATTCCACTGGTTTTGGATGAAGTCCCCATAATTAGAGAAGCATTTGGAAATCCCCCCTTGGTTAAGTTCGACGATCACGACCTTGCCAACCTGGAGGCCTTCCCAGAATTGGCACCTGAGCTATATCTTGAAAGAGTACTAGAGGATGATGTGCTAAAGGTAGTACCAATGCCGTGGGAGTGCGGGTTAGTAGGGTCAGGATTACAAAAATTGCTGCGGATACCTCACTTTGGCCGATACAATATCACTGACCTAGTTGTGTGCCAGCTACTAGCCCTGATCCATGACGACAACTTCTGGAATATCCAGGACTGCATTCCCATCGATGCTGCCCTAATTCACCACATTATTGGTCTCCCCATGAAGGGGCCGAATCCCAAGGAGCACGTCGGCAAGAAGTATGAGCAACAGATCACCGACAAGGTGCGAGAAGACTACCATGTCAAGGGAAACAAAAGAGGGTTCCTGATCGGAACCATTACTGACCCTGGAGTATGCATGGGTACCATGCTGCTAGCTTGTAAAATGATTTGCAAGTGCCAGGCCACGACTATCCCTGCCTATGTAATTCAGCTTGTTGGCCGCTGCGAAAAGGGGGTCTGCTTTAACAAGTCGCAGTTCCTCTGCACCGAGTTTTTGGAAAACGTTCGCAAGGCCTAGGACCATGGGAAGGATTTCTGTCACTCTTGGCTATTGCTCCTAATTTCATTGGTCGCATGGGAAGCCCCTAAAGGATCAGTCCTCCCTGAGCTCAAACCGAACATGTGTGAAGGGGAAAAATAAGCAAATTTGTGGGATTTAAAGGATGCAGAGCGTATTGATGAAAACAAAGTATTTTGGGTAATGTTTGATGGCGCGCTCACAACAGAAATTCACTTCCGACCATGCCTGTCACTGACGGTCTATGGAAAGTATAAGAGCATCATGGCATTCCAGGTTACAATGCACAACGTGAAGATTCGGGGCCATAAGGATCCAGCTTGGATGTCGCTACCTTACATGGTCGTCGATGAGTAAATCGATCGGCTCATCACCACTTGAACACCATAATGGAAATTGGGATTCAAATCAGATGGCCCTATAATGATCGACACTGCTGGTACAAGTGCAGCTCTGAAGACCACCACCCCATCTGATACTACCAAGAACTCAAAAGGACATGGCCTGGAAGGCTCCACCAGGATGGAGGTTCCTCCAGATGCGATGCAAGGCGTGGAGAAGGAGTCGCAATGGGACATGGAGACTGAGGGCCTGGATGCGTAGGGCGCTGGTTCCCCACGTGGCATGAAATGAACAACTGAACCTCTAAGGGGCCGGTGAACGAAACGACAGGCTATGAGGCCCGGTAGGGATATTGAGGTTACTTTAACCAAGGAATATTTGGAGAAAATTTCAGATGTGGTCACCATTTCTTTAGAGGACAAGTGGCTTGCCTTGGAAGAGCAGGAGAAGGCCGCACTTGCTGCATTATAGTCTGAGCTCCAAGCTCTTCAGCTCAAAGCCGATACTCTATAGACGAGCGTGGTTACAGTGAGGCTGCCTCAAGCGACCAACACTGAGTTGATCTCCACGACCGAGAGCCACCTATGCCCCCTGCCAGGCATAACAATCACTCTGATTCCACCCAACTTATGTGCGCAAGTCCAGGCCTGTGCAAAAATACATCTGGACTTGGCCCGACTTCAGGGTGAGCCGCTGCAGGCTCTCCCCAGATACCTCGTAAAGGATTCCAACACTAAACATCCGTCTTTGAGGAAATCTAGCACAGAGGTCAATGGGCACAACAACAGCTAAGTACAGCCGAGTAGACCATCGTAGAAAAGACTACTGAGGCGTCCAAGGCACAGGCCGCGTGTATCCTTGCCACCGCAGACTCTACGAAGATGTGACCAAAGACATTCCAGCCTTTGCCACCCCCCAAGCCAAGATTGAGGGACTCGTCGCAACCCTAAAAGATTCTTGGACCAAGATCCAGAGTGTTAAGGTAGAGATGGAGCAGCAAATTGCTGCGTTGCAAGCTAAGTTGCAGCCGGAAACCCCTCCTGAGGTACGTGCCCAAAGCTGTGCTGGTCACAGAAGATAGAAACACCATTACAACACAAATTTCTTAGGGTACTGAATTTCTTAAGAAAACTATGCAGCTGTGGTCTATGGTGCAGCATAACCCTCTTTTGCGCGAGTTTACCCAAAAACTATGCCAGAAGGAAGAAGAATTTGAGCAAATGGAAGCTACAATACCCACTCTAATCCCAGCACAATGCCTGGAATGTCTGTGAGCCAGCCATGTGCTCAGAGATGACCTAGAGGGGCTTTGACACAAGAAGAAGGTTCTGAGTGACCACCTCAAGCCATGGGTCGATGAAGCCCTCAAGTTATCCTAGGAATTAGATGTCACGATTAAACAGCTGAATCAGACCTTGGATAGTGTCACCGCCGCCACAAAAGGCCCAAATTCACAAAATTTGGTGGACATTACGAAGAACGTTGCTGCATAGAGTGAAGGAGTGCTGCCCCCTCTCATCGATGCAATCAAGCAGCTCCAGGAAAAGATGAAAACCCCACGGCCGCTGTGACTCGGGACGAGTCACAAGATTATGTTGGGGGCGTATTGGAATGGGATCCCCTAGCTACATTTTTTATCTATATTTTGTAGTAATTGGTCCAACACAGGGGCTTTGGGGTAGGTCAAAGCTCCCAATGTATTATAACGGGTCAAAGGGTAGACCTTGAGTCCGCAAAGCACAGTTTGAAAACCACAGGATAACGCAGGCTATGATGATATAAATAGATGGATATTTTGAGTCTAAGACTAAAAAATATTGATGCTAAGTATAAAATATTGAGATCTGTTTTAGGTGGTATTGGGTAAGGAATCCTACTGGCTGTGTGCATGAAGATCCTCAGTCCTGATGTGTGTGGACCCTGCTGGCTGTGTGCGCGGGTTATGACTTGGGTTTGTAACTCGGTTTTGGATGTTAATGAATACGAAATCTATTGAAGTATATCTGTGTTACCTGAACTAGCTGCGTTTACTATTTAAGTTTCTCTATGTTATCTGAATTAGCTGTGATTGTGTCTGCATTATTTGAATAAGCTGTGATTGTGTTATTCTGTGATGATAATTACTGATGCGCACGTGGATGCGAAGGTGTTGCTAAGATCTTCTTAATAATAGTAGCTTTGTTATGTTTACATGTTGTCTATGAGATTATAAGGTTCACTTTTTATACTACAAGGGCTTTGCAATAAGATTTCTTCTATGCGAACCTGATAGATCTCAACACGACTGCCTTAAATTACCCGCTTTCTCCCAGGGTGCGGAAACCTAGTTCTAGCACCCACCCATACTACTTCGAGTGAGAACTTGGCCTATGAAAGTAGGTCATTGCCGAAAGGGCTAGTAGTATAGGGGTTTTTTGGAAAACCTTAAATCCGAACCTCGGTCAAGACCCCTCAAGCCAACAAAGTTGTTAAGGAATTTATACAGGGCATACTGAGAGGGAAGACGTTAGGAAATTGGAAATAGAAGATGATTTGAAAGTAGAGTGGGATAACTATACAGATTCACTGAGAATATTGGGCTTAAAAAATAAAAGAAACGGTGATCAGGTGACATGGGGAGGTTCGATTAAGAATGTCCAAATAATTTCTAGTGAAAATTATAAGCTGTTGATCAAACAACAACATGGTCAAGACAGGCACTGTTGGTTTGTAAAAATATGGAAAGTAAATGCATAGTCAAAGATGATAATCTTAACATGGCTGGTATGGATGGAAAAGAATCTGACATGGTCAAACCTACAAAAGAAAGGGAAGATTTGACTTGGAATTTGTATATTGTGTATGAATGGAAATGAGGATAATTTTCACTTATTCTACTCCTACACATTTGCACAGGACGTCCACAACAACATATGCAAGCATTTCAACCTACAGTATATGAAGCATGAGAACATAGAAGCCTACATCAAATGGTGGCTAAAGAAAGGTAAGACTCTAAAAAACATACATGTCTTATATCACTGGTGTATACGGTACTGTAGAAATAAATGGCTATTCGAGGAGGTGAACAATAGCCCGGAAAAGATTTTTTATAAGATCATTAATTTACAGGAAAATTTAAAAATACAACAGAATCCCCCACCTGATTTATCAAAGATATTGAGGCCATTCGAAATCCACTACCCTGTTGGATTTTTCGATGGAGCATCACAACAATTGAGATGTCGTTGTGGGGCTTGGTTGACGATTACCCCTACATGCCATTACAAAATATATTGGTACGGAGGATTGGGAACCAATATGAGGGCATAAATTTTGGCATTATGGGGTCTAATGTGGTTCGAAAATCAGTTATACCTGGACAAATTATGGGTTTTTGGTGACTCACAGGTTCTCCTGGATCATCTAAACAAGGGAAATTCACTCAATCCTCGGTGTCTTAATGCTTGGCTGGAAATAATTAAAGAACTCAGAACATCATTCTCCAACATCTTCTTCAACCACATCTACAAGGAAAAAAACACTCAGGCAGACATGTTATCAAAAAAAGCGCTACATGGGATCTTTGGGGAGATGCACTACGAGCTTACCGAAACTACAGGAGATGTTGCAAGAGGTATGGTAAAAATTTTCTGAAAGGTCTGGACGAAGATGAATATACTCTTTTGATGATTGTTTTACTGGCTGGATAGAGGAAAGTAACTTCACTATAACACTCTGAGACATGACAGTTGGCATATGATGCCAATAATGAGACAGGAAATAAAAAATATGGCACTAATGTAACATGATGTTTTAATATGTACTTCACAACAAAATCTAGTTTTTTGTTTTTTGATGATGATTGGTACACTATGAAACCAATATACGTATTTAAAAGAGATTCTGGTTACTCTAATATGTTATATCCCTATAATATCCTTGAATTATTAGAAGTTTTTGCACTGGTACATAATATAAACGAGGCGTTTTTTCCCACTGAAAAAAATTTCACGCAACAATAAATCAAACGTTCGATAATGAATTACATAGTGAAACCAATTAAAAGCTCATAGAATTTTAAGTTAAAAAACCATACCATGCCCAATACAATACAACTTTCGAATTTTTATAGAATGTGAATTATTTATTCTGTTTTCTTCTACGCCTTCTCCTTATTTGAAGGTTCGATCTCGGCTACATTTCTATGAAAGTCAAATTTTTCCTTGAAGTATCTCTCAAAATCATGCCAGAGTAATCTCAGAATGAGAAAACATAAGAGATTAGTCGTAAAATAAATAATATTTGTGGAAGCCAAACCTCGTCCAAACCATATCCATATATGTTCCATATCTTTTTAACTTTAGACATATTCAAAATCGAAACCTAAAAATATTGTAGATCTTTATATTAGAAAACCTAAAGGGATTAAAAGTCAACAAATGAAAATGATGCTAAATGGAATGATGCACCTTAGCCTTATCTATGTACTAACAATCACTGCTCTAAAGACACATCACAAAGGACAAGAAAATATTTGGAAATGTAAATTAGGTGATTCTTGCTTTGAACGATTTCATGACTCCTCCTTTGAATGATTTCGAAAAGTCCTCAGCCAAGTACGCAGGGAGGAAGAATTTGAATTTGTACAGAGATATGAGGGGATAAATGGGATGTGGAGATTCGAGATCCCAAAAATGGCATTAGCATTTGTCTTATGGAAATGACGCAAGAAAAACAATCTCAACTTTTTCTAACATTCATGTTCTTTAAAAGTGGAAAATAACAAGAAAATGTCGGATCCAAACCCCAAAAGTAAACCAAGCCTAGTGTGCCAAAATACAAGACCTTAAATGTGATCCAAACTCTAGAATGGAGATAAAAATTCTATCAATTTCTAGCGCTCATGAACTACCGGTTCCTCAAGCCCCTCAAGAGGATGCTTATCTGAGAGTGCTTGTGTCTTCCTAGACTCACTCTTCTAAATATATAAAAGACGAAGGTAGAAGTTTTAGTTTACCTAGAACAAGCACCATAAGCAAGGGGAGAGCCAGTTTCAACTGACATTCAAACAATACTCATTTTCATGCATACCCATCATTCCCCATTCACACATTTCTGTACAATAAATTTGCATTAGCCTTTCAATATGCATCCCCTTTTTTCCTCAACATGCAATAGCCAACTACATTATTCTTTACGCTTTCAAGAACCAATACCCTAACATTATCTAGCTCCTAGGTAGATTCATAAGGACCAAAATATTTCAATTGGATCTTGAATTAAACAATGGCTCAATTCTGAAGCATTGTGACTTCTCTGTCCATAATTCTTCTTTTGACTCATGTGGGGTTCACTCTTGATTTCATCACTTGGGTTCTGAGTTGTATACATATAGTTTCTCCTATTTTCCATGCACAATGGGGAATTCATCAGGAATGCCTTCTCTCTCCCCTTATTTTTTTGTTGGTGGTGGAGGGACTCAGTAGAATTTTGGAGGAAGATAAACTGAGAAGGGACTTCCATGGATGTCTAGTGACAAGAACACTGGAAATTTGACAACTTTTATTTGTTGACGATATCCTTATATTTTACAATGGTGCACCGTGTGAGGTGGTTGAAGGATATTATTTATTTATTTGGGAAAGCTAAAGGCATTTATATAAATTTTCAGAAATCATCCCTCCTTATATCTAATACAGGGGTTGATGAGATTAAACATATCTCAGATACCCTTCTGATGGAAATTTTCAAAATGGATGACGACCTAAAATATTTGGGATTCCATTTAAAACATAATACTTATATGACGTTATATTGGAACTGGCTGATCTCAAAGGTTGCAAAACATATCAAAATATGGTTCCACGAGTGGCTTTTCAGAGCAGGGCTACTGGTCTTAAATTTATATGTAATTGAAGATATACATCTGTATTAGTCCTCTTCAACATGGATTCTGAAGGGTTTTCTTGAGCATATCCGACACATATGCAATAAATTTCTCTGGTTTGGTTCAAATGTGGAGGCATCCCTCTCTTGGGTGGGGTGGGATAAGACTGCTAAACCAAAGTCTCTAGCTGGATGGGGCCTCAAGAATATCTTTCTATTTTCCCAATCCTTAGCCGTGCAATGCACTTGGCGTCTGCTGACCACTAAGAGATTATGGCATTTGGTTGTCACAAATAAATATATTTTTCCACTTTCAGTGGAATATTGGGTGCATAGATATAATAAGCCTCAAGAAAACATTTCAACCATCTAGAGATCTATTTTAAATATTTTTGAAACCATTCGCAATGGTCTTGCATAAAAAAATGGCTTTGTTACTTAGGTGTGGATTGGTCAATATCCTTGTCCTGGATGTGGTCGATATCATCTTATACCCATTCCCTTAATTGAATTTATCAGGGATCAGGGTGTCTCTATGCTCGTTCATATTGACAACTTGAATTCCACCACAATTTGGATACAGGGCTAGAAATATGTTGTGGATCTAGACATCCATTTTTTTAAAGGTTTCTAGAATAATTATATTAATGCTTTATAGTTCGGCCATGTTCGTTTATTTAATAAATATTATGAACTTGTATGGATTGTGACCAAGAGTGAAATTTTCTCTCCCATGGAAAGATACATATTCATCAGTTCAGATCCCTTCTCGGATGACTCTCATTGGTGGTGGAAGTTCATCTGGAAATCATGATGTCCACCAAAGACCAAAATTCTCATGTGGTGAATCATGAACAATAATTCCCTGCATAGGATGTTCTTCCTAAGTTTTTTGCCCATGGTCCTAGTTGTTATGGTCTATGTTATGCTGATTATGAATCAATTTTTCACTTATATCTATATTTTACTTTCTTTCAACACATTTGGGCTCATTGCATAGTTGCAGAATATCAGATTGGAATCTAGAATGGTCAATCAATTGAAGAATCTTAGCAATTTTGGATTTCATATCCTTCCTATTACACTTGTAAATCTCTTCCTTTTATTATCTGTTGATGGATTTAGATTTCTTGTAACTGAGCTATATTTCTAGATGAATCTTCTTCTCCAAGGATTATTATTGTTGAGGTCGTGACAATTCTTAGTCACTTCACTCAGGAAAGAGATACATGTCGATTCCAAAAATTCCAATCGGAATAACATGATTTTTATCTTCTGTGGGCATACTTTGATGGGGATTTGGTCGATTTGGGAGAAATTTGTGGGGGTGTATTCATTCTTCGTATTTCATAAACTCTCTCTTTTCATGTCTCCATGGCATTAGGTCTTAGTTTGAATAATCATGTTGAACTTCTTGCCTGCAAAAATATACTTTATTTTTCCATTGAGCAGGGGGCATCACATATACAAATATTTAGAAATTCCATTCTTGTGGTTAGTTGGAATAATAGTTCACACTCTTTTAGAAACATACTTATGTCTCCTAATTTCGAAGATGTCGTGTAGATTAAAAACTCATTCACATTTTTCTCATTCCATCCTATATACAGGGAGTGTAATCATGATTTAGATTGTCTCTTCAAAGTGGCATTGGATCTAGATCAAGATGGTTGGCAGATTACCGAGGTTTGTGAGGGAATCATCACTACACATGTGCATAGTCATTTCACTAATCCTCATATCGGACAACCATATTTTCCTTCTTCATGGAAATAATCTTGGATCCCGAACTTTTTTTTTGATGCGGTGGCTAATAATGGTGCTTCTTCTGGATGCTATTACTGTCACTTTTGTATATATTTATTGTACATGAACTGCAACTTTGATGGTATACTTGTCTAAGGCTTTGTATTTTTGGTTCTTCATCATATACTGATCCCATATTTTGCATGTTATTTTTCTATATGTTGTACCTGAAATGTTTCTGAACAATTTTCATACACACCTGGTGTGTCTATAAAATGTATTTTTTTATTAATTATAATAAAAATTATGGATTTTTTTCTCCGGACATTGTGTGTGTTTATGTGAAGTTTCTATTGAAATAAATTATTATTGAAATATTTTAAAAAGTATAATAATGATACATCTTCCCCAATGAAATATAATATTTTTTAACTTTTAATTAGTTTATCTCTCTAAAGTTGGTGTAAAATTATGTTACTTTACACGAATATCTAAATATTTTACTTATTGCTAAGAGTAAGAGTGAAATATTTTTACCACAACTCCTTTATAGAGGGTTTAATATCAATTGAGCCAACATTCATGTTTTCCAATGCTTTTAATTAAAACTAACCAAACATATATATTCATTTTTTATTATTATACCCAACAAATTTTTATTTTTATTTTTAATTTTTAGAGCATATTTAATTTTTATTTTAAAAGTAACATATGTCAACTCTAGGTTGAGTACATATGGAATCACACTTGGCCCTCATACTAGGTTATAGAATGTGCCTCTTGACAGAATAATATTTTTTTTTTATTAAAACATATGACGATTTATATTATAATGTGAAAAAATAATGATTTTAATTACATAATGAAATATTATTAAATAATTTTTAATCAAATATTTTTGAATAATTATTTTGGTATTTTGATAATGAGTGATAAATATTAATAATATTTGAGAGGGAAAATTCTCAATAAAGCATATTTTTCCCATCAAAATTTTCATCAAATTTCTATGATTTTAAAAATTCCATTTTTTATTTTTGTTTTGGGTCAAATATATTATGTTGTTTTTTTATTCTTATGGATTATTGGGCTGAGAGGTGCTCTATAACCTACTATAGGGGAGATGTTGTGGTGATGTGTTAGATGAAATCTTGCGATGAAGTGTTCAATTAAAAAGAAATAAAAAATAAAAAAATAATAATAAAACATAATATTAGCTCAATTAAAAAGTAATTAAGTAATAATAAAAATAACAATTCCTCTCAACCCAATTTGTTAGATTGTAATTAACTCATAATCTAAATATATCACTTTTGTATCAAATCATTTTTTCACATCATTATATGCCAAAATATGAATGCTGATAAATAGGATAATCATTCTTGCCTTCTAAAAGCGTGTCAAACTAAAATAAATGAATCCTCATGCTAGAGAAACATCCCATGATTCCTATACTTAGTCATGCTTTCCCATGTATTGAAAAAAATATTAGAGCTCATGATCATAAAAGGCGGTGATTAAAGAAGGGTGTCGTGTCTCTTGGAGAGGTCACGACCCATGCAAAGGAATTCCTTCCAATGTTCTCACATGCATTAAGATTCGATACCAAACGACATACCAATATTCGATCTAACCTTGCACCTGGCTCATTGATTGTATCAAGGATGAGGGACATAATGAATTTTAATGGTTGTAGAATTGTTTTCGTGTGTGGAATAATTGTGGCAACATGGGTAATCCTTATACGAGGAATAAAATTTTGCATCCAACGAGTGTTGTCGCTCGAAATTGGAGTAAACCCATAGGCAGATAAATTAAAAATACGAGTTGAAAAAATAGTTTTTTTTTTCCCTCTAAAATTTGATGATCTAATCTAATTTTCTTTTATTATTTACAATATTATTTTATAATGTCCTTGGGAGGACCGTTTTAGACCTAAAATCCCCTAATGTGTACCTACATAAGATTATTATTTTTTTGATTATGAGAATTATTTGGCAAATGAGGTCTAGTATTTTGGTGACGTATCTCAATGCTAAATGCATTAGTCTCTACCTACTAAATCTTCTCCTTAAGTTATGTTGGATTTTTCCTTTTGAGGCTCTACACTAATCCATGCTTCCTTCCTATCATATTGAACACTAGTACTAGAGATTCATTTAATTTAGGTCACCTTCTTGTCCAATATTTTTAATTGAGAACGAACCTCTACCTAGAAGATATCCAATTTGCTCTGCAAAAACACAAACTTGGTATCCATTAATAATTACCTAGGTTTCCCTTTCCTTTTCTTCCACAGTCTCTCTATAATTTAATTTTTTCAATATACGTTCGAGTGTCTCCAACAATTTATTCAGAAGGTGGTTCAATTGAGCCTGCTCCTCCTCGCGATTTGTAGTCTCGGTCTCTTCCATGATGCAACAATATTGTGCCTCGCTCTAGACTCCAAGGGATGAAAATATCCTTTGCACGCGACTTTGTAAAGGAAAGGGTGATCGAAGAAGACCTATTATGAGCCATATATAACCTCGATTTCCTTTGTCCCTCGAACCTGAAGCATTGAATTGAAAGGTTATTACATCCATTTCAAAATAATTATTGATTGATTGGGGTAACGATCAAAGGATACATATGGAGTGAGACATTAATTCCTTAGAATGTCGAATTGAATGTTGTTTCAAGGCCGAGGCACTAATTTATTATGTGAGTGATTTTGTTCCTTGATCAATTACAATATAGAGCCACCTCTTCATGCATGCAAATTATGATTGACACTAGTTGTTGAGATGGAAAAGATGGGGGTTCATTTTATTTAATTTGCATGGCTTTCAATTAAGTGTTGGACGCCCTCTCGACCCTTCAACCACCATGTTTCTAATGTTAGTCTGATTACCCAAAATGAATTTAATTCCTTGTTTATTCTTATTTCTAACTTATCCCTATTTTTGAAAATGACATTTATATCCATATTTTATAACTCGCATATTTTCTAATGGTTCAGGGAAGAGGTGAATCAAATATTCGATGATCCTCTTCTAGGATCCCTTGCTCCATGGTGGTACCTATGCTTTCGAGGGAGCCTTCTTTTTCCTTCAAGTTTCTATACACATGATAAAAATCAAGTTGTTCAAATATCAATATTTTCAATCCAATTCTTTCAAGAATAAAGGGGAAAACCTTATGTTGAAATCCTTTAAATTTTTTCACATGATGTATCACACTCATAGAGTCTCCAAAGACTAAGATTTTAGAAATTTTATTTTCGATTGATGTTTCTAGGCCCTGCCAAGGCGCTAGGAATTCAACCTCATCATTGGATGTTATACCCATGACCCAAGAATAATGAATCTGTTTGATCATCGAGGCAGAGAATAACCCCTCCAGCTCCTCCCATCCTAACATTGAGATATTTTATCTAACATATTAATTAGAATAATTTATTTATGGATGCCATTTTATGTTTTGTTCATTATACATATTTTTAAATACACATCAATATTGTTAGATCTGAGAGTTTTGTGATCCATAATGTAGATAAAAGTACTTTCGGATAAATCACATCATTAGGATAAATCCTAATGATGTGATTTATCCGAAAGTACTTTTATCTACACATCAATATTACTTAATCTTTCATATTCAAATATTTTATTTATCACTCACATTGAATTTTTATTATTATTAAAAAATTGAAATATTACATATTAATGTTATATTAAGAACTTAAAGAATTGCACGTCTCCTTCTAATTAAAAAATAATTGATTTTTTTTTACTTTTAATTATTTATTTTATTTGGACATTGAAATATTTTATGATGATTAATTTAAAATTACACACACACACGGATATATATATATATAAGAAATTGATATTGAAATAATTTAGTTAACATGGACATTGAAATAGTTTATTTAAGTCTTGTCTTGAAACATTTTAAAAGGTATACTAATGATACATCTTCCCTAGTGAGATATAATATTTTGTTGCAAATTAGTTTATGGATCCATCACATCAAGAATGTTTATGATCTACGTTTCAAACCAGCCGTTGTAGCTAGTTCGAAACACCAATCATAAACATTCTTGATGCGATGGATCCATAAACCAATTTGCAACAGAATATTAATTGTAGAAATCTAAAATCCCAAATTTAATATTTTTTTACTTTTTTATTTAATCTTTCTAAAGTCAGTATAAAATTATGTTACTTAATAGGAATATAAAAATATTATACTTATTACTAAGAGTAAGAGTGAACTATTTTTACCACAACTCCTCGGTAATATCAACTGAGCCAAACTTTATGTTTTCGAGATATATATATATATATATATATATATATATATATATATATATATGGGACGAGAAGTGAGCAAGGTGAAAATTCACCGTGTGTATATATATATATATATATATATATATATATATATATATATATATATCGTGTGTGGAGTTGTTGTTACACGGTAATTTTTCACCTTGCTCACTTCTCGTCCCTGATCCTGAAGCACCCTATGACGAATCTTGTGCAGTGTATCCACCTTAGAAAAATACATTAAGACATCCTCTAAAGACTAAAAGAAATATTCCGTGAGGGATCATTGAAGAAAGTTAGCTAAAACCCTAAATTTATGGGTTACCACACTTCTCTATTTTCCTACCCATGCTAGTGGCGGGTTGACAGTTCTAGTCTAGCACTGTCAGCACTCTTTTGACTGCTAAAAATGCATTGAACCCTTTCTCGCAGCGTTTCTTGAAATGAAGGAGAAGCTTTGACCTCTATAAGTTTCGAGGACGGTGAGGTAGATGTTATTCAGTGGAGATAGGGTTGAGCTCTCTCATTTAGAGCTTTTGATCTTATCAATGGGGGATTATCCCTTGAAAAGTGGGGCTTCCTCCTTCTTTCATGAACTCCTAACTCCCTCTCCCTTCCTATAAATTGATCCCCATCCTTGCACTACTAGTTGGTCATTTTTGGGATGGTTTGATCATTCATTTTTATTTTCATCCCTATATTGTGATAATGCCTAAGCTATCTAGGAGAAGGAGTGCTTTAAGAGCTTCATTGAAGGTCTCAGACATCACCAAAGGGAGGCCTTAAATGTGAAGGCCACATTTGTAAGCTCTCTCTTTCATATTTTTAATAAAACATCTGGTGTTTTCTTTCTATATTCGTCTAATATTTTACACAAATACTCTAATGTTCCTTGATCTATTAGATAACTGATGTTCAATATATTTTTTGTATTAGATTATGTTTTTTGTTGTCTCTTGATCTCCTATAGGTAATCATACTCCACTAGTAGTGAGGAGCGAGCTTGAGGGACTGTAGATCGAGGCGATCATCAAAGGATTTGAGTATAGCATCAAGAAGATGTAGGCCTATTTCCTTTCTCATCTTGTTTCAAATATTAGCTAAGAAAGCTTGCATCTTTGACCAGTTTGACCAATCATTGAGATCTATGTCTGCTTAGGTATCTATAGGTTTGCGTATGATTTGATAGTTATTTTAGTGTGTTAGTTCTGGTTTTAGTGTGAAATTGTTTTTTTTTATTTTTCCTTGTTTTTAGCGCTCATCACGTTTTCTTCCCTTATAGTAGCGCTGACAGAGTTTTTTTATACAAAACAATCATGTTGGTCTACCTTTTAGCATTGTCTAATTATCACAAACACGTTGATCTCAAAGATAGGAAAAATTTACGGTTTCCCCTTATCTTTCTAGTGTGTCTTGACCCCTGAGAAATTATGTCGAGTCTGAATGACCTCTTGCCATTGTGTTTGGTTTGTTTGTGTTGTTTGAATGGTTGGTTTTGTCTCTTTGACTTGCTTGTGGTTAGAGTGAAGTTAAAATGTCTTCTAGGTATTCTAGGTCAATATACTTTGCTTGTCATCTATGTTTATTGTCAGAGAGTTAATAGGTTCTACTTTAGAGTTATATTCCAGTTAGCTCGAACACCATCACGCATTGCTTCTGGCTTGTTTTGAAGTTGTTTTCATTTTCACTTGTCGTCAAGATCACCTTCAATTAAGTGTCAAAAATAAGATTACAATTGTTTGATTTTAAAGTTTCCAAGAGTGTGTCTTCTCTAGTTTCCGAATTCAAAAGAGTAAATTGAAATTTTGATTTGGTTTGTTTTTCATCGTTTTGAAAAAGAGTGAAATTGATTTTCATTCGTGCATTTTTTGAAGGGATCCTGTTTTCCATTCGGTAGAAAGAAAAGTGCATTCATTTTTTCATCCATTTAGTTGATTTTACTTTAGTTCATTAATTGAATTTTCATTTTGATCTTTCAAAGTAAAAGAAAAACAAAACAAAAAATTTTGCATCTTAGTGAAAAGAGAAGAAATTTCATATTTTCAGTAAGTTTGCACCTTGGGGAATAGTGAAAGTGAATTCAATTTTAAAAGTTGCATTTCAATAGTTTTAAACTAGATGTGGGGCATCATTATTTGTTTCATTACTTTCAATCCTGTTTGTGCTTCTTCCCTCATTAGTTTAGAATTCATCGAAATGGAAAAAATCTCTTTTAGCATTTAGTTGCATTATAGGGTTCAAGTGACATCAATATTGAGCCTAAAATTGAGACTTAACTGAAGATCAACTTTAAAATTATCCAATTAACCTTAAGGAGCATTTTAAATTAACGAAAACATCTAAGGTCTAGGTTGGAGACGTGTTACACCATTGTTAAGTGTAGGAGTTGTCACTAACAGTCTGTGTTACATCCTGGGGGTGATATCCCGTCCCACGTATGGAAGTATATAGTATTACGCTCCACGTATGAAAAGTGTAATGGGACACTCTCATCGTGTTTAAATTCAACAAGAAAATGCACCCACACATTAGTGAGGAAATTTAGTGAGGGATTTCAGTTACACACTACTGAGGAATGTGGGTGTCTAAATTTTTTCCCCTTAAATAAATACGACAATAAATTGTAATTTTATCTCATAACAACTTGCATCATTTAACTAAGTCATGATGATTGAGTTAGCTTAAGCAATTTGAGTTGAGGGTCTAAAATGAGGCATGTAGAGTGATTCTAATATTTTGGGGGTCCAGTTGTAGTTAATGCACTAGTGGGGTGTAGCTGTAATCAGTTAACTCAATTAATTGAGCTAAAACCAGTTTAACTAGTTCTAACTGAGTGATGAATTAGTGAGAGGTCTAGTGAGTTAAATTATATTTAATTCACAAGTAGTGATAAATCAGATAACTGATGATTCACTATTAATAGCTCCATGCATGTCATTTCTGAGGGTGACCCAGTTGAGATAGAGGTTAAAGGGAACATAACTATCAATTGTATTATTAGAGAATTGCCCATGTGTAATTATAAAGCCATGAGGAATCCATGATGGATTGCACAATCAAGGAAGGGAATTATTCCTATTTAATAGGGGCATAATTCACTAGGAATTGCGTGAGCAAGCCTAAGGCTAAAGGAGGGCTAATAATCGACTATGTGTTCGTCCAATTTTCCTAGATCAATGTGAGATAATTGGTAGAGTGCAGGAGATTCTTGTGAGAAAGAAAGCATTGTATTGTTTCATGATTCCTTCAATTTATACAATATATAATAGTGGGGTTTTAGGAAGTTTCTTTCCCCAAGAATATCTTGTGTTGTGCGATTGATTTACTTATTTCTATTAATTTCATGTGATTGAGTGATCGTGTTTTGTATTCTGAAAATATTGTAGAAGGATTCAATATCTTATTTTAGTACAACACAAGATCAGATTAAATACCATGGGTATAATTTGTACGAGGTATCAGAGTGCTAGGAATCACAATAGAAAAGAAGAAATTGAGTTTGTGTTGAACAAGATTTAAATTTGCAGATTCATTCTTTGGTATCTAGCAGCTGACCAGGATGTCTTTCAATGGCTTGAGACTCGAATAAGCACTCGAGGGAAATTCAAATTATATTGCATGGAAGGAATGGATAGAGGCACTATTGGAGGATAACAGACTAAAGTGTAGGTTTTAACCCCGCAAAGAAATTATCTACAAACGAATCTTAAAAACAGAAAATAAACAATAGCGAGAGCATTAAACATAAAACAGATATACACAGATATTTTCCCTTGGACCCCAAATCGGGACGACCAACTTGATTTTTCATTATATTCCTTTTACTGTTACAACACACACACACACACACACACACACACACACACACACACACACACATATATATGCCGAAAAGGATGTTGTTGACTATGAACCGTTTGAAGGATGTGATGACAAATTAAAATCTAATTTGTTTGGTGTGGTAAGTCAGCATGGCGAGATGTTTCAAGAACCAAGTGGGTTACCTCCCAAGAGGGGAATTCAACATGAGATTCAGCTGAGTAGGATGTTCCACTTCTAAACATTAGTATGTATTGCATGTCAATTATGGAGAGTTTGGAAATCAAGAATCAAATCCAAGAATCTATGAACAAAGCAGCATTGGAGGTGGATCAAGATCATTGGCAGATTACCGAGGTTTGTGAGCAAATCATCACTACACATGTGCATAGTCATTTCATTGATCCTCATATCGGACAACCCTATTTTCCTTCTTCATGGAAATAATCTTGGATCCCGAACTTTTTTTTTGATGCGGTGGCTAATAATGGTGCTTCTTCTGGATGCTATTATTGTCACTTTTGTATATATTTATTGTACATGAACTGCAACTTCGATGGTATACTTGTCTAAGGCTTTGTATTTTTGGTTCTTCATCATATACTGATCCCATATTTTGCATTTTATTTTTCTATATGTTGTACCTGAAATGTTTCTGAACAATTTGCATACACGGTGTGTCTATAAAATGTATTTTGTTATTAATTATAATAAAAATTATGGCTTTTTTTCTCCGGACATTGTGTGTGTTTGTGTGAAGTTGATATTGAAATAAATTATTATTGAAATATTTTAAAAATTATAATAATGATACATCTTCCCCAATGAAATATAATATTTTTTAACTTTTAATTAGTTTATCTCTCTAAATTTGATGTAAAATTATGTTACTTTACACGAATATCTGAATATTTTACTTATTGCTAAGAGTAAGAGTGAAATATTTTTACCACAACTCCTTTATAGAGGGTTTAATATCAATTGAGCCAACATTCATGTTTTCCAATGCATTTAATTAAAACTAACCAAACATATATATTCATTTTTTTATTATTATACGCAACAATTTTTTATTTTTAGAGCATATTTAATTTTTATTTTAAGAGTAACATATGTCAACTCTAGGTTGAGTACAGATGGAATCACACTTCGTCGTCATACTAGGTTATAGAATGTTCCTCTCGACACAATAATATATATATTTTTTATTAAAACATATGAAGATTTATATTATAATGTGAAAAAATAATGATTTTAATTACGTAATGAAATATTATTAAATAGTTTTTAATCAAATATTGTTGAATAATTGTTTTGGTACTTTTATAATGAGTGATAAATATTAATAATAGTTGAGAGGGAAAATTCTCAATATAGCATATTTTTCCCATCAAAATTTTCATCAAATTTCTATGATTTTAAAAATTCCATTTTTTAATTTTGTTTTGGGTCAAATATATTATGTTGTTTTTTTATTCTTATGGATTATTGGGCTGAGAGGTGCTCTATAACCTACTATAGGGGAGATGTTGTGTTGATGTGTTAGATGAAATGTTGCGATGAAGTGTTAAATTAAAAATAAATAATAAAATAATAATAAAAAATAATATTAGCTCAATTAAAAAGTAATTAAGTAATAATAAAAATAACAATTCCTCTCAACTCAATTTGTTAGATTGTAATTAACTCATAATCTGCATATATCACTTCTGTATCAAATCCTTTTTTCACATCATTAGATGCAAAAATGTGGATGCTGATAAATAGGATAATCGTGCTTGCCTTCTAAAAGCATGTCAAACTGAAATAAATGAATCTTGATGCTGGAGAAACATCCCATTATTCCTATACTTAGACATGCTCTCCCATGTATTGGAAAAAATATTAGAGCTCATGATCAGAAAAGGCGATGATTAATGAAGGGTGTCGTGTCTCTTGGAGAGGTCACGACCCATGCAAGGGAATTCCTTCCAATGTTCTCACACGCATTAAGATTCGATACCAAACGACATACCAATATTCGATCTGAACTTGCACCTGGCTCATTGATTGTATCAAGGATGAGGGACATAATGAAGTTTAATGGTTGTAGAATTGTTTTTCGTGTGTGGAATATTGTTGAAACATGGGTAATCCTTATATGAGGAATAAAATTTTGCATCCAACGAGTGTTGTCACTCAAAATTGGAGTATACCCATAGGGAGATAAATTAAAAATACGAGTTGAAAAAATAGTTTTTTTTTCCCTCTAAAATTTGATGATCTAATCTAATTTTCTTTTATTATTTACACTATTATTTTATAATGTCCTTAGGAGGACAGTTTTAGACCTAAAATCCCATAATGTGTACCTACAGAATATTAAAAAAAATTTGATTATGAGAATTATTTGGCAAAGGAGGTCTAGTATTTTGGTGACGTATCTCAATGCTAAATGCATTAGTCTCTACCTACTAAATCTTCTCCTTAAGTTATGTTGGATTTTTCCTTTTGAGGCTCTACACTAATCCATGCTTCCTTCCTATCATATTGATCACCAGTACTAGAGATTCCTTTAATTTAGGTCACCTTCTTGTCCAATATTTTTAATTGAGAACGAACCTCTACAGAGAACATATCCAATTTGCTCTGCAAAAACACAAACTTGGTATCCATTAAAAACTACCCAGGTTTCCCTTTCATTTTCTTCCACAGCCTCTCGATAATTTAATGTTTTCAATATACCCTCGAGTGTCTCCAACAATTTAGTCAGAAGGTGGTTCAATTGAGCCTCCTCCTCCTCGTGATTTGTAGTCTTGGTCTCTTGCATGATGCAACAATATTGTGCCTCGCTCCAGACTCCAAGGGATGAAAATATCCTTTGCAAGTGACTTCGTAAAGGAATGGGTGATCGAAGAAGACCTATTATGAGCCATATATAACCTAAATTTCCTTTGTCCCTCGAACCTGAAGCATTGAATTGAAATTTTATTATATCCATTTCAAAATAATTATTGATTGATTGGGGTAGCGATCAAAGGATACATATGGAGTGACACATTAATTCCTTAGAATGTCGAATTGAATGTTGTTTCAAGAGCGAGGCACTAATTTCTTATGTGATTGATTTTGTTCCTTGATCAATTACAATATAGAGCCACCTCTTCCTGCATGAAAATTCTGATTGACACCAGTTGTTGAGATAGAAAAGATGGGGGTTCATTTTATTTAATTTGCATGGCTTTCAATTAAGTGTTGGACGCCCTCTCGACCCTTCAACCACCATGTTTCTAATCTTAGTCTGATTAACCAAAATGATTTTAATTCCTTGTTTATTCTTATTTCTAACTTATCCCTATTTTTGAAAATGACATTTATATCCATATTTTATAACTTGCATATTTTCTAATGGTTCAGGGAAGAGGTGAATCAAATATTCGATGATCCTCTTCTAGGATCCCTTGCTCCATGGTGGTACATTTGTTTTCGAGGGAGTCTTCTTTTTCCTTCAAGTTTCTATACACATGATAAAAATCAAGTTGTTCAAATATCAATATTTTCAATCCAATTCTTTCAAGAATAGAGGGGAAAATTTTATGTTGAAATCCTTTAAATTTTTTCACATGATGTATCACACTCATAGAGTCTCCTAAGACTAATATTTCGGAAATTTTATTTTCGATTGATGTTTCTATGCCTTGCCAAAGCATTAGGAATTCAACCTCATCATTGGATGTTATACCCATGACCCAAGCATAATGAATCTTTGTTTGATCATCGAGGTAGAGAATAACCCCTCCCACTCCTCCCATCCTAACATTGAAATATTTTATCTAACATATTAATTAGAATAATTTATTTATGGATGCCATTTTATGTTTTGTTCATTATACATAAGTTTAAATACCCATCAATATTGTTAGATCTAAGAGTTTTGTGATCCATAATGTAGATAAAAGTACTTTCAGATAAATCACATCATTAGGATAAATCCTAATGATGTGATTTATCCGAAAGTACTTTTATCTTCACATCAATATTACTTAATCTTGCATATTCAAATATTTTATTTATCACTCACATTGAATTTTTATTATTATTAAAAAATTGAAATATTACATATTAATGCTATATTAATAACTTAATTAATTGCACATCTCCCTCTAATTAAAAAGTATTTGAATTTTTTTTACTTTTAATTAGTTATTTTATTTGGACATTGAAATATTTTATGATGATTAATTTAAAATTACACACACACACACACACACACACACATATAAGAAGTTGATATTGAAATAAATTAGTTAACATGGACATTGAAATAGTTTATTTAAGTCTTGTCTTGAAACATTTTAAAAGGTATAATAATGATACATCTTCCCTATTGAGACATAATATTTTGTTGCAAATTGGTTTATGGATCCATCACATCAAGAATGTTTATGATCTACGTTTCAAACCAGCCATTGTAGCTAGTTCCAAACACCAATCATAAACATTCTTGATGCGATGGATCTAGAAACCAATTTGCAACAAAATATTAATTGTAGAAATCTAAAATCCCAAATTTAATATTTTTTTACTTTTTTATTTAATATTTCCAAAGGCTGTACAAAATTATGTTACTTCATAGGAATATAAAAATATTTTACTTATTACTAAAAGTAAGAGTGAACTATTTTTACTACAACTCCTTGGTAATATCCATTTGGTGGACTTTATGTTTTCGTCTCTCTCTCTCTCTCTCTCTCTCTCTCTCTCTCTCTCTCTCTCTCTCTCTCTCTCTCTCTCTCTCTCTCTCTCTCTCTCTCTCTCTCTCTCTCTCTCTCTCGTGTGTGGGTGCATTCTGATGATTTTCACCTTGCTCATACAAATCACGATTAGAAGCACCACCGCAGCCAATCCTGTACGTTATATCCTGCGAAAAATACATTAAGACATCCTCTAAAGACTAAAAGAAAGCTTCCTTGAAAGATCATTGAAGAAACTTAGCTAAAACGCTAAATTTATGGGTTATCACACTTCTCTATTTTCTTGCCCGTGCTGATGGCAGGTTGACAGTTCTAGTATAACACTGTGAGAACTCTTCTGACTACTAAAAACACGTTGAACCCTTTCTAGCATTGTTTCCTAAAATGGAGGAGAAGCTTCGACCTCTAGAAGTTTCCAGGATGGTGAGATAGATGTTATTCAGTGGAGATAGGGTCGAGCTCTCTCATTTAGAGCTTTTGATATTATCAATGGGGGATTATCCCTTGAAAAGTGGGCTTCCTTCTTCTTTCATGGGCTCCTAACTCCCTCTCCCTTCCTATAAATTGAGCCCCATCCTTGCACTACTGGTTGGTCATTTTTGGGATGGTTTGATCATTCATTTTTATTTGCATCCCTATATTGTGATAATGCCTAAGTTATCCAGGAGAAGGAGTGCTTTTAGAGCTTCATTGAAGGTCTTAGACATCAGCAAAGGGAGGCCTCAAACGTGAAGGCCACATTTGTAAGCTCTCTCTTTCATATTTTTAATAAAACATCTGGTGTTTTCTTTCTATATTTGTCTAATATTTTACACAAATACTCTAATGTTCCTTGATCTATTATATAACCGATGTTCAATGTATTTTTTTTTATTGGATTACGTTTGTTGTTGTCTCTTGATATCCTATAGGTAATCATACTCCACTAGTAGCGAGGAGCGAGCCCGAGGGACTGTAGATCGAGGCGATCATCAAAGGATTTGAGTATATCATCAAGAAGAGGTAAGCCTATTTCCTTTCTCATCTTGTTTCGAATATTAGCTAAGAAAGCTTGCATCTCTCATCATTTTGGCCGATCATTGAGATCTAAGTCTGCTTAGGTATCTATAGGTCTGCATATGATTTGATAATTATTTTAGTGTGTTAGTTCTGGTTTTAGTGTGAAATTGTTTTTTTATTTTTCCTTGTATTTAGCGCTCATCAGTTTTCTTCCCTTACAGTAGCACTGACAGCATTCTTTTATACAGATAAATCACGTTGGTCTAGATTTTAGCATTTTTCTAATTATCACAAACACGTTGATCTCAGAGATAGGAAAAATTTATGGTTTCCCCTTATCTTTCCAATGTGTCTTGACCCCTGAGAAAGCCTGTCAAGTCTGAATGAACTCCTGCCATTGTGTTTGGTTTGTTTGTGTTGTTTGAATGGTTGGTTTTGTCTCTTTGACTTACTTGTGGTTAGAGTGAAGTTAAAATGTTTTCTAGGTATTTTCGGTCAATATCCTTTGCTTGTCATCTGTGTTTATTTTTAGAGATTTAATAGGTTCTGCTTTAGGGTTCTATTCTAGTCAGTTTGAACACCATCTCGCATTGCTTCTGGCTTGTTTTGAAGTTGTTTTCATTTGCACTGGTCGTCACTGCACTTAAAGATCACCTTCAATTAAGTGTCAAAAATAAGATTACGATTGTTTGATTTTAAAGTTTCCAAGATTGTGTCTTTTGTAATTTCTGAATTCAAAAGAGTAAATTGAAAGTGATTTCAATTTTGAAATTTTGATTTGGTTTGTTTTTCATCGTTTTGAAAAAGAGTGAAAGTGATATTCATTTGTGCATTTTTTGAGGGGATCCTGTTTTCCATTCGGTAGAAAGAAAAGTGAAAAGAGTTCTTTTTTATTTCTTCATCCATTTGGTTGATTTTACTTTAGTTCATTAATTGAATTTTCATATTGAGCTTTCAAAGTAAAAGAAAAACAAAAAAAAAATTGTGCATCTTAGTGAAAAGAGAAGAAATTTCATATTTTCAGTAAGTTTGCACCTTGGGGAATAGTGAAAGTGAATTCGATTTTAAAAGTTGCATTTCAATAGTTTTAAACTAGCTGCGGGGCATCATTATTTGTTTCATTACTTGCACTCTTGTTTGCGCTTCTTCCCTCATTAGTTTATAATTCATCGAAATGGAAAGAATCTCTTTTAGCATTTAGCTACACTATAGGGTTCAAGTGACATTGATATTGAGCCTAAAATTGAGACTTAACTGAAGATCAACTTTAAAATTTATCCAATTAACCTTAAGGAGCATTTGAAATTAACGAAAACATCTAGAGGTCTAGGTTGGAGAGATGTTCCAGCGTCGATAAGCATAGGAGTTGTCACTAACAGTCCGTGTTACATCCCAGGGGTGATATCTTGTCCCACGTATGGAAGTATATAGTATTATGCTCCACGTATGAAAAGTGTAATGGGACAACCTCATCGTGTTTAAATTCAACAAGAAAATTCACCCACACATTAGTGAGGAAATTTAGTGAGGGATTTCAGTTACACACTACTGAGGAATGTGGGTGTCTAATTTTTTTCCCCTTAAATAAATACGACAATAAATTGTAATTTTATCTCATAACAACTTGCATCATTTAACTAAGTCATGATGATTGAGTTAGCTTAAGAAATTCGAGTTGAGGGTCTAAAATGAGGCATGTAGAGTGATTCTAATATTTTGGGGGTCCAGTAGCAGTTAATGCACTAGTGAGGTGTAGCTATAATCAGTTAACTCAATTAATTGAGCTAAAACCAATTTAACTAGTTATAACTGAGTGATGAATTAGTGAGAGGTCTAGAGAATTAAATTAGATTTAATTCACAAGTAGTGATAAATCAGATAACTGATGATTCGATATTAATAGCTCCATGCATGTCATTTCTGAGGGTGACCCAGTTGAGATATAGGTTAAAGGGAACACAACTATCAATTATATTATTAGAGAATTGCCCATGTGCAATTATAAAGCCATGAGGAATCCATGATGGATTGCACAATCAAGGAATGGAATTATTCCTATTTAATAGGGGTATAATTCACTAGAAATTGCATGAGCAAGCCGAAGGCTAAAGGAAGGCTAATAATTGGCTATGTGTTTGTCCAATTTTTCCTAGATCAGTGTAAGATAATTGGAGGAGTGTAGGAGATTCTTGTGAGAAATTAAGCATTGTATTGTTTCATGATTCCTTGACTTTATACAATATATGATAGTGGGGTTTTAGGCAGTTTCTTTCCCCAAGAATATCTTGTGTTGTGCAATTGATTTACTTATTTCTTTTAATTTCATGTGATTGATTGATCGTGTTTTATATTCTGAAAATATTGTAGAAGGATTCAATATCTTATTTTAGTGCATCACAAAATCAGATTAAATCCGATGGGTATAATTTATAAATGGTATCAGAGCGCTAGGAATCAAAATAGAAAAGAAGAAGTTGAGTTTGTGTTGAACAAGATTTAAATTTGCAGATTCATTCTTTGGTACCTAGCAGCTGACCAGGATGTCTTTCAATGGCTTGAGACTCGAATAAGCACTCGAGGGAAATTCAAATTATATTGCATGGAAGGAATGGATAGAGGCACTATTGGAGGATAATAGACTAAAGTGTAGGTTTTAACCCTGTACATAAATTATCTACAAATGAATCTTAAAAATAGAAAATAAACAATAGCGAGAGCATTAAACATAAAACAGATATACACAGAAATTTTCCCCTAGACCCCAAATCAGGACGACCAACTTGATTTTTCACTATATTCTTTTTAGTGTTACAACACATATATATACATGTCGAAAAGGATGGGGTGGAGTATTTGTGAGAGCTCATCGCAAAAAACTAAATATTTATTTAGTTAATGCAAGGCAAATGAAGAGGCTAGTTAATGCAAGTATAAATTTTGTGCTTCTCATGATCAAGAAAAAGGATGTTGTTGACTATGAACCGTTTGAAGGATGTGATGACAAATTAAAATCTGATTTGTTTGATGTGGTAAGTCAGCATGGTGAGATGTTTCAAGAACCAAGTGGGTTACCTCCCAAGTGGGGAATTTAGCATGAGATTCAACTGAAGCAGGATTTTCCACTTCTAAACATTAGTATGTATCGCATGTCAATTATGGAGAGTTTGGAAATCAAGAATCAAATCCAAGAATTTATGAACAAAGCGGCATTGGAGCTGGATCAAGATTGTTGGCAGATTACTGAGGTTTGTGAGGGAATCATCACTACAAATGTGCATAGTCATTTTACTGGTCCTCATATCAGACAACCATATTTTCCTTCTTCATGGAAATAATCTTGGATCCCGAACTTTTTTTTTGATGTGGTGGCTAATAATGGTGCTTCTTCTGGATGCTATTATTGTCACTTTTGTATATATTTATTGTACATGAACTGCAAATTTGATGGTATACTTGTCTAAGGCTTTGTATTTTTGGTTCTTCATCATATACTGATCCCATATTTTGCATGTTATTTTTCTAAATGTTGTACCTGATTTTTTTTTGAAAAATTTGCATACACACTTGGTGTGTCTATAAAATGTATTTTTTTATTAATTATAATAAAAATTATGGCTTTTTTTCTCCAGACATTGTGTGTGTTTGTGTGAAGTTGATATTGAAATATTTTAAAAATTATAATAATGATACATCTTCCCCAATGGAATATAATATTTTTTAAACTTTTAATTAGTTTATCTCTCTAAAGTTGGTGTAAAATTATGTTACTTTACATGAATATCTGGATATTTTACTTATTACTAAGAGTAAGAGTGAAATATTTTTACCACAACTCCTTTATAGAGGGTTTAATATCAATTGAGCCAACATTCATGTTTTCCAATGCTTTTAATTAAAACTAACCAAACACATATATTCATTTTTTTATTATTATACCCAACAACTTTTTATTTTTTATTTTATTTTTAGAGCATATTTAATTTTTATTTTAAAAATAACATATTTCAACTCTAGGTTGAGTACAGATGGAATCACACTTCACCCTCATACTAGGTTATAGAATGTGCCTCTCGACACAATAATATATATATTTTGTATTAAAACATATGAAGATTTATATTATAATGTGAAAAAATAATGATTTTAATTACGTAAAGAAATATTATTAAATAATTTTTAATCAAATATTGTTGAATAATTGTTTTGGTATTTTGATAATGAGTGATAAATATTAATAATATTTGAGAGGGAAAATTCTCAATAAAGCATATTTTTCCCATCAAAATTTTCATCAAATTTCTATGATTTTAAAAATTCCATTTTTTATTTTTGTTTTGGGTCAAATATATTATGTTGTTTTTTTATTCTTGTGGATTATTGGGCTGAGAGGTGCTCTATAACCTACTATAGGGGAGATGTTGTGGTGATGTGTTAGATGAAATGTTTGCGATGACGTGTTAAATTAAAAATAAATAATAAAATAATAATAAAACATAATATTAGCTCAATTAAAAAGTAATTAAGTAATAATAAAAATAACAATTCCTCTCAACTCAATTTGTTAGATTGTAATTAACTCATAATCTTCATATATCACTTCTGTATCAAATCATTTTTTCACATCATTAGATGAAAAAATGTGGATGCTGATAAATAGGATAATCGCGCTTGCCTTCTAAAAGCATGTCAAACTAAAATAAATTAATCCTCATGCTGGAGAAACATCCCATGATTCCTATACTTAGTCATGCTCTTCCATGTATTGAAAAAAATATTAGAGTTCATGATCATAAAAGGCGGTGATTAATGAAGGGTGTCGTGTCTCTTGGAGAGGTCACGACCCATGCAAGGGAATTCCTTCCAATGTTCTCACACGCATTAAGATTCGATACCAAACGAAATACCAATATTCGATTTGACCTTGCACCTAGCTCATTGATTGTATCAAGGATGAGGGACATAATGAAGTTTAATGGTCGTAGAATTGTTTTCGTGTGTGGAATTATTGTTGCAACATGGGTAATCCTTATATGAGGAATACGTTTTTCATCCAAAGAGTGTTGTCGCTCGAAATTGGAGTAAACCCATAGGGAGATAAATTAAAAATACGAGTTGAAAAAATGGTTTTTTTTTTCCCTCTAAAATTTGATGATCTAATCTAATTTTCTTTTATTATTTACACTATTATTTAATAATGTCCTTAGGAGGACCATTTTAGACCTAAAATCCCCTAATGTGTACCTACATAAGATTAAAATTTTTTTGATTATGAGAATTATTTGGCAAAGGAGGTCTAGTATTTTGGTGACGTATCTCAATGCTAAATGCATTAGTCTCTACCTACTAAATCTTCTGCTTAAGTTATGTTGGATTTTTCCTTTTGAGGCTCTACACTAATCCATGCTTCCTTCCTATCATATTGAACACCAGTACTAGAGATTCGTTTAATTTAGGTCACCTTCTTGTCCAATATTTTTAATTGAGAACGAACCTCTACCTAGAACATATCCAATATTCTCTGCAAAAACACAAACTTGGTATCCATTAAAAACTACCCAGGTTTCCCTTTCCTTTTCTTCCACAGTCTCTCTATAATTTAATGTTTTCAATATACCCTCAAATGTCTCCAACAATTTAGTCAAAAGGTGGTTCAATTGAGCCTGCTCCTCCTCGCGATTTGTAGTCTCAGTCTCTTCCATGATGCAACAATATTGTGCCTTGCTCCAGACTCCAAGGGATGAAAATATCCTTTGCACGTGACTTCGTAAAGGAAAGGGTGATCGAAGAAGACCTATTATGAGCCATATATAACCTCAATTTCCTTTGTCCCTCGAACCTGAAGTATTGAATTGAAATTCTATTACATCCATTTCAAAATAATTGTTGATTGATTGGGGTAACGATCAAAGGATACATATGGAGTGAGACATTAATTCCTTAGAGAATGTCGAATTGAATGTTGTTTCAAGGCCGAGGCACTAATTTCTTATGTGGGTGATTTTGTTCCTTGATCAATTACAATATAGTGTTGAAAATGCAACAAGATGATGGAGCTTAGTGAAATGAAGTCGCCTTCACTAAGTGGGCCCGCAGGCTATTTTTGGCGCAAAGTCTATTTTTAGACTATGTCTATTTTTAGACATATGGAGCATGGTCTAGGAGTTGCAGTATGCTATTCTTGGATGATTGGTCGAGTTGCTAAAAATAGATGGACCTCTATTTTTAGACATACAGGTCGAAGTCTATTTTTAGACTGCCTGTCTAAAAATAGGTCAGTCAAATATTATTAGCCCTTAATAATATTTGGACTATAAACTTCAGTTTATTCTCTTACAACACTTCAGTTGGAGCTACGGATGTGGCCCATGCACCTGACAGAAGGAATTACGCTATTCCTAGGGGTTTGGTGAGCTCATGCATGGTTGACTTCAGTTAGAACTCAAGTGGCGGAGTTTGGCAGAGTTGATGAGACAGTTGGTGGAGTTGTGTTCGGTTTAACTTAGTTGAACTAGTTGTGTTTAGTTTAACTAGCTAATACACTAGTGATGAGTTGAGTGAATTAAATATTATTTAATTCACTAATTATTAACTCACTATTCAACTCAAGAACACATCAGTTTACTACAGTGCATGGACAGTTCAGTGAAGACCAGTGGAAGAGGTAGATGAAAGGGTGAGTTTGCTATTAGTTGCGACATCAGTTGTGCATGAGATTTGCACAAGCATTGGAGGAGATTGCCAATGATGATTGCGCAGTTGGAGTCAAGGAGATTCGAACTTGGATCTCTCATTAGACCAACTTGGATTGCACAATAGAGGCAGGCAATTAGTGGATGAGTTTTGAACCTGTGACTTGTTCAAAACTGAGCTAGTTTGTGTGTAACTTTTGGAGACAGTACTGAGTACTTGTGAGGAGTATTGTACTGAGATTGTTACATGTTCTCTTCTATTATAATATACAAAATAGCCGGGGGTTTTCAGCTATAAGCTTTCCCCATTACATATTGTGTTTATGTGCGCATGCGACTGTTTCTATTTCCGCATATTGATGATCGATTGTAGAAGAGGTTATGTGTTATACATGAATTTGAATTAGTGTATGATCAGGATAATCTCAGTGGATAAATCTTCATTATTCAGCAAATTTCTACATGGTATCAGAGCGAATTGATCATCGGGATCTATTACAGTGATTACAATTTTATTTCGGTAGACAGAGTCTGTAACAGGCCAGGTAGCCTCTGGATCCATCCTTTCTTTGAAAGGTGATATATCCAGTAAATGCCCTTACAGTCGATCTCTGTGCTAGAAATAATTTGTTCTCACAGATCCAGAAGCAGTTGAGTTTTTGAGCTTGGAATTCGAATTTTGCAGCAGATTGTTTTCTTGGTGCCGGAGTTGAAATGTCTTTCAATGGTTTGCGACTCGAATATGCCCTTGAAGGCAGTTCGAATTATGTTGCATGGAAAGATCGGATGGAGGCGGTATTAGAAGATAATGGGCTGAAGGAGTTCGTAGATATGGATGTCCAAAAGCCTACTGATCCTACTGAAGTTGAAGCTTGGCAAAAGAAGATGGCGAAATGTCGAAGGATTCTATTGGAGGGCGTAAAGGATCACATTGTATCCATCCTGCATGGAAAAGCTTCTCCATATTTGATGTGGAAAGCGTTGAAAGATCTATTCCAGAGCAAGAGCGACCAAAGGAAGCTGGCGCTCAAAGATAAACTCAGAAACATTAAGATGGAGAAAGGCGACAGTATCGCCAAATACCTCACGAAGTTCACTCAATGCAGAGATGAGTTGGGAAGTGTGGGGGTGACTGTCGAAGAAGAGGACATGGTAGATCTGGTTCTCCTTGGTCTTCCGAAGAGTTGGCATTCCTATCAGGACTTTGTCAATGATCGGGAGAAGTTTCCTGGATGGGAGCGACTTTGGGCGGATCTCATGCAGGAGGAGATAAGGCGGACTACCAGGGACGGATCTTCATCAAAGGTATTTGATGAAGAAAATTGTGCTTTGGCTGCCAAAGCAAAGAAGAGGAAGAGCAAGAAATATTCTCAGTCTGGTGCGAAAGGCAAGAAGCAAGACATGTCCAAGGTGAAGTGTTTTCACTGTCACCAGCACGGACACTATGCCACAAATTGTCCGCAGAAGAAGAAAAATAAGAAGGCTGCTGGATCTGCAGCGGGAGAGGCATTGGCCTCCCAGTTCGAACTGGATTTTTCACTGATCACATGCTTGGTCTCAAGTGTGATGGGATCCGTATGGTTCTTGGATAGTGGTGTGTCATTTCACATGACAGGAGATTGGGATCTGTTTTCAGATCTGGAGGAAAAAGATCTTGGAGTGCACATCGAGATGGGCGATGATGGTAGATACAATGCGACCAGTATCGGTACCATTTCCTTTGAGAGGGAGTCTGGTAAACCCTTTGTATTGAAGGAAGTTTTGCATGTTCCAGGATTGATGAAGAATCTGATCTTTGTGGCTATGTTGGAAGACAAGGGGTATGATGTAGTCTTCAGCGAAGGGAAGGCTTTCCTGCACAGTAAGACTACTGGAGAGACCCGGAAGATAGGGGTTCGAGTCAAGAACCTTTATCAGTTGCAAGTAGATGGCTGCGCATCAATGGCATGCAAGGCGGGAGAAGTGGTGAGCCGGGATGATGAGGGCGAGCTGTGGCACAGGAGATTGGGCCACCTTCACCATGGAGCTTTGAAGATCCTGCAACAGATTTCTACTGGGCTTCCTAAGGGCACTCTTGTGCAGTCAGATCAGTGCAAGGGGTGTACTTTAGGGAAGTATGTGAAAGCCACCTTTCACGAGAAGGATAGCCGCGCCACGACGATCCTTGAGAGAGTTCACACAGACGTGTGTGGTCCTTTCTCAGTTGCTTCGATAGCAAAGCACAAGTATTATGTGATCTTTTTTGATGATTTCTCTCGAAAGTGCTGGATCTTCTTCATGCAGAAGAAGAGCGATACATTCGCGAAGTTCTGTGAGTTTAAAGCACTGGTCGAGAAGGAGTCGGGGAAGAAGGTGATTGCTCTAAGGAGTGATAACGGTGGTGAATTCATCTCGGCTGAATTCAAGGAGTTCTGCAGCGCAGAAGGGATTCGGAGAGAGCTCATCGCAACCCATAACCCACAGCAGAACGGGGTGGCTGAGCGGAAGAACAGAACGATCGTGGGTGCTGCACGGGCGATGTTGCATGATCAGGGCCTACCCCTTCACTTGTGGGCTGAGGCATGCAATACAGCAGTGTATGTGCAGAACCGTTGTCCTCACAAGGTTCTTGGCATGAGTACACCAGAGGAGGCTTATTCTGGCAAGAGGCCCGATATTTCCCATTTGCGGATTTTCGGATCTCCTGTCTACATGCATGTGACGAAGGATGCGAGAAGGAAGCTGGATCCAACTGCTGAAGTTGGAATATTTGTGGGGTACACCGATACACCTCACAACTATCGGGTGTATGTGCCAGACAGTCGCAAGACTGTTGTGCGACGGGATATAAAATTTCAGGAGGAGAAAGCCATGCAGTGTTCGCTTGAGAGGGAGCTACACTTGCATGCAGATGAGGAGCTGTTAGTTCCTAAGGAGGAGCTTCCGGATGTGGATCAGCCACAAGAGGAAGTTCATGAGGTGGAAGAAACCACTCATGCAGCGCCAACCATCAGAGGGCGCAAGCGCACTACAGAAGCTGAGCGACTGGCTCGAGATGCAGAGAAGGTTGTAGGACCACCTACAGTACAGCGCAGATAGAGGCAGTCACCGGAACGGTACACTGGATACATGGCTCTTGTGAGAAAATGTGTCGTGACAGAACCATCCTCTTTCGAGGAAGATGTGGAGGAACCCGCATGGGTAGATGCCATGGTGGAAGAGTATGATTCTATTGTCAGAAAAAATGCATGGGAGATTGTCCCGCGACCGGAAGGGAAATCAGTGGTGGGTTCGCGATGGATCTACAAAGTGAAGCAGGTGGCTGACGGGAGTGTGGAGAAGTACAAGGCAAGATTTGTTGCTCGTGGCTTCTCACAGATCGAGGGGATCGATTATGAGGAGACCTTTGCACCTGTCACAAGGTACTCTTCCATACGGATGATCCTAGCTCTCTCAGCGCAGATGGGATTGCACATCCATCAGATGGATGTGAAGACTGCGTTCCTCAACGGAGTCATTGAGGAGGAGGTGTACATAGAGAAGCCTGAAGGTTTCGAGATCTTCAGTAGTGAGTCGCATGTGTGCCGAGTCAAGAGAGCACTGTACGGGCTGAAGCAAGCACCTCGTGCTTGGTACACACGGATAGACAGTTATTTCACCAGAATTGGATTCTCCAAGAGTGAGGCGGATCCTAACCTGTACTAGATTGTGGTGGAGGGGAAGTTGCTGATCATTGTACTGTATGTAGATGATCTGATTTTGATGGGTGATGAGCTTTTGATACTTTCATGCAAGGAGGACCTTGCTAGAGAGTTCGAGATGAAGGACTTGGACCTCCTTCATTATTTCCTGGGATTGGAGATTTGGCAGCGCAGTGGTGGACTGTTTGTTTCTCAGGGTAAGTATGCCCGGGAGATACTGGAGAGGTTCAACATGCATGGCTGCAAGCCTGTTGATACTCCTCTTCCTGGTGGTTGGAGGAAGGAGGATGCTACTACGGGAGGTAGTGGATGCCACTGCCTATCGACAGCGGGTGGGGTCGCTTATGTATCTACACGACCCGATATATGCTACAGGCCGTTAACCAGCTTCTCGCAAGCTATGGCGTGCTCTACCAAGCCTTTTCCGGGGAAGGCGGTGAGAGCATGTGGCATTGCGTTATCTTAGTGGCACATCGGGATATGGTCCGTGGCATGTACAAGAGGATGGAGCGGCTTTCCGGTTTCATCGATGCATTGGGCAGGAGCCCAATGGACAGAAGAGCACATCCTGAGGAGTCTTCGCATCGGGTCGACAGTTAGCTCTCGGTACGCCACAGTAGCGTAGGATCCATGGCACTCGCCTCCACAGGCCGAGTATATGGCAGCAAGCTTGGCTGCATGCGAGGCTATATGGATGAGGAAGATCCTGGTCGGGTTGTTCGGGTCACACTTGGAGCCTATTGTGATTTATTGTGATAACCAGAGTTGCATTAAACTCTCGGCTAATCCAGTATTTCATGATAGATCCAAACACATCGACATCAGGTACCATCATATCAGAGATTGTGTTCAGCGGAGAATCATGTTACTTTCATATGTTCCCACGGAGGATCAGGATGCTGACATCTTGACGAAGGCGCTCACCAAGAGCAAGTTCGAATTCCACAGAGGCAGGATAGGGGTTGAAGATAATCCATATCTTGTTGAGAGGGAGTGTTGAAAATGCAACAAGATGATGGAGCTTAGTGAAATGAAGTCGCCTTCACTAAGTGGGCCCGCAGGCTATTTTTGGCGCAAAGTCTATTTTTAGACTATGTCTATTTTTAGACATATGGAGCATGGTCTAGGAGTTGCAGTATGCTATTCTTGGATGATTTGTCGAGTTGGTAAAAATAGATGGACCTCTATTTTTAGACATACAGGTCGAAGTCTATTTTTAGACTGCCTGTCTAAAAATAGGTCAGTCAAATATTATTAGCCCTTAATAATATTTGGACTCTAAACTTCAGTTTATTCTCTTACAGCACTTCAGTTGGAGCTACGGATGTGGCCCATGCACCTGACAGAAGGAATTACGTTATTCCTAGGGGTTTGGTGAGCTCATGCATGGTTGACTTCAGTTAGGACTTCAGTGGCAGAGTTTGGTGGAGTTGATGAGACAGTTGGTGGAGTTGTGTTCGGTTTAACTTAGTTGAACTAGTTGTGTTTAGTTTAACTAGCTAATACACTAGTAATGAGTGGAGTGAATTAAATGTTATTTAATTCACTAATTATTAACTCATTATTCAACTCAAGAACACATCAGTTCACTACAGTGCATGGACAGTTCAGTGGAGACCAGTGGAAGAGGTAGATGAAAGGGTGAGTTTGCTATTAGTTGCGACATGAGTTGTGCATGAGATTTGCACAAGCATTGGAGGAGATTTCCAATGATGATTGCGCAGTTGGAGTCAAGGAGATTCGAACTTGGATCTCTCATTAGACCAACTTGGATTGTGCAATAGAGGCAGGCAATTAGTGGATGAGTTTTGAACCTGTAACTTGTTCAAAACTGAGCTAGTTTGTGTGTAACTTTTGGAGACAGTACTGAGTACTTGTGAGGAGTATTGTACTGAGATTGTTACATGTTCTCTTCTATTATAATATACAAAATAGTTGGGGGTTTTCAGCCATAAGCTTTCCCCATTACATACTGTGTCAGATGTGTGTTTGATTATTGTGTTTATGTGCGCATGCGACTGTTTCTATTTCCGCATATTGATGATCGATTGTAGAAGAGGTTATGTGTTATACATGAATTCGAATTAGTGTATGATCAGGATAATATCAGTGGATAAATCTTCATTATTCAACAAATTTCTACATATAGAGCCACCTCTTCCTGCATGAAAATTCTGATTGACACCAGTTGTTGAGATGGAAAAGATGGAG